>OZ024741.1:77489095-77499095 GCA_964016885.1 Eledone cirrhosa | reverse complement strand
GTAAAGCTATTTAGAACATTGGTTTAACCGCTTTACCTCCCTCCGAAGAAGAGATATTATCTCGAAAATTAAGGACATTTAAATAAATTTAAGGTAAAAGACTAATTGTCAACAATATCTTTTGCATTTGCATTTATATTCTATGTCCATACCTGCATTGTTTTGGCTTTACAAATACAAACGTTTATACCTCATTACACAATGCTTCAAGTGAACTATAACTTCCTCCTATATATATATATATATATATATATATATGAAAAAGTTTGTCCTCATCAGTGGCCATCCAACCATCGTAGGCATTTCGTCGCATTAAAGGCCATATACCTCAGGTTGGTGCGAGCAACGGCTAAAAAAAAGTCGTTGGGACACGTAAATAAAGGGGACGCTAGGGTAAACAAACAAAATGGTTTAAGCAGCAGAAAGTGATGAAGAAGGAAACAAGTCCCAGATTTCTATGAATATAAATTCGGTGGAATCGTGAACGAGAGAATAAAGACCATCAAACCTGGTTGAAATGTGAGCAAGGAAGGAATTTCGCACAGGTCTAACGGGAGGAAGAAGGGGTCTGGTCTGCGAATTCGGTAAACATAAGTTCTGTGAAGTCGCAGACGAGAGAGAGAAAAAAATTCATACCGGCTTGGTCAAGTGCCCGCGAGAAAAGGATTACGGACAGGTCAAACGGGAAGAAAGGGGAGGAGGAGAGGTAGTGACAGAGAGTGAGTGAGTGAAAGGTGAGGAAGAGGCTAACAGAGAGAGAGACTGCTAGAAAGGGTAAATACACAAAGAACGAAACAGACTGGTGGCAGCGGAGGAAAAAATATATGTGTAAATATGATAATAATGGAGCTGCGGCGCTGCAAATGGGTTACATATGAAAAAGTTTGTCCTCATCAGTGGCCATCCAACCGTCGTAGGCATTTCGTCGCATTAAAGGCCATATACCTCAGGTTGGTGCGAGCAACGGCTAAAAAAAGTCGTTGGGACACGTAAATAAAGGGGACGCTAGGGTAAACAAACAAAATGGTTAAGCAGCAGAAATATATATATATTAAAAAAAGGAAAAGAATGACTTCACTTGTAGTGCTAAATAATTTGATTTAATTTTATAATATAATATTTGTTTCTACTTTAGGCACAAGGCCAGCAATAACCCAGTTCATTACTGGTACTTTATTTTATCGACCCCGTAAGGATGAAAGGCAAAGTCAACCTCGGCGGGATTTGAACTCAGATCGTAAAGGAACGTAAGTATGCTGGAAAGCATGGCGTGGTAGATCTAGTAAGTACTTTGTTAACTTCCGTGGCAAGAATTTTAAAGATTCCTGGTTAACTTTCTTGGAGAACTATCTCGCATTCGTCGGTGACGATTGTCAAACTGAGATCAGGTTGTGTTGTGATGTGTGACACTATATATAAGAGAGATTTGGATGTGTCTGATGTGTGGGTGTGGTGTTAATGAGCGTTGATGAAGATTTAAAGGAATTAAAAAATACACACACACACGCACACACACACACACACACACACACACACACACACACACACACACACACACACACACACACACACACACACACACACACACACACATATATATATATACACACACAGAAAATGGTGAAGGTTGACATCAAGATAAGGGTGTTTAAGAAAGTGGTTGTAAAAAATCCCCTCCTACTGGTTTTATTTCAATAGATGACCTTTGATGAGTATAATAGCAGGATGTTTTTCAAATACGTTTCTTATAGCTGAATCAACTCTCTTAAATTTATAAAGAATAACTTCTACAAATTTCTATATCAAAGATGAATTTAGGTGGGTGTCTGGTGGTGGTGGTGGTGGTGGGTTTTAATGAGGTGTAAGATACATGTCTTTTGATAAGAATGGGATGACAGTAAAAAGAAAAAAAGGAGGATAGTTTTGGAGCATTTGTCAGAAATATATGTTGTTGATATTGGTTTGGGAGAAGAAGTGTGTGTGGGAGGCGGACATACTAGCTCACATATTCACTTCCCTATATGTAAATATATTTACAGTCCATATATATTACATACATACACACATATGCACACATACACACACATATCTACACACACACACATATATATATATATATATATACACATATCCACACACATATATACACACATGCATACGCATATATATATATACACACATACATATATATATATATATATACACCTACATATAGATTTATACATACACATACATACACCCGCACATACATGTAGATACATACGTATACACATAAACATACACACACATACACACACACACACATATATGAATATATGTGTATGTATGTACGTGCGTGTGCGATATATATATATATATATATATATATATATATATATATATATATATATATATATATATATATATATATACATATAGCGGCGATGAATTAGTTTTGCGAGGTTTTTTTATATGAAATCGTGTGTCGAAACAAATATTGTTATACTTGGGGTGGGTCATATTTGTGTAATATTGCCAGAATTAACAACAGAACACACTCACTGTTTGGTTGGTTTTCGCTTCTCGCTTCTGTGTCTTTTATATCGGTAATCTAACTTACTCGGTCCTCAATGTTGCCATTGACTGACCGACGGTCAAAAATAATACAGATACAATATAGACACAAACACATATATATATATTTCGTTTCTGAATTTGTTTAGCAAGATTCTTTATCTGAAATCGTGTGTTGAAACTGATATTGTTATACTTTGGGAGGGTCATGTTGCCAATAAGAAACACACGCACCAGTTGCTTTCACTTCAATTTATTATATATTTATAAATTTACAAATTTATAAATTTATAAATTTCTGGTTGGTTGGTTGGTTCCACAACCAGATAGTTGTTTATATATAGTCATAGTCCTTTCGTCACACACTCTGTGACCTCTTCAGTGACTGGGGATTCCTTTCTTTGTTTCTGTGCCTCTCCTTTGTTCTGTCCTACGCCATTTTGTTTCTGTGTGTGTGTTGTGTGCTCAGTTTGCGCATGCGCCACACCCGGGTGTCTGTGTGTGTTTATGTTCATTTATCTATTTGTTTATTTATTTATTTATTTACATGTTATTGGTTGAGCACACAACACACACACAGAAACAAAATGGCGTAGGACAGAACAAAGGAGAGGCACAGAAACAAAGAAAGGAATCCCCAGTCACTGAAGAGGTCACAGAGTGTGTGACGAAAGGACTATGACTATATATAAACAACTATCTGGTTGTGGAACCAACCAACCAACCAGAAATTTATAAATTTATAAATTTGTAAATTTATAAATATATAATAAATTGAAGTGAAAGCAACTGGTGCGTGTGTTTCTTATTGTCAACATGACCCTCCCAAAGTATAACAACATATATATATAGTTTTCATAAATCTTTCGTTGCACATCTGCAACATCGTCAGTGGTGTTATCGTTTCCTCCTGTTGTATTATATGTCTACGCCATTTTTATTCAGTCTGTCTATATATTTATTTATTTATTTGCTTGTTTGTTTATTTTATTTTGTCTTCTTTGCGCATACGTTTCCGTGTGTGTATAGTGTTTTGTTTGCTGTGTGATGGGTGACTAGTGTGTGTTTATGTGCTTGTTGTTATTGTGTTTGTGTATTTATTTATTTATTTATTTTATTTTATTTACTTATTTATACTTCTCTTAGGTCAGTGTTGTTTGTTTGGGTGTTGTTGTTATTCCATTCATTCTTTCTGTTTAGTCTTGGCCTTCTAATTTCTATTTCACTGGCCTCTCTGATTTGCCTATCTGCTGGGTCATTTCTATGTTTAGATATTATTCTAATTTCTATGTTGTCTATGTTACCGTCATGTTGTTGTCTAGCATGTTCGTATAGCACTGACCCGTTTTTTCGTCCTTTTAGTTCCCCCCAGTGTTGGTCTATCCTTTCACCTATGCTACGAGCTGTCTCACCTATGTATGTTGTTGTCATGTTTCTGCAAGTACCCTCTGTACATCTTATGCTATAGACTACGTTTCTAGTTTTACAGTTTATCCGGGGGTTTACCTTATATATGATACACTGCCTATTGGTACAGTGGGTTTTCTTAAAAGGGTAGGTTTTGCTGATCAGGGATTTTATGGCTTTTCTACCACCTTAATTTTTAAGTGGGTCTTTCTCAGGGCCTTTCTACACTGGTTAGCTAATTTCCCTCCGGGGGTAGCGTCCACAAACATGACACTCTGGTATCTCTGGTTGTCGTACCATGAGGTGGCTTTCCCTATCTTATGTCTAGCCCTATCTAAGCTATTCCATGATTTGCTCCTGTATAATGGGCAAATTCCTTTCATGTCCAGTTCTATGAGGGTTTTATACTTCTCCATGGCTCCTTCGTATACTCTAACTCTGTCTCTTTGGTTGTAGCCAGATAACTGCACGCGGTTGATGAAGTGTTGGATGTGTCTTTCCATTTCTGTTGGGTCGCACATGCGGGACACATTCTTCATCACTCGTACCAAATCTGCGATCAGAATATTAAACTTAGCACTACTGGACATTGCTGAGTTTTTGAGTATCAGGTATTTGGAGGCCATGGGTTTAGCATAGTGTGAGTGGAGAATTTGGGCTCTCTCGTCTCTAGTGTTAATCCAGAGTTCTGTGTCTAATACAGGTAGTCTATTGTTAGGGTGTTTGGAAGGGAAGTCAATAGTTACAGTTATATTCTGGTGTATGGAATTAGCTATCTGCTGGATGCTTTCCATCGTGCTACGTTCTAAATCAAACTTGTTAGTGCTTTCTAGTGGGGATGTTCTTATAACTATATTGATATCGTCTACATAACGAGAGTATATGATGAAGTCTATGGAGCTCTCATTAAGGAGATCTTTAAGTCTCCTTTCCCACCATACCATGAAAAGGTTGGCAACATCACCAGCTATGCTGACGCCAATGGCTGCTCCCTCATTTTGGGTGTAGATCTTCTCGTTGAACTTAAATATGTGGCCCTTTAGGGTAGTTTTGATACTAGCCCCTATTGCATGTGCGACCATTTTTCTTACCTGATCATTGTTTTGGGGGTCTGTATAGCTTTGGTCCACCCAATCCACCTTCCCATGGGAGTCTTTTTTGCCATTGAGGTTATGGTGGGGGGTCTACCCCTTATAGGTCTACTGGGACAGAAACGTCTAAGGTCATGGCTGTCTAGGTAGTCAGTGTCGTAGGTAAGTCTAAGTAGGAGGCCCAGTTCGTCTGTGTCGACGTCGCAGAACTCCACCTCACTCTCAATGATCATATCCACACATCTTTTCACAGCAAAATCAATGTTAATGGATGGGTACAGTGACACCACATCCATGCTGCCTATTATGCACTCACTGATTCTGCTGAGGAGGTCCTCTGTACTGTCACATACATCTTGGGACATCTTGATTATGGGGCGTATAACCATTGAGAGGAAGTAGGAGATCCTGTAGTTACTAGCGTCCGAAACGTTAAGACCCTCTTCCTGCTATTTCAAGCGTTAACCTAATATTTTCCTTCCATATCTTGTACCGATTGTGTTGTTATTTCTATTTACTTTTTACATGCATATATATATATATATATATATATATATATATTTACCGTGTCAGTCGTCACAAACAGTCATGGCCGGCATAGACTGGTCTTTGGATTCTGTCGATCGATTGGTTATTGATTAGGCGATACCCGCTGATGAAGCCGCATAAGCCCATTGTGCATTGTTGCATAAGATATGCAGACAGATGGTGCAGTGCACCTTACTGCTGCATTAGTGCGGCAGAAACTCGAGACCGGGAACCTTATAGGCACCCGTTTTACGTGGGTTGTGTTGAAGCAAATAACTTTGTGCATACTCTGGTAATGTATCTTACATTGCCCATGGAGTGCGCTGAGATCCAACCGGTACTGGCATTGATAAATATGGTGGGTCCGTCAACCCTTATTATATATATATATATATATATATATATATATACATTGTAGTAAAGCTTTGGTAGAAATATCCAAGGGTAAGAACACTCAGTCCATAGAACGAGTTTAGTATAAATAATTACACACACACATACTCACACACACGCACACGCACGCACGCACGCACGCCCCCCACACACATATATGTTATTATGTGTATATGTATATATATATTAGAAAATGTGTGAAATTCTTGGTACAGTTAAGTATATTTGACAAAAAGGAAAAGAATGACTTTATTTGTAGTTTTAAACAATTTGATTTAATTTTATAATATTATGATTTGGTATATAAAATTAAATCAAATTGTTTAAAACTACAAGTGAAGTCATTCTTTTCCTTTTTTCAAATATATATATATATATGTAAATGACTTCTACAGGACTAGAACTGTTTCATTTGAAAGAAAGAAATCATCAGGGCTTTCCTGACGATTTCTTTCGAATGAAATAGTTCTAGTCCTGTAGAAGCCATTTCTATATTAAATTTAATGTTTACACTCTACCAATGTATTGAGTACCATACTGTGGTTAACCCCGATTGAACCCGACACACACACACACACACACACACACACACACACACACACACACACACACACACACACACACACACACACACACACACACACACACACACACACACACGGACGGACACACACAGACACACACACACACGCACGCGCACATACACACACGCACACGCACACGCACACGCACGCGCGCACACACACACACACACACACACACACACACACACACACACACACACACACACGGACGGACACACACAGACACACACACACACGCACGCGCACATACACACACGCACACGCACACGCACACGCACGCACACACACACACACACACACACACACACACACACACACACACACACACACACACACACACACACACACACACACACACACACACACACAACAAGTAAAAATAATACAGGAGAACAATACAATACAACGATGATATATATCAGTTTAATGCTTGATATAGTTGGAAAGGAATCTTACTACTTCTGACGCTAGTCCTTCATCGGAAGATAGAGAAAAAAGATAGGCGAGAGTATGGAAAAAAAGAAAACGAGTCAAAAGTAGATAAGAAAGAAAGCACGTGTTGTTGTTAGTTAATGTACCCGTGCACCAAATTCGAACTTTGAACTACGAGTAAGTGGTAGTGATAAATATCCTCGGATTTTACTATTTCATTATTGTGAATAATTATAAGTAAATGACAAGTATTTTTTTTTATAGTTTGCACAGTTCCTAGTTCCACTTCTTCCATGATTCCAGCTTACAAAAGAACTGATTTCAGACAGGTTGACTCATGTTTGCCAGATCAATTTCACAGAAATTAACACAAATGTAGAACATTCTGTTAAATATAGCACCAAATGAAAATTGTTACAAATAAATTAAAAATACATATAGAAGGATCGCCCAAAGTTCGGTTCTAATTTACTTAGTTATAATTTAATGGTTTTCAATAGGATTCTTATATATCAAAATTAAAATATTAAAGTACTGCCGAGCTCCTCCGCAAGATCGGAGCGTCGGCGGCCCACCTGAGGAGGGAGCCCCGCGAGGTTGGGTGGCTGTTGCAGCGGGTGTTACTGGCCATCGTCCGGGGGAATGCTTTTGCCATATTGTCCGCGGAGCGCAGCACTCCTGCCCCTTGTCCTAGGCCCAAAGCCCAATCACCCTCCCCATCACCCCCTGCGACACCCGTTCTTTTTCTTCTTTCTTTCTCTCTTTTTATATTTCCCTATTCTTTCTTTCTTTTTGTTTCCCCTTTATAATATTTTTTTTTTACTAAATAAGTTTTTGTTTTTTTTGCTTTTGAATAAATTTCTTGAAAAAAATTAAGAATATAAGGAGTCATAATACAAATCATCAACAGTTAACCCTTTTCTCACCATTACAACAATGTCTTCAATTCATATAGCTGAGTGAAGCAATAAGTGATTCTTGGCAACTGTTATCGTAAAATAGTTCCTGACTAGAATCATAACGAGCAATACCCAATACTTGTGAATGAAATATAAAATAAATTGTTCTTTCTTTGGTATTTTAAAATTAAAGTAGCAAATAGTCATAAATTAAAGAAGTAGTAACGTGCAGTCCTGAAATATAGTTATCCGTTATTTGTAGCCCGATCTTGCAGTTTTAACTTGACTTGCCTTAGTTACATTGCTTGCAAGAAGTAAAATGGATATTCATTCATACTTCAAGTAGTACTTCCGTTTCAAGTATTTATTTATTTATTTATTTATCTATCTTATATTGCAATTTGTGAACAATAGTCATTGGTTATAGATTTACAGCTGATCATTCACTAGTTGCCTACATTTCTGACGACGATAGTAACAAGGTAATCACTGTGTCACCGGTGCTTATCGGCAACATCTGTGTAGATACCTAAATATATACAGTTGAAGGCTGGAAAGTATTTCCTCCTTTATTCTTTGAAGAAGATACAAATACCATCCAAAGAACTCTGTATCATATGTCTCATCAAAGAAATGGAAAACATAATCAAGCAAATAGGATTACCGGAACACTAACAAATAAGTACACATTCAAAATGTTAAAATGCTCATCTCCCAAGTTAAATGCCTTGACAACTTCGAATCAAACAATAACAACCCGATTATAAAGATTCCATTTCGACACAACAATAATTCATTTAAAATCAACCTGAATAATTGAATGAACCTATTAAAGCAATCTCTCAACGCCCGCATACTTGCAGATAAATCAAAGACTATATACGAACTAAACGCTATTGCACACTCCCAACCCGTGACAAATAATTGTTTCTACTTTTGGCACAAGGCCAGCAACTACCCAGTGCATTACTGGTACTTTATTTTATCGACCCCGTAAGGATGAAAGGCAAAGTTAACCTCGGCGGGATTTGAACTCAGATCATAGAGGGCCGTAACTCTTTGCTGCAAAGCATGGCGTCCGACCCTCTACCGATACTGCCAATCCACCAACCCTTGACAAATAATATTACTATAACACACACAAAAATCCCAAACCACTCCTCATATGACCACAAATACAGGTATAAATAGACGGCAACATGAACCATTTAGTCACGCACAAACCGTATATCACATTTAAGAACCACAATGCCAACTTCGCCTCTAATCTCAAATGCAGGTTTATACACCTTTCTTATTAGCAAGCACATTATCGACATTGCTACTCCCAAATTAAGAATATTACGAGACTAGAGCCCTGGAACTGCTGTGTTAACGTCCTTAAGTGGTTTCACGGTATCGAAAACAAGCCATTTTGCATATTCATCCATTTCGATATGGTGCACGGTTATTCATTTATCTCAAAGGTCTTTCACCTAAAAGAGCCAAGCTCCAAGAAAGATTTACCACAACAGGTTGTAACAAGAGAATGCATCGGAGCTGGTTATTTTCGACATACTCTACCATTACGCTTCTATTTCATCTTCACATGGACCAAATTTCATAAACATTCATAATTGAAAATATGTTAGTCCTTTCTTTAATGTGAAGATTAATTAATTGAAATGTGTTGTTTTGCTCTCACATTTAAGAATGTAAACATTCACTGCATTACAAAGTAAACAAATACATTTTAAATAAAATGAAAGGAGAAAACAACAAGGAAATAAGACAACGAATGAAATACTTTGTTTTAAAATATTTTTTTAATACAAGACTGTCAAAATTACAAAATAGTATCTAAGGTATAGAAGAGTATGACACTCATGATAAATGTAAAAATAATAATAAAATGTAATAATAATAATAATAATAATAATAATAATAATAATAATAATAATGCTAGTAATAATAATAATTTATTTATTTATTTATTTATTTATTTATTTATTCATTTATTTATTATAATGATAATAATAACAATAATAATAATGATGATTTCTTTAATGATTTCTCTAATTACCACAGCGGCATTGAAAGGACTTTACCTCACTAAACATTCTTTTATTGCCAC
>OZ024741.1:77469095-77486595 GCA_964016885.1 Eledone cirrhosa | reverse complement strand
TTTGACTCAGATGAAACAAAATACTGTAAGGCATTTTGTCAGTCACATCACAGTTTTGTCCAACTCACTGCTCTTGGCTCTAGCAAAAGAATATTGCAAAAGACTGAACAATTGTGGGAGGTCTTAAGAACAGAAGAAATAACCAATACGCTGAAAAACCAACAAACAAACAATTAAATAGCTGGAAAGTACCATGTCATGACAGGATCCTAAACTTCTAGTTAAAACACTTAACAGGGACTCATAAGGTAGAGTATTTAATGAGACCTGACTGCTACGCTGAAGAGAAAACACTTCTTACCCCCATAACTAAAGATGCAGCAAACACCCAAATCTACAGGACCATAATCTGCCTTCCACAACCTTTCAAATCTCAACTGCCATAATATGACCGAGATTGAACAAACACCTTAAAAGAAAACAACTGTTTTCTTAATAGAAAGAATGCTGAAAAGACTCATATAGCTGTAAAGAGCAGTTACGGATCAACAATTTCATAACCCGAAACTGTAGAACAAGAAAGAGTCTTAGTATGGCATGGATTGACTACAAGAAGGCTTTTGACAGTATTCCTCACATGTGGACCCTGAAACACTTTCCACAAATAAATTAGCTCCATCATGAGTATGTGGCAAACAATTCTGCAGATACAGATAAAAGAAAGAAATATAAAAACCAAGCCCATTTCTATCAAGAAAAGAATATTTCACGGGGTCTCTCAATCCCCACTCTTTTTTCTGCCTTGCACTGACATCCTTAACTGAGATACTAAACAGAACTGGACGTAGATAAGAAAATCAACAATCTCTTGTGTATGGACGACCTCACATTGCACGCTGCAGATGATAGACAAGTGGAAACCCCACTGCAGGCAGTACACAGATTTACAAGAGAAATAGGTTTGAAATTTGGACTAGAAAAATGTGTCAAGGCAACACCGAAAAGCAGAAAATTAATTAGAATTAATAATATGATTCTGGATAAAGAAACTAAAATAAAAAGAATTAGACCAAACATAATTGAAAGAAAAGATCAGCAAGGAATATTGTAGACGCATTAGATTAATAATTAAGTCAGAACTAAAGTAAGATAATAAGCATCAATACTCTAGTTGACCGAGTAATAAGCTTAGTATAAGTATTCTTAACTGGACACTAAAAGAACTAGACAAAAGAAACAAGAAAAATATTTACTCCATTCAGAATACACCACCGAAAATCAGATATAGAAAGATTATATTTTTTACGAATACAGGGATAGGGGCCTTATGCAACTAGAAGACTATTATAAAATATCCTCTATAGGACTCAAACATATCTAGTGTAGAATAATGAAGAGTTAATACAAATAGTTATAAAATACGAACAAAAACAAAATGTTTTCTGACTTCAAGGAAGCCCACGAATACAGAGCAACATCTTAAATGGCAAATCATTTTGAAGAAAAACAAGAAACAACAGCATGACTGGTGAAAAAGCTGAAACCTAAGCTATTATCAAGTCTCCAAAAGGCCATGATAAAGCGATGGCAAGGAAAACTCCTATATGACCAATATCCGAAATATCTGAGCAGGGAGAGGATAGTTAAGAAAAATTCATAATAGAAGAGCAGGGCTCAAAGCTGAGACTGAAGGATTTATAATTACAGCACAAGATCAAAGCTTCGTCAGCAGAAACCGACAAAAGAACATAATAAAGCAGAACACAGTAAGTAACTGCAGTATATGTGTAGATGGGGATTAACCATATTGTTTCTGGCTGCCCAGTCTTAGCCAAGAAAGAGTATATTCACAGGCATGACAGAGTTGGGATTTACATACACTGGAAGTTATGCCAGCATTATGAAATGACAACAGAAAAAGGAGGCATGGGCATACACCAAAAAAGGTATCAAGGAATGACGAAGAAACCATACTCTGGGATATGCCAATACACACAACCAGGGAGATCAAGGCTAATCGACCAGATATTGTAATAAAACAACAGCAGGAAAATAAATATCTTCTAACCCACTTATCAATTCCAACAGATGACAGTACACCTCTTAAAAAGAAATGGAGAAATTATCACAATATAAAGATCTAGAAATTGAGATAACCTGAAAGTGGATGTTGAAAATAGAAATAATCCTTACAAAATCCTTATAAAATAACTACTCTGCAAATTAGGAAACAGACACACACACACACACACAAATACACACACACATACATACACACAGACAAATACATAATCCATATCCCAGGACTTACAAATATATCCAACTTACAGAAAATATTACTAGGCACTGCATGCATATTAAGTAGACTACTTTCAACAAAATAGAAACAACACCAAAAACAACACTGCACATTTCCAAGACACACAGAGCTGTGCTCGGTAATGCAGTGACAACACGCAATAAAATAAGACTAATAATAATAATGGTTTTTAATTTAGACACAAGGTCAACAGTTTTGGGGGAGGGTAAAGTCGATTAAATCAACCCTGTAAGGATGAAATACAAAGTTAACCTCGGCAGGATTTAAACTCAGAACGTAAAGGGATGTGACTATATGAAGCAAAGCATGTTGTCCAACGCTCTACCGATGCTGCCAATCCACCGCCCTCTAATAAAACTAATAATAATAATTGTTTCTACTTTAGGCACAAGGCCAGCAATTACCCAGTGCATTACTGGTACTTTATTTTATCGACCCCGTAAGGATGAAAGGCAAAGTCAACCTCGGCGGGATTTGAACTCAGATCGTAAAGGGACGTAACTATGCTGGAAAGCATGGCGTCCGACCCTCCACCGATACTGCCAATCCACCGCCCCAAACTAATAATAATAATGGCTTCTAATTTCGGCACAAGGTTAGAAATTTGGTGCGAGGGGAAAAGTCGATCACATCGACCACAGTACTTGACTGGTACTTTATTTCATCGTCCCTGGAAAGATTAAAAGCAAAGTTAACCCCAGCAGGACCTGAACTCAGAACGTAAAAGGCCAGAACAAATATAATAAAGTATCTAACGATTCAGTTAATCCACTGCTTGTGATACCTAACAATAATTTCTAAAATAGGCAGGAGGTCAGACATTTTGAGGTGAGCGACTTGTTATTTACATCGACTTGATTGTTACACTATTTTATCGGTAAAATTATTTCCACTTATTTCACCCCCATGCAAATGATATAATTCAAACTTCTGGTGCTTTTATTTTGTTGACTCTTAGAAGGATGAAAGTCAAACTCATGTATTTGCTTGGAACTTATTTTATCGACAACCTCAACGGTATCGATAAAATTAAGTAGTAGGCAGTCAAATATTTGGCTTCGATTCAATCGATTATACCGCTACATCCTTCCCCAACAAAATTCGTGGTCAAGTGCACATGTTAGACAGATATCATTAATAATAAAAATAATAATAATAATAATAATATATATATATATATATATATATATATATATATATATATATATATATATATATACCACACATAAATACATGATATTGATAAATCACTAAAAAGACTACCAGTTCCAAAGACATTATTGGCAAAAAGCACATATTCTCCATCACCAGAATTTGTATGTGTTTTATCATGATAAGACATACATGCAAGTTCTAAAGAAAATGATGGTAATTACTCACTTTTGCCAATAATGTCGATGAAACTGGTAGTTTCTTTTTAGTGTATTAGTAATACAACGTATTTAGGTATTTGAATATATAAATTATCTCTGTTTACATAATGTGAGCTCATTCTTTCGTAGTACGAAATCACACCCAAATAACTAATATATATATATATATATATATATATATATATATATATATATATATATGTGTGTGTGTGTGTGTGTGTTTATGAAATTGAGTTTGGCCATTCATTTGTCATACATATTTACTGTTTGTGTTGTTTGTTGTTCGTGTTGAAGTGAGATACAAGGGACATCAACGCCTCCTGAAAATAAAGAATAAAAGACATAATAATATTATTATTAAATAATAATGATAATTAATAATAATGATTTCTTTATTAACCACAAGGGTTTACATAAAGTAGACATTAAGGACAGTGCAGGACAATACAGGACGGTACAAATGGACATTTCTGCGTGTAAAAAACAAAAACAGAGGATGTAACAAAAAATAACAATGAAAAATTCCTGCCCTTCCCGGCTAAAGGAGGAGGGCGGGGAAATCCTCACGATGGACTCAGATGATAGCCGGATCCGTCCTACACGCGACAGCAGGTGTTCGACATAAAGCAGGTGTTCGACATAAACCCACAAGTCAGCAATTTTCGGACACTGGACGAGTGCGTGCAGGACGGTTTCGTCGCCCTGCGCGCATCTCGGACATGCCCGGCTAACGGCACCTCCATGCCTGTAGAGTTTATCCCGAACTGGCAAGGCTCCTCGGTAGCACTGCCAGGCCAGAGATTTCTGGAAGTTGTCCATAGGCCCCGGCCCGAAAGTTATTCCGAAGAGATTGGCTAGTTGATTTTCGTCGACGCCTAGAGTTTCTCCAAGTACGTCGTCGCTCTTCCCCTCCACTAATCCTCTATAGAACGCCGAGGTGGAGTTTCCACCGTTCACATTGCCCGATTGGTCGAGGGCTGTGAGCGCCTGAAGACATTCCAGTCTCCAGGCGCTCCCTCTCGGCCTTCGCTTGACCCAGGACTGCAGCTCCGTCAAGGAAACGAGCTGGGGAAATACGTGTCTAGCAAACGGCGACCACACCTGATCACCGTCGAGGAAGAGGTGGAGATGTCGTAGCCTGAGCGCGTGCCTGCGCATCATCAGCCACGGCATGCCCAGCCCTCCACGTAGCGGGTGTTGACAACAGATGGACCGCCTGACCATCGGAGCGCGTCCCTTCCACAAAAAGCGAAAGAGCAAACGCTCCAGCGCAGTCAGGCGGGGCTTAGGACAAGGTACGACGGTCAGGCGGTAGCAGATGACAGACGCGATGTACGCGTTAGCCACCTTTGCTCGACCTTTCAGGGATAGCTTCCTCTCCGTCCATTTCTGGGTGAGAGAGGCCACCCTGCTCGTCACCTCGTCCCAGTTTTTGTCCGTCTGGAGGTCCGGACTGAACCAGAGCCCTAGCAATTTAACCGGTCCGTCCGTCCAGCGCCCGACGACGCTGTTGGACGGCATAGACCTGCCTCTCCAGGTGCCGAGCTGCAGGCCCACTGACTTTTCCTGGTTGATCATTGCTCCTGTCACCGCTTCGTATTCTCTTAGTGTAGTGCCGATCACCTCGATGTGTTTGGCGTTCGACACCACTACGGTAACATCGTCCGCATATGCTGACACGGATCTTCCGCATCCCAGTTCGCGCAGGACCCCCCTCAACGTCTCCAGTTTGTGCAGTAATGGCTCGAGAGTCAATACGTACAAGAGGGACGAGAGGGGACATCCTTGGCGGACCGAGCGCATGATGTTGAACGGTTCCGAAAAGTGACCGTTCACTCTCACCACAGAGCAGATGTCGCTGTGCATGGCAGCGATCCAGCCTCTGAAGACGGGCCCAAAGCCAGCCGCCCTAAGGACTGCCGCTAGGTAACGATGGTAGACCCTATCGAAAGCTTTCGACTGATCTAAATTGATCAAGGACCCACCCGTGCCAGGTTCCCTAGCTACCTTCTCTACGATGTATCGCATGAGGTGGAGGTTGTCGTGGATGGATCAGTCGGGAATGGCGCATGTCTACGCCTCTCCCACCAGACCACCAACGACAAGCGCCAACCTCTTTGCTAGCACCTTGGCCAAAATCTAGCAGAGTTATGACATCAAGAAAAACATTACAGACGGCACAGGACGGTACAATGTGGGTTTTGTGCGTGTAAATATTTTTATTATTTATATAAGAAAAGAAAAAAAAGGGCATAGAAACATATATATATATAAACAATAAATATGAAAATTGAAACAATGAAAAATTCCCCAATAGGGGGGGAAACCTCCGAGGGTTACTCGTGGCGAAAACCACACAAAAGACCACGGCCACCCTGACCACCAGGGCAAGCGCCCTCTCTCAATTTTTCCATCTCTCAAACTACAGACGTATATTCAGAGTGGTCCCGTTCACTCGGACCATTCTCGCTACATTCACCCACCTTTCAACAAACTTGCTAGAAAGCAGCACTTGCCTCTCCACCCAGATTTTCCTCTTCAAGTGAAACTTGAAAAAGTTAATTAGGGATTCGCCGAAGAGGAAAGTGTCTGTCTTTAACCCTTTCAACCTTGTCCACTACACAATCTCTTTCGCCATGGCCACCAGGCAGATGAAAACCGCCTGCCCTTCCTCCTCAAAGGAAGACGGCGAGACCATCTGCACAATGGACTCAGTCGATAACCGGATCAGTCCTACACGTGACAGCAACTGTTCGACATAACTCCACAAGTCAGCAATGCTCGGGCACTGAACTAGTGCGTGCACGACGGTTTCGTCGCTCTGCGCGCATCTCGGACAGGCTCAGCTGACGGCACTTCCGTGCCTGTAGAGCTTATCTCGAACCGGCAGCGCTCCCCGGTAGCACTGCCAGGCCAGGGATTTTTGGAAGTTATCCATAGGCCCTGAGCTGAAAGTTCTCCGGAAGAGACCAAACAGCTGATCTTCGACGCCCAGGATATCTCCGAGAACATCGTCGCTCTTCCCCTCCACTAGTCCTCTATAGAACGCCGAGGTGGATGTTCCACCGATACTAGTGCCCAGCTGGCAGAGGGCAGTGAGAGCCTGGAGACATTCCAGTTTCCAAGCGCTATCCCTCGGTCTTTTTCTGACCCAGGACTGCAGCTCCGTCAAGGAGACGAGCTGTGGGAAAACGTGCCTGGCGAACGGCGACCACACCTGCTCTTCGTCAAGGAAGCACCAGAGATGTCGCAGCCTCAGCGCATGTTTGCGCATCATCACCCATGGCATTCCCAATCCTCCACGCAACGGGTGTTGACAGCAGAGTGATCGTCTGACCATGGGAGCGCGTCCCTTCCACAAAAAGCGGAAGAGGAGGCGCTCCAATTTGGTGAGAGTTGGGCCGGGGCAAGGGACGACGGTGAGGCGGTAGCAGATTACGGATGCGATGTACGCATTCGCCACCTCCGCCCGGCCTTTCAGGGATAGCTTCCTCTCGGCCCATTTCTGGGTGAGGGAGGCCACCTTGCTCGTCACCTCGTTCCAGTTTTTCTCCATCTGGAGGTCCGGTCCGAACCAGACCCCGAGCAATTTAACCGGTCAGTCCGTCCAAAGCCTCACGACGCTGTCGGACGGCATGGACTTGCCTCTCCAGGTACCGAGCTGCAAGCCCACCGACTTTTCCTGGTTTATCTTTGCTCCTGTCACCGCTTCGTATTCCTTGAGAGCGGTGCCGAGCATGTGGACGTGTCTGGTGCTCGACACCACCACGGTGACGTCATCGGCGCAAGCCGACTCGGATTTCCCGCATCCTAGTTCGCGTGGGACGCCCCTCATCGCCCCCAGTTTGTGTAGTAACGGCCCGCGAGCCAATACGTACAAGAGAGATGAGAGGGGACAACCCTGGCGGACCGAGCGCATGATGCTAAACGGCTGCGACAGGTGACCGTTCACCCTCACAACTGAGCAGATGTCGCTGTACATCGCAGCGATCCAACCCCTGAAAACGGGCCCGAAACCGGCTGCCTCGAGGACCGCCGCCAGGTACCGATGGTCGACCCTATCACCCGAGGCAGAAAGTACGCCACAGTAGACGTACTTTTCGCCCCCCCCCCCCCAAAAGCGAAGTCTCACTCTTTGGAAACTCTAAAGAGCGAGGAGATAGTCTTGGTGCCCTCCTACTGCGGGCAGAAAATTGTGAGGGTCAAAGTTACCCAGGTCCCACCCGACATGCCCATACCTTGGCTGGCCGCGTCTGTCCTTGCTGGAATCGAGGACAGGACGACCATGCTGCAAGTAGAGAAAATAGGGTCAGGTATAGGCATGCAATTGCTTATACAAACTGACCAGGAATATATCGACGCTATCCGCGATGTCATAGACATCGAGGAAGGAATAATAATAATAATTGTTTCTACTTTAGGCACAAGGCCAGCAATTACCCAGTGCATTAGTCAACCTCGGCGGGATTTGAGATCAGATCGTAAAGGGACGTAACTATGCTGGAAAGCATGGCTTCCGACCCTCCACCGATACTGCCAATCCACCAAATAATGCTTTCTCTATTAACCACAAGGGTTGACACAAAGTATAACATTAAGGACAATACAAATGGGCATTTCTGCGTGTAAAAACAAAACAAAACAGAGTGTGACAAAAGGAAACAATGAAAAATTCCCAATAGGGGGGAGACCTCCGAGGATCGCTCATGGAGAAAGCCCATAAGAAAAGCCATGGTTACCCTGACCACTAGGGAAAATGCCCTCTTCCAGTTTTCCTCCTACGATGCTACAGGCACACACTCAGAGTTGGCTGATTCACACGGGCCATTCTTGCCTCTCTTACCCACCTTTCAACAAACTGGCTGGAAGTCAGCACTTCCCTCTCCACTTTGATTTTCCTCTTCAGGTGAAACCTGAAAACGTTAATGAGAGCGTCACCGAAGAGGAAAGTACCCGTCTTCAACCCTTTCAGACGTGTCCACCATACAATCTCTTTTACCATGGCCACCAGGCAAATAAAAAGTGATAATAATAATAATAAAAACTTACAAATATCTAGGTGTTTATGAAGGAGACGGAATCAAGCACTCGACAATGAGGGAAAGGATAAGGAAGGAATGTTACCGCAGAGTAAGAGCAATATTAAGAACGGAATTGAATGCAAGGAATAGGATCGATGCCATAAACACACTTGCCATACCAGTAGTAACCTACAGTTACAATGTCATCAACTGGTCAAGCACAGAGATCTGTAGGCTCGATACAAAAATTAGAAAATTCTTAACCATGCACAGAATGCATCACCCTAAGACAGATACAGATAGAATATATCTCCCTAGGAAAGAAGGAGGACGTGGATTAATCCAGTTAGATATTGTATTGAAAACTGCAACAATTGGATTATCTGCATATCTAAGGGAATCACATGATTGGATGATCAAACTCGTTTTGAAACATGAAAGTATCAAAAGATCATATTCCATTACAAAAGATGCACAAAGATACAGTAATGGACTACAAATTTCAGAAGTTCCATTTACTGCTGAAATGAAAAACTCAGAAAAAGCAAAGCAGGTAAAAGTAACTGCAAAGAAAGAACTGCTACAGAAACTGGCTAAGAAATGGCAAGAAAAGCCTCTGTATGGAAAATACCCAGAAAGAGCTAACAATCCTGATGTTGACAAAACTTTAACCCATCAGTGGTTGGCATCATCTGGACTGAAATCGGAGACTGAAGGACTGATTATACCAGCACAAGATCAGTGTCTGCCAACAAAAAATTATCAAGCCAACATAATAAAAAATGGATGCAACCCATTATGCCGTGTATGTAAAAAACAACCAGAGGCCATTGATCATATAATTTCAATGTGCAGTCCTATAGCTCCAACCGAATACCTAAACAGGCACGACAGAGCTGTACAATACATACATTGGATAATGTGTAAGCATTTTGACCTGCCCCATCAAAAGAATTGGTGGGAGCATCAATCACCTCCCGTACTTGAAAAAGATCACATCTCAATCTTGTGGAACTTTACACCCAAACAGACCGAAAAATAGATGCAAATAGACCTGATATAATACCGAAGGACTTTAAAAAGAGGGTATGCCTGCTAATTGATATGTCAGTTACAATAGACAAGAATGTATCTATAAAAACACTTGAAAAATTGAGCAAGTATAAAGAAATGGAGATAGAAATTGGAAAAATGTGGAAGTTGAGAACTAAAACAATACCAGTGGTTGTAGGCACTCTAGGAATGACACCTAAGGGGTCTAATCATTACTTATCGCAAATCCCAGGAAACCCGCGTATAGGAGAAATACAAAAGATAGTACTAATAGGAACTGTCCTTATACTAAGGAAGATACTGTCGATATAAATACATCACAGGTTTAAACACCTAAAGAAACATGTATGTGTGTATGTGTTCTTTCTTGAACATGGCGGACCTTGTTGTCTCTTGAGGTCACTATTTGTGACTTGGTGATAACTCGTATGAAAATAAAGCAAGATAAATGCAACTGTAATAATAATAATAAAAATAATAATAATAATAATTGTTTCTATTTTAGGTACAAGGCCAGCAATTTGAAGGGAAGGGGAAAGGTGGCAGACAACATCGACGGTAATAGCATGAAGACATGGGAGACAGAGATAACATCAGAGGAAGAATCTTTGGGAGGAATGAAAATCAAAAGAGGTATCTTCCAAGGGGAGAGTATCTCCCCTTTATTGTTTGTCTTTACCCTCATACCCTTGTCCCTCGTATTGAGAAGAGTGAAGGCAGGATACAAAATGTGAAAAGAGAGCTTACCACCAACCATCTCGGGTAGGTCCGTCTGACAGCACGTTTGTGCCTGTAGGTTTATCTCGAACCGGCAGTGCCCCCCCCTCTCCCTGTAGCACTGCCAAGTGATGGATTTCTGGAAGTTATCAATAATCCTGAGCTCGAATCTCCTTCGGAACAGACTGGGAATAATAGTAATGTGGCGTTATAACCTTGAAACGGTGGAAACTAACAAAGAGTAGAGGGATTGAGCTTGCAAATGGCCAGACTATTAAAGAAGGAGGAAGGATACAAGTATTTGGGAGTCTGTAAGTTGGATAAGATCAAAGAGAAAGCAGTGAAGATGTTAAAAAAAGAATACCTCAGGCAGGTGAGATTTGTAATGTCTAAATTGAATGGAAAGAATAAGATCAAGGCAACAAATATATGGGCTGTGTCTCTCATGCGTTATGGGGCAGGAGTTATTAAATGGAAGAAAGAGGAATTGAAAAGTATTGATAGGGAAACTAGGAAATTGATGACAGGATGTAACGAACTCCACCCAAAGAGTGATGTTGCAAGACTTTATGTTGGAAGAGAGAAAGGAGGTTGGGGACTAATAAGTTGTGAAAATTGTGTCAAAGGTGAAGAAAACAACTTGGCTTGGGTTGGTACCTTAAAAATGTAAGTGGTAACATGTCAAAAATAAGAGACCTCGACTCACTGAAATCTACTGATGCAGTGGCACGCAATGGAAGAGAGTGAAAAAGAACTTGAAAAGGATGGAAGGATAAACTTATTCAGGAACAGTACACTAAAGATAAAGTAGGCATTGATTGGGAAAAGAGCTGGTTGTGGCTTTAAATGGCGATCTGAAAAGATACAGTAAAGCTCTGGTGTGCAGCACCTAAAAGGCTCTTTGAATTAACTACATTAAACATCATATTGACACAATAATAACATCACCATAATGTAGAATGTGTAAAACAAAAGGAGGAATGGTCAACCATATTGTAAGTGAATGTGTTAAGTTGGCACAGTGAGAGTACAAAAGACGACATGATAATGTTGTCAGATATATCCATTGGATGATATCTGAAAAATGGTATGAGCAGAGACCAGAAGGGGTGTTAGAGAAGGACGAATTTAAGCTTTTGTGGGACTCCATCATTCAATGCGATGGAATGATTGAGGTAAGGTTAGACATTTCAGTTGTGAACAAGAAGAAAAATAGACGATATATCTGTTCCAGGAGATAGTGGAGTGAAGGATAAAAAACATAAAAAGATGGAGAAGTATGAGCTACTGACGGAAGAGGTTGGAAAGTTGTGGGGAATAAAATAGGTTTTAGTGATTCCAGTTGTGATCGGAGTATTGGGATTCATATCGGACAATTTTGAGGACTGCGTCAATAGAATCGGCATTGATGTAAGGTCACGGGTCATGCTGAAGACAGCACTTCTTGATACAGAAAGGATTTTAAGAAAAGTCTTGTAAGGCACAGGAGAGGATGCAGTGAGGGACCTGTTCAACATGCTGACTACTACCTAACTTCATAACCAGATCATTTAACATTTCAGAGTCTGGGATTTACAAAGATGAACCATAATAATGATGATGATGATGATGATGATGATGATGATGATGATGATGATGATGATGATGATGAAAATAATTTATTTTGTATGGCATAACATCCCATGCTTACAGAACAAAAAGTATCACACAAATGGGTTTAAGAACATGTGGAACTGCACACACACACACACACACACACACACACAAACGAACGCCGCACACACATACACACACATATAGAACAACAAAAGAATTTTCCTTCTGGGCTTTCATACAGTTGTATAGCACATGTGCAGGAATAGTGCTTTGAAAAAGACCGGGTTCACCTCAATCTTTTCAATCAACAAAATTCCTAGCTGCTATTTACTCCTAAAGTGGTCTGATGCGGTTATACACATATAGACACACTGATGTAAAAGGTGACTATAAGCCATGGGTTCACATCGATACTAAAGTCTCTGGCGAAGATCATTGTATTTATCCTGTCATGCATTGCTGTACCATCCTGTGGACATGCGCTTAGCGCACAAGAACAGTCTGCCTTCTCACCTCAGCCTCATTTAAAAAAATGATTTCTGATTTAGGCACAAGGCCAACAATTTTGGGGGAGGGGAAAGTCGATTAAATCGATCCCAGTGCGTTACTCGTACTATATTTTATCGACCAAGTAAGGATGCAAAGCAAAGCTAACTTCAGTGGGATTTGAATTTCAGAACGTAAATGGTCGTAACTATGCCGCAAAGCATATTGTCCAACGCTTTACGATACTGCTAATCCACCACCCTTCTTAATCTTGAATAATGATAACGAGCTTCCACATTTTTTGCCGAGAGAGGATATACCCTGTCATACATCAACGAGGTCTCATTTTATTTGAAAAACAGTGTCTTCTCATTTGCACCCTTGTCCTCAGATACGTTTTTCAGATGCACCCTCTTTTGTGAAATACCTTTTTCATGCTTTTTCTTTCACCTGGAGTTAATTTATGGTTAGCAAAGCCAAAAAAACGTGAGCTGATGTTCTTGTTATTGGTGTATTTGTTACAGTCATTTAAATTTGCGATTTGCTCTTTATTTTCTTTTGTGCTTTTTAAATTCTAACTATTTGTTCTTATAACTGTGTTGGTTTGTTTATAATTTTTCTGACTTTGTTTTTTAAATTTTCTATGTATCTGCAAAAATTTTATAGTCGGGTGGAGTTAGGATGGACGCAGTCATTGCTACAACCATTGTTGCAAGCACCTTTTTCCGCAGATGTGGCCGCATTGAATCAGTGCAAAATGATTGCTTGCAAAAACCGTGTACATATTAAAATATGTGAATACAAATCCTTTTTACCCCCCGGTACTGGAGTTTAAATATCCCGAAAAACTTTGTGGATAAAAAAAAACAACACATTTTTCTCCTCTCAACTAATCTCCGAAGAAATCATCTTCGAAGCAGAGATCTGTAAAACGCATGCGTCCACGATAAACAACAATAATAATACTTATAAAATCACAAATGTGCCTCCATCGGTTTCGACGATGAGTTTTCAATTGCATAGTCAATAGCCCCTAGGCTGAAAGTCCTTCGGAACAGACTTTTAAGTAGGTCTTCGTGGACACCTAAAATCTGGTCATTCTTGCCCAGCACTAATCTGCCATAGAATCTTTGACTGATAGAGAACTGTGCACATGTTCTTTTCAAATACTAACCAGTTAATAAGCCATCATAAATATGAGTTCCTTTGATCTTGGCACAAAACTGAATAATGTAAAAGGATATGTGTGATATAGCCTATTGAATAGTTCCGACATAAAGCTTGTTCTTATTTACTCTACCATGAAGGAATGAAGGGAAAATCTGATCTTGGCGTATGGGAATTAGATATTAATCAGATCAAGTTCTCTTATTATGGTCGGCTATGTATTTTTTGTTATTCCATACTCAATAAAATAAGGTCCATTACAAAGGTTTATTACAAAGACACACGCCCCTTTCACCATACACATCCACACACGAGTAAACAAACAGTTTATTGTGCTTGCAAACTTGGAAGCGAAAGGTTCTAGCAAAGAAAATTGTTTATTGTTCAATTTAATTTTCTAAACATGTAATTTAATGTAATTTAAAACTTTATAGTCACTTTCACCGTCACTGTTAAATATTATTTCTTACGATTTATTAGATATGCAAATGGCTCCATACCTAAATCTAATTTTTGTGAGTGACTAAAAAAATGTTATCAAACTGAAAAATGAAGGAAAAGAAGAAAACAGCACAAACATTATTGCTTGTACTTACCTCGTCATTGTTGCTATCTTGATCCTTGATAACCACGTGTGTTGTTTTTTCAGCCATTTTTGTTTTAGTTGTATTCAGCACAGGTTTAAGTTGACGTTCTTTGAACATCTGCTGATGTATTTGATGGGTTCTGCTGTCCATATCATCAGTGTTCTTAACTACAGATTGTAACGAGACATTGTTTTCGCTAGATCGAATATCTTTCGTGCGATTTATCCTTCTTGGAACGAGTCTACGATGAGAATATATTGGTACTTGAAGTGGTAAACCAACTTCCTTATCATTCTTGTGACTTTCCTTCACGTTTTGGTCAACTACTGAAGATTGAATTTCTTTTGAAAGTTTACCAGGAGCAGTAGTTTTACTGGCAGACGTTGCAACCTGCCTTGCATAACCAACACCAACCCAGTCCCTGTCTTCCGTATTCTGCAGGGAGGCACCAGTGGGTTTATGAACTTTTATCATTTTTGCTGAAGAATTCCTTTCTGAATCCAACTGTTTGTCTGTTAGTTGATCGTCATCCTGCAATTCATGTTTTACCGATGAAGTCTGTTTATGTATCTGGGTTCTCGAAACCTCTGACCGTTGTGCAATTTCCATTGGTTTCTCTTCTGTAATCGGTAAAATTGGAACACCATTTGAGAATTTCTTTTCACCGAAAGATGTTCTTTGTAAGTCGGTTTCGTACTGGAATTTAGCATTGTCTCCCGTTGAATCGTCTCTCGAAATGGGAGAGTTCTTTTTAAGGTCTGCTGTAGGAAGTCTGTTACCAATTGGTTGCAGAGTGGTGGAATCCTGTCAATAAATGTAACTCTAATGTTATTTGGATCTATTTCTATAGGACTCGTATATACAATTACAATGAAAGACACAGCTGACCAATAAGGCCAAAATATGAGGAAAAACTACCCAAAGGTCTCATATGCACGGTTATTTTTATGTACTTATATCGTTTTTTGGGGTTTTTATTTTATCTTTATTATTCCCACTTCCATTATATATATATATATATATATATATATAGGATTTCCACACTCTCTAAGGACGTAGGAACATTTAATGAACATGCGGAGTACTATAATAATGCCCTAGCAAATTCCGGTTACTCTAGTAAAATTCATTATAATAATAGTAACCTTAGAAAGTCTCCGCTTACTTTTAATAATAATAACATAATATCACATAACATGGCTATGAATGGGAGTAGGAAGCATAATAACCGTAAAAATTACATAGGTGTATCTGAACCCATCCATAAGTTAACCCACGGGACTCGTAATAGTGAATATAATACCTCTAGGAAACAAGTCGAACCCTCTGAGCGCTCACTCATTGGTGATAATTTTGCTAGATCTTATTCTAATAATGTTGCTTCTACTGATCCTATTATTGGCCCTAATCCTTTTGATGGGATTCCAGACATCAGCAGATCTACTAGAGGTAGAAACAGTAAGAGACTTAATGGAATTTTGGCTGATTCTAATAATGCGGTTTTAACTAATCCTTGTAGTAACCCTAGTCTTGATGGTGGGATATTTGATAATGGTAGAGTTGGTAAGAATAAAAATAGAAGGAGATTAAATACTTATTTTAACCCGCCATATAATCAGGAAGTATTAACTAATATCCCTAGGTCTTTCTTTTCTATCTTAGAGAAAAATTTCCCCCCTTCTCATAAATACCATAGTATTTTTAATAAAAATGTTATTAAACTTTCATTCTCTACCACCCCTAATATTAGTTCTCATTTAGCTAGCACTAACAATAGGAAAATTAGGGATGGATTCTCCTCTCTACATACTACTAGTTTGAACAGATCTGGAAATGCATTACCACCAGAACAGACCTTATCTAATAGCAATCCTACGTGTAATGCATCACCACTTGAGCCAACCAATAACACCCGGAAGTGCAACTGTAGAGTGAGTGCTAACTGCCCTTTAAACGGTAACTGCCTTTAAACGGTAACATTGTCTATGCTTGCGTAGTTATAACTAATTCCTATAATAGAACTTATATAGGCTCTACATCTAACACTTTTAAGACTAGGTTTAACTCTCATATCTCTAATTTCAAACATGTTAAGTTTAAGAATTCTACTTCTTTAGCACATTATATCTGGGATCTTAAGGGGGCTAATATACCATATAGCCTTAACTGGCATTTAGTAGCACGCTCTAATAACCTTTCTACACATACTAAATTTTGTAATCTCTGTATCCTCGAGACACACTCTATAATTTTCTCTAGCGAATCCTTACTTAATAGAAAGTCTGAGATATTCTCTTCTTGCCCCCACGCTATTTCTAATTCATACTTTTATTATAAACCTAAAGGTTCTAGTAGTACAAATTGTATCCATTAGCTGATATATTCCATTACTTATTTTTTAGTTTAGGTTCTTTTGTTTACCACCATTATTATCATCATTATTATCATTGGTTTTTGACGACTCTTTATTCTAGCTCTCATAATCTTTTGGCTACTATACCATATCTATCTTCTTACGCATTAAATTTTCACTATTAACACCTTATGAGTATATATCTGATTATATATTTTACATTATTTTATTTTATTTCATTTTATTTTATTTTATTTTATTTTATTTTTATTTTTATTTGGATTCTTCTTTGGATACCCCCCCCCTTATCCCCCCTCCCCATGCGCACATAAACTTATTGTCAACCCCTCCAAATAGATTAGGATTATATTTAATCCCCCCCCCCTCTTTTACGCTCCTTTCTATTATTTAATATAGTATATTGACTATGATTTTATGCCTCCATATATTTCTTCATTTCTGTCCCTATTAGCCTACCATAATTCTGCTTAAGTCAGTTTTTTAGATATCGTTATGTATTTGATAGTAAAAAATTTCATTCCTTTTTGTAAATATTTGTAACGAAATATTAACGTTTATAAACTTTAATTACTTAAACCATAGCTAATATTATACTGCCTTATTGGATATTTTAAATATTTTTAATATTAATTTATCAAATAGGGTTTTCGAGTCATTTACCGGGGTTATTTCCTAAGTTTTTACTTAACTGCATGTGAGACCTAAATGTATACTTTTGTTTTTGTTTTTTAATTTCCGGTTGATTCTATTTATTTATTTTATTTTATATTTTATATTTTATTTGTAATACTACTGTGCATTATATTTACTGTCTGGCCCTTACTCACTCATCCACATACATGTCTGTTTACCAACCTTGTAATTAT
>OZ024741.1:77441595-77464095 GCA_964016885.1 Eledone cirrhosa | reverse complement strand
TTGTGTGTGTGTGTGTGTGTGTGTGTGTGTGTGTGTGTGTGTGTGTGTGTGTGTGTGTGTGTGTGTGTGTGTGTGTGTGTGTGTGTGTGTGTGTGTGTGTGTGGTAGGGTGGTGTTGGTGGTGCTGTGTCCTTGTAGTTGTCCTTATCTTTGTATATAATTATATCCACATACAGAAACGACGCAATACTCCGACAAATTACAGAAGCGACAAACATAAACGAACTCAAACCAAAATTAAACAGAAAACATGAGTGGAATATCAACATCACAACTAGTAATTATGGACATAAAGACATACAGAGACACACAAGAACCAAACTAATAAAATAAACCAGATATACACAGATAGAACAAACAACCAGCTAGTGACACGTAAATAAACATATAGATAAATAAAAACACACAGACACCTGGATATAACGCATACAACACACAAAAAACAAGATGGTGTAGGACAGAACAAAGGAGAGACACAAAATAGCAAATCAGTCACTGAGGAGGTCACAGAATTTATGACGAAAGCGGTTTGACAATAAATAAACAACCATCTGGTTATTGAACCAACCAACCAACCAGAAATTTGTAATAAATTTAAGTGAAAATCAACAGGTGCGTGTGTTTTTATTGGCAACATGACCCTCCCAAAGTATAACAATATCTGTTTCAACACACATTTTCAGATGAGAATTCTTGCAAAACAAATTAAAAAACGAAGTATATATATATATAAAGAAAAAAAGATGAAATCGAAAATGCAACTGGAGTCTTATTTTAAAAAAAATATATATATTTATTTGGTTCCTTTACCGGTTTCGCAGTTCTTCTGCTTTTCAAAAGTAGAGTTGAGATCGAGGGTCTGTGGTTTTTCTCACATCTGGTTGGTCTCTGAATGTTACTTGTTTTATATGGAAAAAGTGGCTCGAAATGCCAGGTTTTTCGAGAAGTAATTTAATTGGTTGGTCAATAATTATAATAAATTTCGAGCCAGTTCCGTTACAAAGTTCTTCAAACAAGGGGTGGAGGGGTGGTAACAGGTTGTTTTTTCATATCTGAGTGTTTGAATTTCTTTTTACTTAAAAAAAGGGGGGCTCACGAATGCTTTTTATAAATAAACGTAATTTGATTGGTTATAAATGAAATTATGGCTGTCAATTATGACTTTTGAAAAGCAGAAGAACTGCGAAACCGGTAAAGGAACCAAATAAATATATATATTTTTTTAAAAATAAGACTCCAGTTGCATTTTCGATTTCATCTTTTTTTTTTATACTTTCACTCGTGTAGGACACTCCGGTTATTTTTCATTTTGTAAAAAAAACCTCACTTTCTAATATATATATATATATATATATATATATATATATATATATATATATATATATATATATATATATATATATATATATATATATATATATATTAGTAAAAAGGAAAAGAAAATGCTGCCAAATTTTTCCCAGTGAAAAATACTTTAATTAGGGATAAGTATAAATTAATAATAAGTATTGGTTAGTATTCAGTTAAAACTAAAACTAAAACTGAATACTAACCAATACTTATTACTAATTTATACTTTTTCCTAATTAAACTATTTTTCACTGGGAAAAATTTGTCAGCATTTTCTTTTCCTTTTTACTCGTGTGTCACACCTCTATTTAAAATATATATATATATATATATATACACATAAAATATGGAAAACGAAGAATCAGTGATGCATCGTAACACAAATTTATTTGTAATACGTAATAAATTTGTGTTCCGATGCGTCACTGATTCTTCGTTTTCCATATTATCATACTCTGCTCCGAAGGAGCATAGAGTGCTCAACTGGCATACCGCCTATGGACGCACCCAAGCAACCTTACTACATATATATATATATATATATATATATATATATATATATATATATATATATATATATATATATATATATATATATATAGTAATAAGAATATTTATATTTATATATGTTTGATATAACTATAAATATGTAGGGTAGTACTAAGTACTAGCCAGTTACCGGTATGACAAAAGGCTCAATGTAAATTTTCAAGTGTTTTACAGAGCCCAGATACAAAGTGTTAAAACGATCAAATTTTAGTTTAGAACATTTATTAGCTGACAATTGTTTCTTCCAGAGGGAAGTCTGGAATCATCGGAGCATAAGGAATGTCCAAACATGTAACTAAAATCCTAGTCATTTAGAACATTTATGTTCTAAATGTTCTAAATGTTCTAAATGTTCTAAATGACTAGGATTTTAGTTACATGTTTCGACATTCCTTATGCTCCGATGATTACAGACTTCCCTCTGGAAGAAACAATTGTCAGCTAATAATTCTAAACTAAAATTTGATCGTTTTAACACTTTGTATATATGTATATATATATATATATATATATATATATATATATATATATATATATATGTATTTAAAAGGTAAACAGAAATAACAACACAATCGGTACAGAATATGGAAGGAATATACTAGGTTAACGCTTGAAATAGCAGGAAGAGGGCCTTAACGTTTCGGACGCTAGTCCTTCATGAGAAGAAAGAATGCGAAATTAGATAGATTGAAGGGACGGGTCGGGCGGAATTGGAAAAAAATGTCTTTAGATAAAAATGCTGTTCAAACATCCTGGAATCGACAAAAACAAACAACCAGCCAACAAGAGTAGCACCAGAAAACAGCAACAACAATAAAACGACCAACATATCTTGTCTGTACCACAGTATTGACTCACCACTACGCGTGGGAGTGTATACTAGGAGCATACATCTAGCTGAGCATTGAAAATCAACAAATTTTGGGTGGTAGTAAGTTTGTTGCTGAATTACTTGCGTGCAATAGGCTCTGTTTGAACCAAACTGACCCGAGGCTACACAACAACAACAACAACAACAACTACAACAACAATAAGCATGAAAATGGTGCTAACTAACCGTGGTAGATGTGGTTTTGGTATCTCTTTTCTGCTGTGTTGTAATGTCTTCTAAGAGGCTGAAAGAAATTGTTTAGTTCTATTATCTTATTGTTTCATTAGATATAATGGTTTCTGATTTAGATACAATGTCAACACTTTGATGGGGGGAGGGAGATGAAAATCGACCCCAGTGCGTTACTGGTACTTTATTTTATCGACCCCGTAAGGATGAAAGGCAAAGCTCAACCCGGTGGGATTTGAAATCAGAATCTAAAAGGCCGCAACTTCATGCTGCAAAGCATAGTATCCGACGCTCTACTGATACTGTCAAATCACCGCTCTTTGTATCATTAGAAACAATGAAAACAGATAACAATAAAGAGAAAACAGGGTGAATGCTTGATGATAAAAAATAACAACTGAAGCTACCATATAAGACTGAATAAAAAAAAACACACTCACAAAAAAAACAAAAAACTATACCAGTAGTAGAAACAGCTCGTTTTGCTGCAGATTTCTAGAAAACACAACTCTCTATCCAAAATCCTTTGGAAATTAAAGATTGCACGGAGGAATACAAACATGATAAAGGTAATTACTGACAGAACGCCAGCATTTAGAAACAGATTTATGTTTTGCTACATTTACCTAACAGAGAAGTTCCGCTTCATCCATCACCCGTGCTGATACAGTAGAAAAAAATAAGAGCTTATCACAACTTGTCGATATATGCTAAAGTTTCTGCTGATTATCTTTAAAAAATAAAAAGAAGAACTATCTCCTGATGCTTGACGATTATGGCGCCACGTCATCAACCATATGACCAATCAAGGCGTCTAGAACTTGAAATATTAACATTCATGTTTTATATTTATGTTTTATATTTATGTTTTATATTTTCCATTAATTTGAACGTAGTGACGAGTGCAGGTGGCTAGATATATTATGTCTGAGGAAGAAAATGATGCGATAGTCATGGATGAAACGATTTTGATAATTGGTCTGCTCAATGAGAGCTGGCTTGGGGCTAAACATACTGGTCATTGACTATACGAACTGTAGTGTCAAATGTTCAATTTTGATGCTTACTAATCTGTGGTTTATTGAGTTGGACTTCTTGTAGTGAACAGGCAGGTAACTGGCAGAATCCTCAGTTTCGAGCAGATGTGGTCTGACGTGGTGGCGAGGAGACCCAGCTGTAGATGAAAATTTTTCCAGAAGATTGCTCTTCCCTGGAGACCAAGAATGAAGAATGTTAATAGAAAAACATCATAAAATAAAAAAAAGAACGATAAACAGCAACGATGGTGGTGATGATGACGACGATGATGATAATGATGATGCTAATGATGGTTATGATGACGATGATAATGATGGTGGTGTATGTATGTATGAAATTTCTTCTATTGTAAATCCACCCAACATCAAAATAGAGGTAAACCTAATCCAACTATGACTCACCACACGAAATATAACATATATATATATATATATATATATATATATATATATATATATATATATATATATATATATAAAAGAAACCAAAGAACGCGTACATACTCAAACAGTTTTTATTTGCTTACAATGTTTCATCCATACTGTTTGGTAGGAATCCTCAGAGCTTAATAAACACAGTGCTGAGTATAAGCTCCACAAAGCCTAGTCACACGAACAATCGGAATGCAATAGAGGGTAAAGATAGGGAGATCGGAGATGGCGAACAAGGAAGGGGTACATGTTGGGGTTGTTAAGCACCACAACTAAATGCCAGGGCACAAGTAGATTTCACAAGATGCAGATACAATTGATGGCACACATAAGCAAAAAATACAGGCAATGGTTAAAACATAATAAAAAATAATAATAAAATAATAAAAAAAATGTAAAAGGAAGAAAATAAGGAAAAATATAAAAGGAAGATAAAAAGGAAAAAGGTAAAACATTTTAATTTTTATTTTTAAAAAAGAAAGAAATCAACTAACAGAGAAAGAAGGACAAACACAGACACAGATAAGAACTCTCCTTTCAAAATATGTATGTAAAAATTAATAATTTTTCTTCCACTTTTTATTAATATTATTTGTATAAATATGTAACTTAACCATATTATGCATATCTGCAATTAACAATGCATATAATGCTGAAACCGGTACCATTATTAAATGCGGAAATATCCTCTTTATAAATAAATAAATGTTTTGATATTGCACTGAAAGAATTTCTTCAGCATTTTCTACTGAAAAAATCTTTTTCCTTTGGACTCACCAAATTTCATTTTGATGTCGGTTGAAAATTGTGTAATGAGGTCCAATTGTTTCTTGATGTCATTGATATTTGGCCCATACAACTTCAGGTCATCAACAAAGAAAAGATGGGAGATACTTCTGGGCCCACTTCTTTGTCCACCTTGTTTCCTGAGTAGGTAAGATAGTGGATTCAGTGAGAGAACGAAGAGTAGCACAGACAAGCTATCACCCTGAAAGATGCCCTTCTGGTAATGTATCTTATCAGTCTTAACTTGCTCCTTCTCACCTCTAAGGATCAAATTGGAGTACCAGTTCTTGGTCAGGCGTTCAACAGCAGCTACCAATGGTTGTGGGACTGCGGTAGCTAACTGTAAAGCCTTAATAATCCACCCATGTATGTATATATGTATGTATGTATGTATGTATGTATGTATGTATGTATGTATGTATGTATTATGTCAGGTCACCAGTTGGTGCTACTGGTAACATGTATCCCAGTACAACCTGTCTCATGGTCGGGTCGTTGGCGACTAAACTGTCAACCCCACCAATATTTCTTGGTGTGGAGGGTGACTTTGGACATCCTGCAGGACTAAAAACAAAACCTGTCAAAAGGCAAAGGAGCTCTTACGAGTCAATGGCCATCCAAAATCACCGGGAGAGATGACCCCTTAGCCTTTGTCAAGGCAGAATTCTAGGAGAAGGAAAACTCTGATATAACACCTGCAACCCTGATGGTATCCAAGGATGTTGACTTGTTCTTCTTTTTGGTAAATATCATCTTGGTTAAGAGAGTGGGACTGGCTTTGTGCAGTGCCTTTGCTCACTATAAAAGCTTCACGGCACAGGCATTGCTTTATATCTGGAGATCTCTCTGCACTTGTCGTCACATGGTACCATGGGCCCAGCATTATGTGTCAATAATTGTCACAAGTGTAGTGTTTGTACCAGAGTTTTCAAGTCGCTGGCTGGACTAAGTCACACTCGTTCAGCGTATCGGTAGGGGTTCTCCTACATGGATATAAAGTAGTGGCCGTACTCGAAAACGAGTTGGCAGCCACCATGTATGTATGTATGTATGTATGTATGTATGTATGTATGTATGTATGTATGTATGTATGTATGTATGTATGTATGTATGTATGTATGCACCAGTTGGTGCTACTGGTAACATGTATCCCAGTACAACCTGTCTCATGGTCGGGTCGTTAGCGACTAAACTGGCAACCCCACCAAGGTTTCTTGGTGAGGAGGGTGACTTTGGACATCCTGCAGGACTAAAAACAAAACCTGTCAAAGGGCAAAGGAGCTCTTAAGAGTCAATGGCCATCCAAAATCACCGAGAGAGATGACCCCTTAGCCTTTGTCAAGGCAGAATTCTAGGAGAAGGAAAACTCTGATATAACACCTGCAACCCTGATGGTATCCAATGATGTTGACTTGTTCTTCTTTTTGGTAAATATCATCTTGGTTAAGAGAGTGGGACTGGCTTTGTGCAGTGCCTTTGCTCACTATAAAAGCTTCACGGCACAGGCATTGCTTTATATCTGGAGATCTCTCTGCACTTGTCGTCACATGGTACCATGGGCCCAGCACTATGTGTCAATAATTGTCACAGGTGTAGTGTTTGTACCAGAGTTTTCAAGTCGCTGGCGGGACTAAAAAGTCACACTCGTTCAGCTCATCGGTAGGGGTTCTCCTACATGGATATAAAGTAGTGGCCGTACTCGAAAACGAGTTGGCAGCCACCATGTATGTATGTATGTATGTATGTATGTATGTATGTATGTATGTATGTATGTATGTATGTATGTATGCATGTCGGGTCACTTTTGAGTGCTACTGGTAACATGTAACCCAGTACAACCTGTCGCATGGTCGGGTCGTCGGCGACTAAACCGGCAACCCAACCAAGTTTACTTGGTGAGGAGGGTGATTTTGGACACGCTGCAGGACAAAAAGCAAAACCTGACAAAGGGCGGAAGAACTCATAAGATTCAACGGCCATCCAAAAGTGTGTAAATATGTATATACACATGTACCGCGCGGTTAAACCACTGGGAATGAAGGACCCATAGCCTTTGACAGGGCATTCATGTAGGAGAAGGAAACTCAGGAAACTGGGATAACTCCGATATAAAACCTATAGCTACTGTCGCTCAGAGAGTGGGATTGGCTCAGTGCACAGTCTTTCCTCACTTTAAAAAATATCTTCATGCACAGGCATTGCACGATAGAATTAATTAATTGTTTCTACTTTAGGCACAAGGCCAGCAATTACCCAGTGCATTACTGGTACTTTATTTTATCGACCCCGTAAGGATGAAAGGCAAATGGTATATCATGCAATGGCCATACTCGATAACGAGGGGGCAGACATCATCATGTATGAATGTATGTATGTATGGTTGAATGAATGGAAAAAACCGTACTATTTGCATGACCGTTGACTCTGTTGAGTTCCTCTGCCCTTTGCCGGTCTTTTATTTCATCCCGCAGGGTGTCCAAATATCACCCTCCTCACCAAGCAAGCTTAGTGGGGTTTCCGGTTAAGTCACCGACGACCCGACCACGAGACCCGGCCATCCAAATAGTACTTATTTTTCCACTTGGGACTGAAAGGCCCCCATATGTCACAACACCTTTCTAGGAAAGGGAAACTCTGAAAAAAAAAAACCTGTTGCTTCGGAAGCAGCCGATGATGTTGACCAGTTCTCCTTTTCGGGTAGTGTTTTCGATGCTCATTGAGTGGGATTAGTCGAGTGCAAGGCCTTTCTCCACAGGCAATGCTTGTTCAGGATATGTTACAGGTTTGTGTGACTGGCCGTAGCCTAAAAGTGCCACCAAACTCTATAATCTGACAAGCGATTGCAGTACTCTTAGCATAGTTTGCAGCCATCATGTATGGATGGATCGATGGATAGATACACCTATGTGTACATAAGTGGTAGAGTAGATATTAGCAGACTTGCTGGTGAGGAATTCATCCATGTATGTATGTATGTATGTATGTATGTATGTATGTATGTATGTATGTATGTATATAGATATGTTTCTTTATTAGCCACAGGGGCACAAAAGAAGGGGACAAATACAAAGGGAGAAGTTTACATACAATAAAAACGTGTAAAATGTTATCACAAATGCAATTTAAAAAATTAGTCGATTTTCCCCAATAGGGGAGACAGTTCATATGGGTAACACATACCCCCGAAAAAATGTGCAACCCTCATCTCCAGGAGTACGAAGAGTTTGTACTCCTTTCCTCTCCTCCCCCTTTTCCTCAACCTACAGGCTGATATAGAGAGAAGGCCCATTCACTCGGGCCATTCTCGCCACTTTCACCCACCTTTCATAAAACTTGCTGGGGTACAGCACCTCTCTCTCCATCTTGATTCTTCTTCCAAAGTGGTATTTGAAAAAAAGAATCAGTTGTTGGTCAGAGAGAATGGTGTCTGACCTCAGCCCTTTCAACCTTGTCCACCATACAACCTCTTTCGCCATAGCTATCACACAAAGGAAAACCGCCTCTCCTTCGTTTCTGAAGGAGGGTGGCGGTTTGATCATGACAATGGACTCGGTGGTCAACCGGATTGGTCCCACCCGCGACAATAGTCGTTCTACATAGCCCCACAGGTCAGTGACGCCCGGGCAGTGTATGAATGCGTGCGCGACGGTTTCTTCGTCTCGCACGCATCTCGGACAGATCTTCTTTGCAGGGTCCCTGCCCGGGCGCCCATGTCTGTAGAGCTTGTCTCGAACTGGTAGAGCTCCTCGGTAGCACTGCCAGGCCAGGGACTTTTGGAAGTTGTCCATCGGTCCCGGGCGGAAGGTCCTACCGAACAGACTGGCCAGTTCATCTTCTACGCCTAGAATGTCACCGAGCGCGTCGTCACACTTGCTGCGGATCAACCCTCTATAGAATGACGAAGTGGAGTCTCCACTGATCGCCGGGTCCGCCTGCCAGAGAGCTGTGAGCGCCTGAGCACATTCGATGTGCCAGTCGCCCATTTTCCTCGGTCTTTGCTTGACCCAGGACTGCAGCTCGGTCAGCGAGACGAGTTGTGGGAAGGCTCGCCTCACGAACGGGGCCCACACCGGTTGTCCGGTGAGGAATACGTAGAGATGTCGCAGCCTGAGCGCGTGTTTGCGCATCGTCAACCACGGCATCCCCAGCCCTCCGTTAGAAGGGTGTTGGCAGCAGATGGATCTTCTCACCAAAGGAGCCCGCCTCTTCCAAAGGAATTGGAAGAGCGCGCGCTCCATTTTGGCGAGCGTTTTGGCTGGACAAGGCACGACGGTCAAGCGGTAGTAGATGGCGGACGCTATAAAAGTGTTCGCCACCTCCGCTCGACCTTTCAAGGATAGTTTGCACTCGGCCCACTTCTGGGTGAGTGCAAACACCTTGGCCGTCACTTCGTTCCAGTACGTAGATAACAAAGAAGGTGTGGTAAGATACTAGGTGGACCATAACACCAGAGTACCCGATACTTAGGGTAGTAAAGTGGGTAATAGGAAAAGAGTCAGGACCCCGACGGCTGAGCTCCGGCCGTTTCGACAGCTAGATCTAGCTGTCGAAACGGCCGGAGCTCAGCCGTCGGGGTCCTGACACTTTTCCTATAGATAGATATGTTTCTTTATTAGCCACAGGGGCACACAAGAAGGGGACAATACAAAGGGGGAAGTTTACATACAATAAAAACGTGTAAAATACTATCACAAATGCAATTTAAAAATTAATCGATTTTCCCCAATAGGGGGAGACATTACATATGGGTAACACATACCTCCGAAAAAAATGTGCAGCCCTCATCTCCAGGAGTACGAAGAGTGAGTACCCCTTTCCTCTCTTCCTCTTTTTACTCAACCTACAGGCTGATATAGAGAGAAGGCCCATTCACTCGGGCCATTCTTTCACCCACCTTTCATAAAACTTGCTGGGGTACAGCACCTCTCTCTCCATCCTGACTCTTCTTCTAAAGTGGTATTTGAAAAAAAGAATCAGTTGTTGGCCGGAGAGAAAGGTGTCTGACCTCAGCCCTTTTAACCTCGTCCACCATACAACCTCTTTCGCCATAGCTATCACACAAAGGAAAACCGCCTCTCCTTCGTTTTTGAAGGAGGGTGGCGGTTTGATAATGACGATGGACTCGATATATATATATATATATATATATATATATATATATATATATATATATATATATAGATAGATAGATAGATAGATAGATAGATAGATAGATAGATAGATAGATAGATAGATGGATACGTTTAATGTGTACATAAATGGTAGAGTAGATATCCAGCAGACTTACTGGCGAGGAATTCATTCAACACTTCCGGATGATGCTCAAAGACAGAGGAGAGCAGATGGACGAAGCCTTTAACGCCAAGTTTCTCCAGAATGTTCTGCTCGTTAAGCTCTGTCGTCATTAATGAATCCGCCTCTGTTGTTACATCCATGGTAGTTGTCATCTCCACATTCATCTTTCTATCACTACTGTTCTCCACTTTACGTTTTTCCAAATGAAGCTGGTCTTCTAATTCTTCTTCGGCTTCCTATGAAAAGAGGATAGAAAAGAAAAGAAGAAGCAGTGAGTAGGATGAAGGGATTGTTGTAGTTATTGTTGTTATTGTTGTCGTTGTTTAGCTCCACATCATTTTTGTTTGAGCGTATCTATAAACAAATCTATTCAACTTGTGCCCATTATGTATTTTGCATACTAAATTTTCCAATTTAGCATGCAAAATACATAATGGGCACAACTTTTTTAACTTTGATTTGAGGGAAATTTAGGTTCTATTTCAAGAAGATTAAGATTGGGTGATCCGTTATTACTATTTAATTCTATAGATCGCGCGCACATGCAAACACGTACATATGAACACACATGAACACATGCACACATATACATGCACACACGCACACATGTACGCACGCACACATGCGCATAAGCACACATGCGCATACACACACATGCATATACGCACAGATGAACATACACATACACGCACATATATACACACGCTCACATGCACACATGCACTCTGTCACTCAGCGAAAACTGAGTAAGATATGTCAGTAAATCTTTCCCACTTACATGCTTCTTGTCCATTTGGTTCAGGCCATTCAATGAAGCTCCGGAACCTGTGGAAAAAAAAGAAAGAAAAAGATAAAAAATTGTGCTACCATCGAGGTGGTGTCCCAGCATGACTGCAATCTAATGACTGAAACAAGTAAAAGAATAAACTAATAAAGGTGTCGTAACCATCATTGTTTCATTGTCATCATCTGACATCCAGTTGAGTTAGACAGCAAATATTACTGTACGTACTAACAACAAACCATAAACCTTAATTTTCACTTCTTGATTCAATAAACACTTTACTTTTTATATCTTACTAGCAGGAGTACTCGGCAATGTTCGGATAACAGCACAAAAGAGTATGATTTGAGTAAAATTTCGTTGCTAATTCTAACACGACCTACTACGACGTACAGGACTCGTTCTTTGGTATGTACAGTGATTGAAAAGTAACTCCCTGTTTTAAAATTCTTATAATTTATTTTTTAACGATAAGTTTTACAAGAAATGAATAAGAAGAAAGCGTATTGCACGGAGTTTTATTTAAAATTCAATATGGGTACCAGCGTTCGCCACCAGCTTTTCAAGCTGCCCGGGAAACGCATCAACTGATTTCACCAGGAACTCTTGTGGGATGGAAGACAACTTCTCGTATTCGCCCTTCAAGTTCTTTCAAAGTCGTTGGTTTGGTAGAGTAGACTTGCTCCTTTAACCGATCCCAAAGAAAAAAGTCGCAGAGTGTTAAGTCAGGGCTTCTGGCTGATTACTCATGCGGACCACGACGACCCATCCATCTCCCAGGAAAGTGGGTATTCAGCCAATAATAGCAAAATCAAATCTTCAATATTCTCCCAAGTACAGATAACTAGCCAGATTTCATCTTGCAGCATGGTGAGGTATCATTCGGTATTCAACATGGAGTTACTTTTCTATCACCGTGTACAAAGGAGGAAAGGCAAGGTATATGATATCCTTTCAGGGTCACAAAGATTGATATATGTCCATTGATATACAGTGGAGAGGTAAGCGAGACTGTGTAAATATGCATATATATTTACACATTTAATATATAGACATATAAACACGCCTAATTTTACATACTTCCCTATAAATTAAAAACATGATAAATGCCTAGAATCGATTTTCGAACCTTTTGTGTTTTTCATCAGAAGATATGTATATCATATAATATATCAAAATTAACTTCCAGCATGAGCGTTAATAGTCTGCAAATGAGTACGTCCACTTCAGGATACTACTATAAGTGATAGAGTATGTAAGCCCCTCACTTACGTCTTTCCCTGTGGTTGTCCAATTTACAGGGAAGTATGCACAATTTTACATAGCTACATGTCTATATACTAAATCTATAAATTAATTACACATTTATGCAGTCATTGTTACTTCTGCGCTGTATATATACAGACATAAATTTAAATTTATCATATATATATATATATATATATATATATATATATATATATATATGGGAAAAGAGTCAGGACCTTGACGGCTGAGCTCCGGCCGTTTCGACAGCTAGATCCGAACAGGATCCGACAGCTAGATTCGTTCGGATCTAGCTGTCGAAACGGCCGGAGTTCAGCCGTCGGGGTCCTGATTTTTTCACTATTACCCACTCTACTACCCTAAGTATCGAGTGCTCTGGTGTGTTATGGTCCACCTGGTATCTTACCATACCTTCTTTGTTATATATATGATGGACTCTCTCCCGTCGATATCCGACGTATGAGTGTCCAACAAAAGTTCAGCTCTCTGGATGGCGGCATCTCATGTGACATTTCAACCCCGCCAGTGACCCACAGACCAAGCCTCATAGGTCGCAAGAGCAAGAGTTTATGGACAGTCTTGCAGGTATCAAGGCCCGTTGCTTCGTCCCTGTTCGGTCAACACGCAATTTCTCCATGCGACTGGATTCAAAGCCCTTGATCGCACTATGGCACCTTTCTCTCCAGTCCTTTCTGTCATCAGCAATTTGTTCGCAATCACGGAAATAGATTGCAAGAGCAGTGAGATTTGATATCGTAGTCTGCCAACTTACCTGTTGCCGCTGCTAAGCTGACCATACACGAGGACTTTATATATACGTGTATATATATATATATATATATTTTGTTTCTGAATTTATTGGCAACATGACCCTCCCAAAGTATAACATATATATATATATATATATATATATATATATATATATATATATATATATATATATATATATATATAAGTATTGAAGTTTCCGTTGAAAATTGAAAAAGTCATAGGAGTGAAGAGTGCTCTATGTAAGTTACAGAGCTAAATATTTAATGTATAATAAACAATACAATATAATTACCTCATTACCAGAGGTTTCCCGAATAAGACGAATACAAGAAACGTCCTCATTCGTTCGTCAGACAAGGCAATTTAAAACATAGTGAAATATTTGAAAAATTTGCTTGAGGAGATTTTTAAAATATTTCACTATGTTTTAAATTGCCTTGTCTGACGAACGAATGAGGACGTTTCTTGTATTCGTCTTATTCGGGAAACCTCTGGTAATGAGGTAATTATATTGTATTGTTTATTATACATTATATATATATATATATATATATATATATTCGACGAAATAGGTGGCAGTGACATCACGTGCACACACACACACACACACACACACATACACACACACACACGCACACGCGCGCGCACGCGCGCACACACACACACACACACACACACACACACACACACACACACACACACACACCCAACAAAGTGTTATTTCATTTAATAATTGTCGCACGGACATCAATTTCTTTCGTGTCTCCTCTCTCCTATTTCTTCTCCTTTTCTCTCTATTTTTCTTATTTCTTCTGCCACCCTCTTTCATTCTCCCTATCTCTGTCTCATACTCTCCCCTTTGTTTCTCTCTCTCCTCTCGCCCATCTTCTGCAATTCAGGCAAATTTCTCTATGTCTGTTTGCCATCTCCATCTCCATCTATCTACATCCTCTCTGTATAACATATTATCTCTCCTTCTCTTTATTTTCTTTCTCTTTCATACCTTCTTTTTGTACTACTCTCTATACCCCGCCTCTTTCCTATCTGTCCTTCTCCCACTTCTTTACCCGCTCTCTCGTTCAATTTTGGTTTATGCACTTAGGCACTTCAACGGTTTCAGATTTATGTTGATGTTTTTTTTTAAATAACTTCTTCTTCTTCTTCTTCTTCTTCTTCTTCTTCTATTTGTGACATTATATGTTTGAAGATGGATGCTTGATTAATAATTTTCTCACTTTCAATCATGTTCAGTCATGTGGCTTCCAATCAAATGTAAATTTTGAAGACAAACAAGGACAGTCAAGTGTAAAAGACTTGCAACTAAATTTTAACTAAAAGCGACGCACACACACGCTCACACACACGCACACACACGCACACACACGCACACACACACACATGTGTATGTATGCATGCATGTATGTATGTATGCATAAATGTATGTATTTACACGCACATATACACATAAATAGATACATACATACATGCATACATGCATATATACATACATACATTCATACATATATACATACATACAAACATACATTCATACATATATACATACATACATACGTAGATACGTACATACATATATACATACATACAAACATACATACATTCATGAATCGCTCTTGCATTAAAAGATATGTATTGATATATTTGAATGTTATGAAGAAAATTTAATTTTTTTAGCCGACGCAGTGAAACTTTGGACAAAGCCAAGCAAATGTTTCTGGATATTGTCAATATATTTTCCAAAGACAGATCAGTGACTGACTTGGCCTGGTTTTGAGCCCTGTTAGCTTTTCTTCAGATATCACTTATCAGCCTCTTCTGTCCACGGAGAATTATATACTTATATCTATACATAGGTACTAAATGTAATAAGCGCAGTAAATCAGCTGAACGTTGTATAAATAATGTCCTCCTGGACGTCAATTTAGTTAATTGTTATTGTGTTAAATGTGTATTAAGGTAAATTTAGTGTTCCATAGTCGATGCTATGAATCGTTAAACAGATGTAAATAAATGGGAGTCTGTCTGATAAAGTATATTTACGAAATGAATGTATGGTCCCCTAACTCCTGATAGAGTCGTAGAGGCGCCGTATTGACATCCGGCATTTCTTGAGCATTTTAAACCTGGCGGAGCCCATCCCTCTTCAGGCAGATTTCTTCCAGAGAAAGATAGAAAGTGAGAGAGAGGAAATGAGAAAGACATATAAAGGAAGAATCGACCCCATTACTAGACTGTTACTTTTTATCGACCGCCAAAAGATGAAAGGCAAAGTTGACCTCAGCGGGATTGGAACTCCGAGAGCAGAGAGCCGGAACGAATGTCATAAAGTATTCTATCTGACGTTCTGATGACTCTGCCAATTCACCGTGTGTGTGTGTGTGTGTGTGTGTGCGTGTGTGTGTGTGTGTGTGTGTGTGTGTGTGTGTGTGTGTGTGTGTGTGTGTGTGTGTGTGTGTGTGTGTGTGTGTGTGTGTGTGTGTGTATATATATATATATTGTTAATATATATAAATATATATATATACATATATATATATATATATATATATATATATATATATATATATATATATATATATATATATATATATATATATATATATAAGCAATCCCGTCCACTACGGAACCCATGCTGGTTGGAGTTCAGCAGATTGTTTCTTTCGAGAAACTGAGTTATTCGTGATCTCATCACTCTCACAAATACCTTAATGATATGAGAGGTGAGTGAGATGTGACGGTAATCACGGCAAGGGATTTGTTTCCCTTTTTGAAAACTGGGATAGCAGACTAGATTTGTCTTTGCTTTTATTTACTTCTTTAGTATCCTAAAGATAGAGCAATGTCCAGTTGTGGAGAGGTAATATGAACGCGCGTTTATTTGCCAAAACGAAGGGACATAACTCTGTTGTAAATATTCACTTTTTGATGAGGTTAATCATAGCCAAAATTAACTCAATAGGATTCTTATCAATACTTGTCCAATGGCGATTAAAAAAATATAACAAAAAAAACAAAAACAAATAAACTTTTCTTGAAACAATTTAATAGTTTATATTCTTCGCTATACAGTTGCTAATACACTTGTCCTGGCTACTAGATGTATGTATGTTATCTCTTTCTCTTAATTTCGAGTATATTTTTTTGACCGGCCACCTTCCTGGTGGCAAGGTTGTAAATGAAAAGAAATTGTCATCCCTTGAATCGCAAGAATGTTTTGCAAATTTTGAAGGTGCCAGCTATCGCAGCCATTTGCAGACTATGAATTAGGGAGCTGCGCTTTTTGTCCGCAAATCCAAGTTCAGTCATACTTTGGTCCAAGCGGGTTGGTATATAACCCGTAGCTCCAATAATGATGGGTATGAAGCTAAAGGTGTATCTTGGATACTGGATTTGTAAACTCCTCATCAATGGTCCGTAGATGTCCTCCTTCTCCTGTATTTTTCTGACAACGTTTACATCAAGTGGGCAGCTGATCTCCACAACAGAACACGTTTTCAATGTGTGGTCCCAAACAACAATATCAGGCCGGTTGTGCTTTAATTTGGTGGCAGTTTTTATTTTCAGGTTCCACCAGTATTCCTTAGTGCCATCTGTCTCAATATATTCTTCCTCGTTTGTTGTTAATTTTGTTTTCCGAAGTGCGTTCCAGATGGTTCTAGCTATCCCATCGTGTCTCATGGGGAGGTAGTAGCGAGATGACATTCTTTCGTAGCTGGCAACAATGTGGCTTACATCCTCGATCTTTGTTTTACATAGCCTACATTTATTGTCAGCTGCTTTTGTGCAGTAGATATTTGGTAGGGAGTTCTTGTTCTTGTATTGCATAGAGATATCCCTCAAGGTGTGATGTCATGGCTTTTTGAGTGGTTTATCCCCTCTATGGTCTGTGTTTTACGCCTCAAGTATCCATGCACAACTTTTTCTGTAAATTGGTCAATTTTTTTTATCTTGTTTGAACATTGAATAGGATCTTCCGATTTCTCTGGGTGAGAGATATATATCAGGCTTTATTCCATATCTCTCCTCCAGATCAGTCGCTATTCTAATGATATTTTTTTTTTCATGCTCATAAACCTGGGCAGGATGGTTGCCAACCTTTTTCCTCTGTTGAAGGTGTTGCTTCAGTGTTACTATCCGGGTCTGATATGTTGTTAATATTGATTTTAGACCCGGCCACCTTCCTTGCGTGAGAAGTATAGCCTATCCACATCACCATTGATGTTAAAGTTCCCAGTAACACTGAGAAGTTTGTGAGTTGTAACATCCATCTCACTTAGTTCTTGCAATGGCCAGTTCAGCAGGCCAAATGTTGGCGTTAGAATTGTATGAATGTATGTATGTATGTATGTATGTATGTATGTATGTATGTATGTATGTATGTATGTATGTATGTATGTATGTATGTATGTATGTATGTATGTATGTATGTATGAGTGTGTGTATGTAGATATATATATATATATATATGTATATGGATATATATATGTATATGTATATGTATGTAGATGTGTGTATATATATGTATATATATATATATATATATATATATATATATATATATATATATATATGTGTGTGTGTGTATATAGGTATATATATATATATATATATATATATATATATATATGTGTGTGTGTGTATATATATATATATGTATGTGTATATATATATATATATGTGTGTGTGTGTGTGTATATATATATGTATATATATATGTATATATATATCTATATATATATATATATATATATATATATATATATATATATATATATATATATATATATATATATGTATGTAGATATATATATATGTGTATGTGTATGTATATAGATATATATATATATGTATGGTGCTACTGGTAACATGTATCCCAGTACAACCTGTCTCATGGTCGGGTCGTTGGCGACTAAACTGGCAACCCAACCAAGGTTTCTTGGTGAGGAGGGTGACTCTGGACATCCTGCAGGACTAAAAACAAAACCTGTCAAAGGGCAAAGGAGCTCTTAAGATTCAATGGCCATCCAAAATCACCGGGAGAGATGACCCCTTAGCCTTTGTCAAGGCAGAATTAAGAGAGTGGGACTGGCTTTGTGCAGTGCCTTTGCTCACTATAAAAGCTTCACGGCACAGGCAATGCTTTATATCTGGAGATCTCTCTGCACTTGTCATCACATGGTTCCATGGGCCCAGCACTATGTGTCAATAATTGTCACAAGAGTAGTGTTTGTACCAGAGTTTTCAAGTCGCTGGCTGGACTAAAAAGTCACACTCGTTCAGCGCATCGGTAGGGGTTCTCTTACATGGATATAAAGTAGTGACCGTACTCGAAAACGAGTTGGCAGCCACCATGTATGTATGTAAGTATGTATGTATGTATGTATGTATGTATGTATGTATGTATGTATGTATGTATGTATGCATGCATGTATGTATGTATGTATGTATGTATGTATGTTTGTGTGTGTGTGTATGTTTGTATGTATGTATGTATGTATGTATGTATGTATGTATGTATGTATGTATGTATGTATGTATGTATGTATGTATGTATTTGTGTGTGTGTGTGTGTGTGTATGTTTGTATGTATGTATGTATGCATGTATATATGTATGTTTCTCTTTCTCTTAATTTCGAGTACATTTTTGACTGGCCACCTTCCTGGTGGCAAGGTTGTAAAATAAAAGAAATTGTAATCCCTTGAATCGCAATAATGTTTTGCAAATTTTGAAGGTGCCAGCTATTGCAGCAATTTGTAGTCTATGAATTAGGGAGCTGTGCCCTTTGTCCACAAATCCAAGTTCAGTCATTGATATCTAACCTGTTACTCCAATTTAGTGTCATTGTATAAAGTAAACTTCCTTATGAAGACCTAAGAATACTGGAAACTACTTGATCGATGTCACTTATTCCTGAGAGAGAAATCCGTAATGTAACACTTTGTTTACTTTCCAAAGTGACTCTAAAGTAGTATATTAATTAAAAATATATATATCCTACATTAAAAAGTATGAATATATTGTAGAGCACTGCCTGCTTGTAAAAGATAAACCGTTGACAGCGGTCCTTTACTGCAGACTTCTTATTGAACTGGTCTGGAGAAAACAGATTTCCGATGAGGCATGTAACAAGATCTGAACTTCAGGGGTAGATCACTCTTCCTTACGTTTGTCAATGTTTGTCATCTAATAAATAACTGTTCAACAAATCACAATTTGCTATTATTTTACACATAGTTTAACTAAAGCTATTATATGTATGTCTGAATGAATATGTATGCCATTGTTTATTTTAAGGTGAACCTGATTAAAGCGTTCAAAACATGACACTCCCATCATTTCAGGCAGAGTGTATCTAGTACTACATTATCCAACGTGTCATTCGTTTGATTCGCGGGAGATTTGACTGCAAGTTCAGTGACCACATAGAGACTCCCTCATTAGCTCGACTGTGTATTTTGTACACCGAACTCATCACTGAGGTATTTTTTCAGTCATACTGTAGATATTCATAATCATCATCACTACATGCAAGGTGTATATAGCAACGTTACACGAACAAAGGAAAAAAACAAAACAAAAAAACAAAACAAAGACGAAACACGTGTAATGAACGAACAAAAGAATGTCTTCATCATCAACAATCTCCTAGGCAATGCACACAATTACCGAGTCTTGTCGACTGAATGGAATATGTAATGATGAGGAGAGATAATTGCTTCCGATTTAGACATAAGGCAACAGTTTTTTGCGGGGAGGGAAAAGTCGATTAAATTGACCCGATTGCGTCACTGGTACTTTATTTTATCAACACCGTACGGATGAAAGGCAAAGCTAACCACGGTTGGGATTTGAAATCAGTGCGTAAAGGGATGTAATACTATGCCATGTAGCATGGTGTCCGATGCTTTACCGATAATGCCAATCCACCATTAACAAGGGTAGATAAGGGTTTCTGATCTGGGCACAGGGCCAACAATTTTGGGGGAGGAGAAAGTCGATTAAATCGACCCCAAGTACGTTACCGCTACTTTATTTAATCGACTCCATAAGGACGAGAGACAGGAATATGTCCGCCGTTCTTACCAGTTGGCTTAAAAACCGGATAACATTCTTTTACACAATTTTTCATTTTTTCCAAAATTTCAATTAACTGATTTTATTAAAGTTATCTTTCTTGCACGTTGCTTTGAGGTTTTAGTCACCGCTAGAGGGTGTTTTTGTTTACTAATTTCATAAGTAAACAAACCTCAGTTAATCGAACATTTTTCAGCTCAGTATATTAAATATGCGAAATCCTATTACATTTGTACGAATAAACATGTAAGCATGTTTGAATACACGAATAAAAGGATGTATGTATATATGTATGTATGTATGTATGTATGTATGTATGTATGTATGTATGTATGTATGTATGTATGTATGTATGTATGTATGTATGTATGTATGCATGTATGCATGTATGTTGTATATATGTATGTATGCAGTGTCGGATTTACCATTGTGCTTAGGTGTGTTTAAGCACAGGGCCCCGTTGACCAAGGAGGGGCATCTTCCTGTCAAAAATTTGGTTTGCCAGCACTGTGGTCGAGTCTGCCTGAGCAAAGCTGGTTTGATTAGACATGAACAAAGTCAAATCAGTAGACCTCATGTAGATTACGATCTTAAAAGACATATGAGAAAACACAGTCAGAACCAAGCAGTGGAAAGTCCCAGAGGAGTCTACAGTTGCCATGTGTGTGCCAGAAAGTGCAAGTCTTTGGCTGGTTTAAAGAGCCACATTCATGCCTCACATTTTTTAGCATTTTAGCAGGCAATGGCAATGCTCGAACACGAGTTTGCGGCAGTATCGGTAGAGGGTCTGACGCCATGCTTTGCAGCAAAGAGTTACGGCCCTTTATGGTCTGAGTTCAAATCCCGCCGTGGTTAACTTTGCCTTTCATCCTTACGGGGTCGATAAAATAAAGCACCAGTAATACACTGGGATAATTGCTGGCCTTGTGCCAAACGTAGAAACAATTATGTATGTATGTGTGTATGTATGTATGTACAAAGGGCGGAAGAACCCATAAGAGTCAACGGCCATCCAAAAATGTGTAAATATGTATATACACGTGTACATATGAATGCGCGGGGACATAGAAATAGTCGGGCTGGATACCCGATCGCGCGGTTAAACAACTGGGAGTGAAGGACCCCTAGCCTTTGTCAGGGCATTCTTCTAGGAGAAGGCAACTCAGGAAACTGGGATGACTCCGATATAAAACCTGCGGCTCAGTAGTTACCGATGATGTTGATCTTTTCTTCTTTTCGGGTTATAGCTACTGTCGCTCAGAGAGTGGGATTGGCTCAGTGCACAGTCTTTCCTCACTTTAAAAAATATCTTCACGCGCAGGCATTGCACGATAGAATGAATTAATAATTATTAATAATGGTATATCATGCAATGGCCATACTCGATAACGAGGGGGCAGCCATCATCATGTATGTATGTATGTATGTATGTATGTATATATGTATGTATGTATGTATGTATGACTGTATATACATACATATGTATGGCTGTATGTATGTATGTATGACTGTATATATGTATGCATGTATGTATGACTGTATGTATGTATATATGTATGTATGATTGTGTGTATGTATGCCTGTATGTATGTTTTCTCTTTCTCTTAATTTCGAGTATATTTTTTTGACCGGCCACCTTCCTGGTGGCAAGGTTGTAAAAGAAAAGAAATTGTCATCCCTTGAATCGCAAGAATGTTTTGCATATTTTGAAGGTGCCAGCTATCGCAGCCATTTGTAGACTATGAATTAGGGAGCTGCGCTTTTTGTCCGCAAATCCAAGTTCGGTCATACTTTGGTCCAAGCGGGTTGGTATATAACCCGTAGCACCAATAATGATGGGTATGAAGCTAAAGGTGTATCTTGGATACTGGATTTGTAAGCTCCTCATCTTACATACATACATGTATGTATACTTACATACATACATGTATGTATGCATGTATGTATGTAAGTATGTATGTATGACTGTATGTATGCATGTATGTATGCATGTATGTATGCATGTATGTAAGTAAGTATGCATGTATGTAAGTATGTATGTATGTATGCATGTATGTATGTATCGATGGCTTTGTGG
>OZ024741.1:77440229-77441395 GCA_964016885.1 Eledone cirrhosa | reverse complement strand
CTCTTAGGACAGTTGCATGGTAGTGATAGTCAACTCAGTATGAAAGCTTTGAACTTCTAGATTGATCAGCGCTCCGCCGAAGCTGGCTGTATTTCCAACCCCCTTTAAGATGAAGTGGAGATTATAGTGCATAGAATTTTTAGGAATCGCACAGATCTGTCACCTAAAATACCGTCGACAGACGCCAACCTCTTGATGAACACCTTCGGGCTTTTTATCGGCAGCGTCATCACTTCCTGGTTTACACGACTGGAATGTTCCCAGTCAGTTGACAGTTACAGTAGACGGATGCCAAGTCTGCAGCGAATAAGTCTGACATGGAGAAATAAAGCACTAATAAGCGATATGTTTCTAGACTTCTAAAAGAATCTAGCCTTGATTGATATCTACCTGCATGTTAAATTATTAATTGAACTGATTGCTAACTCTTACTTAGGGTTCCCTCATCCTCTCCTACAACTGATGTGAAACTTTTATCTTTATTGGAATGAACAAACCCTAACCCTAACCCTAACTCCACCAGTTCGTAAATTCGGGGAACTGTCTAGTTGAGACGCTCGTTCTGTTATTAGTGGTTGTTGTGATTATGATTATTTTTGTTCTTGATGTTATTGTTGTTGTTAGTGATATTTTCCTTGTATTTGTGTTTCTCATGCTGTTGCTGTGGTTATTGGTTTCTCTCATGTGTTTGTTGTAACTCTTTCTGATGCTGCTGCTGTTTTTGTTTTAGTTGTAGATCTTGTAGGTGTTGTTGTTATTGTTGTTGTTGCAGTTGTTTTGTTGTTGCTGCTGTTATGACGGCAGTAATCGGGATATTGGTAGCATCAGTGGAGCTGGAGCAGGGTGCTATAATCTTGTATCTTTCTCCGCACGGCAGAAAACTTTAGGGTGTTCCGTTTTGCCCAAACTTTACAGCTGGGGATTTTCATATTTTACTGTCAGTTGTTGTAGACTGCCAGAACATCGGCGAACAAATCTGGTCTATCCGCGTAAAGCTCGTAGGTGATTTGCTGCATCACACAAGTGGCACCAGGGCTTTCTGCCTTCAACCGAGTCCATAGCTCCACATCGTTCAGCAGGTGAAAGAGTTCTAGGGTCCTTTCCAGGTGTTCCAGTTTGATCTGGAGTAGGACCTCTAGAATGATCCCAGACCAAATCTCTCACCA
>OZ024741.1:77412729-77435229 GCA_964016885.1 Eledone cirrhosa | reverse complement strand
ACTTTTAGGCACAAGGCAACCAATTACCCAGTACTTACTGGTACTTTATTTTATCGACCCCGTAAGGATGAAAGGCAAAGTTAACCTCGGTGGGATTTGAACTCAGAATGGCAAGGGCCGTAACTCTATGCGTCAAAGCATGGCGACCGACCCTCTACCGATACTGCCAAAATAATGATTCCACGAAATCCATGCTTTTAAAGGGTGCTAATAAAAGAGAATAGGCTTCTGCTTCTATTAGGAAGTGAAAACATCAAATTTGTATCGACTCTAGTACATAGCTGGTATACACTTTTTATCGACATCATTTATCGATAGATTGAAAGTCAGAACTAAGAAGCAATGTTATAACTATCATCCAATAGTTATAACATTGTGCGTCTATGTTGTTGTTGTTGTTGTTGTTGTTCAAACAAATCCATGGCGAAAGAAGCTCCAACAGTGACCATCCCATTCTACTCTTGACTATAATTGTTTCTGATTTAGGCACAAGGCTATCAATTTTAGGGGAGAGGAAAGTCAATTAAATTGACTCGTGCGTGACTGGTATTTTATTTAATCCACCCCGTAAGGATGAAAGGCAAAGCTAACCTCGGCGGGGTTTGCCTTTCATCCTTACGGATAAGTGTAGACAATTACATGAACCTCAATGTTAGAAATAACGAATACATCTAGAACTACATTCATTATTCAATGCGTCCTTCTCTTTTCAAGACAGTAAACAAGAGGTTAGGGAGATTTGGCTGCTATTTTAGCAGGTTGGGTGATCTCGTAAGCTAATTGACTTAATGTTGTTCTTTAATCCTAGGTCAACCTTCATCGAAAAGATCTATAATCAAAAGCGTTCCAGCAACACCCCATTTTTTTAGTTTTAAGAAGGTGGAATATGATTAGGGGGATATTTGATTATTATTTTTAGCAGATCAAGCGAACACGTAGGCTGGAAGTGGTGTAGGAGGGGGATATGGTACTACTAAACATACGACGTGATCCTAGATATAGTGTTATATACAATGGAAGACATTAGTTTATCGAGCTGAATCCGAAATAATCATCACACATTTAAAGGGCAACCGTTGACCTCAGCACAACATTGAATTTGAAAGGATAAAGAATTGAACTATCAATCATTCACATAATCAATCTATCAATCAACCTATTTTGTGCAATTATTTGTGTATGTATGTATATATGTATGTATGCATGTATGTATATATGTATGTATGTATGTATATATGTATGTATGTATGCATGTATGTATATATGTATGTATGTATGCATATATGTATGTATGCATGTATGCATGTATATATGTATGCATGTATGTATGCATGTATGTATGTATGCATGTACACATAACTATAGATATACATGTATGCGTGCATGTATACATTATATGATATACATATATATATACACACACACGCGCGCACGCACACACACACACACACATACACACAGACGCACGCACACACGCACACACACACACACACACACACACACACACACACACACACACACACACACACACACACACACACACACACATATATATGCATTCATAGCCACATCTATGCATCAAAATAACAACGATGATGACATCATGATGTTGGTGATGAGGAAGAGGGTGGTAATGATGATGATGATGGTGGTGATGGTGATAATGGTGGTGATGATGATGATGATGATGATGATCATCATCATCATCAGGATCATCATCATGATCACCATCATCTTCATCACCATCATGACAAAAACGACGTCAATGATGACGGCTATTGATGAGTTGTGTGGAAATTCAAAACAACAACAATGAAAATGACAACAACGACATCATCAGCCACGACAACAATAATAACAATAACAATAATAATAATAATGATGATGATAACGAGGGTGATGATGATGATGATGATGGTTATCATCATAAATTTAAGAGAAGAACTCTCCATAAAAATATAAAACTGACTCACCTTGCGACATAAGCATGTAGAATGCAAGCAGGCTAATCACCTTCATTTTGGCGAACTTGTATAAATATAAATATATTAATAATATATAGTTGATGTATATATTCGTATATATAATACAATATATTATATTGTATTATATTATATAGGAAGGTGAGCAAATACAACTCTATCTCTCTCTCGCTCTCTCCCACTCTGTCAATTTATCTGTATTTATATCCGCTTATGAATATATATGTACATCTCTCTCTATATGTCTATCTATATAACATTATAGTTCACTCTTCTCTAGAAGGATATTTTCTGTCTGTTCTTAATGACAGGTACCTTAAACTGTCTCTTCTAGCTTCTTTTAAATGTTCTTATCTACACTTTACTCTCTACATAATCTATCTATCTATCTATCTTTTCACCCTTCTATCTCTTTTCTCTTTTCCCCTCTCTTTCCGTTTTACTACCCTTCCCTTCTTTCTTTTCTTTTTTTCTATCTTTCTCACTCTTCCCGTCTTTCCTTCTCTCTCTCTTTTCTATATCTCTTCTTTCTCTCTGTCACTCTCTCTTTCGGGTTCTCTTTCTATTCAACCTTGTATTTTGGCGGCTAGTGATGGAAGTGCACAGCTGCACAGCCGACAGACAAGGCAGCGCTTCTTCCTTCCCTGCTGCATTCGGAACCAGCTAAGCTACCAATGAAGAAGGAACAGCAGGCTGACAAAAAGAAAGAAGGAAAGGAGAGAACATAGGAAAGAGAGAGTAGTAGTAGTAGGAGGAAGTGGGGGGGGGGAGGCGGAGGAGGAGGAGGAAGATGAGGTGGCAGAGGAGAAGTAGGCAGAGTAAGCACCGTTAAAACAAAAAAAGCAAGAGAAAAATCGAAGACAACTGCTGTTGAGAAGTAATGGAACAGAAAGCATCAATACTGACAATGTTCATCACAACGGTCTCACACTACATCAAACACCAACTACTACACACTGCTATAACTGACACCACCGCCACCACAACACTCTCACACTACATCAAACACCAACTACTACACACTTCTATAATTGACACCACCGCCACCACAACCACCACCGCCACCACCACAACAGTGTCACACTACATCAAACACCAACTACTACACACTTCTATAACTGAAACCACCGCCACCACAACCACCACCGCCACCACCACCACAACACTCTCACACTACATCAAACACCAACTACTACACACTGCTATAACTGACACCACCGCCACCACAACACTCTCACACTACATCAAACACCAACTACTACACACTTCTATAATTGACACCACCGCCACCACAACCACCACCACCACCACCACAACAGTGTCACACTACATCAAACACCAACTACTACACACTTCTATAACTGACACCACCGCCACCACAACCACCACCGCCACCACCACCACAACACTCTCACACTACATCAAACACCAACTACTACGCACTTCTATAACTGACACCACCACCACCACAACCACCACCGCCACCACCACAGCACTCTCACACTACATCAAACACCAACTACTACACACTTCTATAACTGACACCACCGCCACCACCACAACCGCCACCGCCACCACCACAACAGTGTCACACTACATCAAACACCAACTACTACACACTTCTATAACTGACACCACCACCGCCACCACAACCACCACCGCCACCACCACAACAGTGTCACACTACATCAAACACCAACTACTACACACTTCTATAACTGACACCACCACCGCCACCACAACCACCACCGCCACCACCACAACACTCTCACACTACATCAAACACCAACTACTACACACTTCTATAACTGACACCACCACCGCCACCACAACCACCACCGCCACCACCACAACACTCTCACACTACATCAAACACCAACTACTACACACTTCTATAACTGACACCACCGCCACCGCCACCACCACAACCACCACCGCCACCATCACAACAGTGTCACACTACATCAAACACCAACTACTACACACTTCTATAACTGACACCACCGCCACCGCCACCACCACTACCACCACCACCACCACCACCACAACACTCTCACACTACATCAAACACCAACTACTACACACTTCTATAACTGACACCACCGCCACCGCCACCACCACAACCACCACCACCACCACCACCACCACAACACTCTCACACTACATCAAACACCAACTACTACACACTTCTATAACTGACACCACCGCCACCGCCACCACCACAACCACCACCGCCACCATCACAACAGTGTCACACTACATCAAACACCAACTACTACACACTTCTATAACTGACACCACCGCCACCACCACAACCACCACCGCCACCACCACAACAGTGTCACACTACATCAAACACCAACTACTACACACTTCTATAACTGACACCACCACCGCCACCACAACCACCACCGCCACCACCACAACAGTGTCACACTACATCAAACACCAACTACTACACACTTCTATAACTGACACCACCGCCACCACCACAACCACCACCGCCACCACCACAACACTCTCACACTACATCAAACACCAACTACTACGCACTTCTATAACTGACACCGCCATCACAACCACCACCACCGCCACCACCACAACACTCTCACACTACATCAAACACCAACTACTACACACTTCTATAACTGACACCGCCACCACCACAACCACCACCGCCACCACCACAACACTCTCACACTACATCAAACACCAACTACTACACACTTCCATAGCTGACACCACCGCCACCACAACCACCACCACCGCCACCACCACAACCACCACCGCCACCACCACAACCACCACCGCCACCACCACAACACTCTCACACTACATCAAACACCAACTACTACACACTTCTATAACTGACACCACCGCCACCACAACCACCACCGCCACCACCACAACACTCTCACACTACATCAAACACCAACTACTACACACTTCTATAACTGACACCACCGCCACCACCACAACCACCACCACAACCACCACCACCACAACAACACTCTCACACTACATCAAACACCAACTACTACACACTTCTATAACTGACACCACCGCCACCACAACCACCACCGCCACCACCACAACAGTGTCACACTACATCAAACACCAACTACTACACACTTCCATAACTGACACCACCGCCACCACCACAACCACCACCGCCACCACCACAACAGTGTCACACTACATCAAACACCAACTACTACACACTTCTATAACTGACACCACCGCCACCACAACCACCACCGCCACCACCACAGCACTCTCACACTACATCAAACACCAACTACTACACACTTCTATAACTGACACCACCGCCACCACCACAACCGCCACCACAACCACCACCACCACCACCACAACACTCTCACACTACATCAAACACCAACTACTACACACTTCTATAACTGACACCACCGCCACCACAACCACCACCGCCACCACCACAACAGTGTCACACTACATCAAACACCAACTACTACACACTTCTATAACTGACACCACCACCACCACCACAACCACCACCGCCACCACCACAACACTCTCACACTACATCAAACACCAACTACTACACACTTCTATAACTGACACCACCGCCACCACAACCACCACCGCCACCACCACAACAGTGTCACACTACATCAAACACCAACTACTACACACTTCTATAACTGACACCACCGCCACCACAACCACCACCGCCACCACCACAACACTCTCACACTACATCAAACACCAACTACTACACACTTCTATAACTGACACCACCGCCACCACCACAACCACCACCGCCACCATCACAACACTCTCACACTACATCAAACACCAACTACTACACACTTCTATAACTGACACCACCGCCACCACCACCACAACCACCACCGCCACCATCACAACACTCTCACACTACATCAAACACCAACTACTACACACTTCTATAACTGACACCACCACCACCACCACCACCACCACCGCCACCATCACAACACTCTCACATTACATCAAACACCAACTACTACACACTTCTATAACTGACACCACCACCACCACAACCACCACCACAACCACCACCGCCACCACGACAACACTCTCACACTACACACACACACACAAGCACACATGCCCGCCCGCCTGCACGCACACACACGCACACAAACACACACACACACACTCACTCACTCACTCTCACTCACTCACTCACACACACACTTATGGTGATTGATGGTTTGTGTGTTTATTCGTGTGTGTATTGCGTGTGTATGTGTCTGGTTGCATGGCAGTAGCAGTGGGAGTGGTGGTGGTAGTGTGTGAGGCCAGTGGTGGTGGTGGTAGTGGTGTGTGTGTCTGGACGTGCCTGTTTCTATGTGTGTGGCTGTTGCGTTGCGTGGTGAGTGCGATCACCACACACATACACACACACGCACACACATGCACATACACACACATGCGCGCGCACACACACATGCACACACACACATGAGCACAAGACTTACAAACAACACTCACATTACTACAACCACCATCGCCACCACGTAGCGCAAAATTCATATACATACGTAAACACAGACATACACTCATAAACATATACAACTGTCACCACCACCACCGCCACCACCACCACCAATAACAATAACAATAACAATCACACCAACACACATCACAATACACGTGCACATACACACCACACACACATATATATATATATATATATACAAGCAGCAAGATCCCACACAACAATCACACACATATAACACAACTGCACTGACACAGACGGACCACCTCCTACACATACACACAAAACACACAACCTCCACCTCCACTATACAGCGCAACAAACATACACAGATATAGACTCACACGTACACATGCACAAATGCCCATACCACCACCACCACCACCACCACCGCCACCACTCAATACAACGAACCAACGAGGCAGCCTCTCTTGGTATTCGACCCACTAGAAAAAGCAGCCAAATCCCTCTGAAAAAGAAAATCACCTTACTGTCATAGAATAAGAGAAGGACATGTGCAACTGTGTTTGTGGCTTCTACCAGAGAAACACGACGGGCTAGTCACGGCTGGAATGTCTTCGATCATAGGTCTGCTCGATCAAGGGTGACCTCGAGCTAAACACCGCCACCATTCCTGCATTTGTTGTCAAGGACAGCTGATAATCAATATTTGATGAATCAAATGTGGCGGATGTGGTGATGGTGGTGGTGGTGATAACATGTGAGGTGGTGACTTTGGCGGTGGTGGTGGTGGTGATTCTTGTGGTGAGAGTTGTTGCTGTTGTTGTTGGTGGTGGTGTGAGGTGTGAGGTGGTTGTGGTAATGGTGGACATAGCGGTGATGGTGGTGTGGTGGTGGTGGTGATGGTGGTGGTGGTGGTGATGGTGGCGGTGGTGGTGGTGGTAGTAATAGTAGTTATGATGAAGGTATATTATCAAAGACAATCCAGTCATGACCAAAGTGTCGTTGTATATCTTGGACTTCACACACTTATGTGCGAGGCAGTGCGCGATTTAAAGGAGATTTGGCTGCTATTTTTAACAGGTCGAGTTCTCCAATGATGGCGCTTGTAGTGTTGATGATGATGAAAATAATGGATTGGAAACTGCGGATGTGATGATGGAGGTGGCGGTGGTGATAACAGCTGTAATAGTAGTTTTGAGGGTTGAAGAGGAGGGGTGTATGATTGTTGTTGTTGTTAGTGGTGATGATGGTGATGGCAGTAATGTTGTTATGTTGGGTGTGGTGGTGATAGTAGTGATGCTTCTGGTACTGGTTGTGTTGTTATTGATGGTGATGTTGATGATGGTTGTTATGGATGTTGTATTGGTAGTGTTGTTGTTGTTGGTGGTGGTGATACAGCATAGATAAATGATAACAGTGATGCAAATAGTGGTGCTTGGTGGCGTTTGTATCACATAGTGTAGGGAGACAGTGCTGGTGACGCATTTTGGTAGTGGTTGTAGTAGTAGTAGTAGATATTCCGTTAAATGGAATTTGTGATTTCATGATATTTCTTGTTGGTATAGTTCACACAAATACACACACCCACACATGTATGTATGTATGTATGTATGTATGTATGTATGTATGTATGTATGTATGTATGTATGTATGTATGTATGTATGTATGTATGTATGTTCTTCTGGTTTTATAATTTCACAAAGTTTTACCAATAGAGAGAGAGTCGATTTCTAACATAGACACAAGACTCTCTCATTGGAATTTACACAACATCAACTAGGTAGATATGTATGCATGCATGCATGTGTAGATATGGATGTTATTGTATGTGTGGATGTGTATGTTTTGAGTCGTATGTGTGCATGTGTATCTGTACATGTGTATATGCAGTTATTAGATGCAACATTTTTGGAATGTTTTACATATTTTTACTGTTCCATTAATGGATTGTACTTGTAATTTCCTAACTAGTTGTGTTCTTTCTGTTCCTGTGAAGCCTAGCTTCTCAAGATTTGTATTGAGGCAGTTACTAACATATCCCAGTGCCCCAATAATCACAGGCATAAATCTGAAGGTGTAATCAGGGTGGAGCATCTGCAGATTTCTCATCAGTTCTGCATAAATATTCTCCTTTTCACTAATCTTTGATATTATATTGGCATCTATTGGGCAGCTAATTTCCACTACTGTGCATGCTTTCTTCTCCCTAACGGGATATGCTAATAGCATTGGTTATTTGATTTATAGTCAATCATATGTATGTATGTATGTATGTATGTATGTATGTATGTATGTATGTATGTATGTATGTATGTATGTATGTATGTATGTATGTATGCATGCATGTATGTATGTATGTATGTATGTATGTATGTATGTATGTATGTATGTATGTATGTATGTATGTATGTATGCATGCATGAATAACTTTGAAATGTTTTGGCCAGTATTGGCCCAGGCCATGTCTAACTTAATAGCACCACCTGGCGAAGTCTTTCAATTCAGGATTTGGGCACCATGGCCCATTCGAGAAGAGAATTACTGTTTGCGGAGACATATCCGGGTGTGGGTGGTTTGTCCGGGATTACTTGGAGGAATTTGTCCAAAGACTTCTTGAATTTTGTGTGGTCAGTTTCTGTTTTGACGTGTCCTGGTGTGATGTTGAAGAGAGCAGGGCCGATTGAGGTGAAATAATTGTGCCGTATTGTTGTTATGAGTTGCGATTTAGATTTTTGAATGGGACGGATAGCACGGGGCCCAAGCCTTGGGTGTATCTTGAAGGCGATGCCAACATCATTTGGGCAGTGATGATGGAACATTTTCCACATCATGCAGATAATATAACGCTCACGGCGACGTTGGAGTGAGTAAAGTTTCAGGTTTTCCAATCGACCCCAGTAGTCAAGGTCTGACATGCCATCTATCTTTTTCGTGATTGCCCTTTGAGGAGCTTCAAGTTTCATGATACTTTGTTTCGTGTGGGGAGACCACAGTGGACAACAGTATTCAAGGTGTGGTCGGGCGAAAGTAGAGAAGAGAAGGATAATGGTGCGGGAATCTCTCGACTGGAAGATTCTGAGGATCCAGGAACACATTCTGCGGGCCATGTCAACTTTGCTGCTTATATGCGTGGTCCAGCTTATGTTGCTGTCCACGGTTACTCCCAAGTCTCTGATGTTGTTAGATGCCACGAGAGTTTCCCCGGAGGGAAGGGAGTACGGGAGTTTCAGAGCATCCTCTTTTCCAAAGTGGATCATGTATGTATGTATGTATATATACATACACACACACACATATATATATATATATATAAGGAAATTCAACAAAGGGAGGACAAAGACAATGGGTGAACAAAAAACAATTTCTTTTTAAGGCGAAACCCTTTGGCAGTTTCGATCCTTACCATCGGTTCTGGTAGTCCACCTATATATATATATATATATATATATATATATATATATATATATACATATATATATATATATATGTATATACATATATATATATATATATATATATATATATATATATATATATATATATATATATATATATATATATATATATATATATATATATATATATATATATATATGTATATATAAATATAAATGAAAGTTTGGTAAAATCGAAGCTTCAGCTTATACGTTTCGGAAAAAGCTCAGGCCCTCCATCGAGATTATACCTTATTTCTATGGTTACTCTGCAACTTAATATACATTGAGTACTACCTGATTTTCGCCTTCTCGCTTTTAGAACTGTGAACACTACACACACACACACACACACACACACACACACACACATATATATATATATATATATATATATATATATATATATATGTGTGTGTGTGTGCGTGTGTATGCATGCGTGCGTATGCTTGAGAGATACTTCAGAAAAGCATCACTACAGGTAAAATTATAGCCACAAATCTTTCGTTCTTAAAATTTTAGTTTTTCTCTTAAAATTGGCGAAAGCAGATTCAGCTCTATCCTATTTCTTGGTTTAGGTTTGGGGAAACTTACTTTTGGAAACACTCTTCCAATCATGACAGCTATTAATGGCACGCTGTATATTGTCACCTGATATTCCAAGTTGTTCAGCTAGACATTTAAGACTAAAATCCTGACGCCTAAAATAGAAAAAGTTTTCAGGAAATATACTTTTCCTAGTCAAGCTTTAGCAATGTACATCACTAGTTCTCTATTTTACCGTTTTTATATTAATCAGCCAAAGCTAAAGGGATAGTTGTAAAAAATCTAATCCAATCTAATCTGGCCGAGTTTACACTCGCAAATAAGAACCAGGGCCGTTGCTAGGAGCATTGGATTTGGTGTACTTCGTATTTGTTTCGGTTGCTGAATACAATCAGGGGTCGCTGCTTCTCCTGAAGGTCAATAGTTCCTTGTAACTCGAGCGGGAGCCCCTTTCCCTTGTCAATTTGCATTGATCATCTGCAAATCCGCATTGTAGAACATAGATGAGTATAACTGAAACAAGCCGTTATAGCAAAATCTTTAATCTTTTTAAAGCGTTTCTATATTTTTAGGTACACTGTTGTGATGTTTAACACCATCGGCTGACCCATAAGGACTGCTATCGGAGTCCACTTTGTTGCAAGTATTTCGAACGAGGTTTCCAATTTCAGGCTATTTTCATAACTTCCAGCAGTCTCGAAGAAGATGAAAATGGTTATAGGTACTGTTCTTCCCTTCTGATTAAGCAAATGTGTTTTACTTTTCTGTCCTAAATTGAAAATTGTGGATCAGCTCGACGGGATTTTTGAAACTTTTACCCTACTTTCAAGACTTGCTTATTGTATAAATAGGTATAATTTTAGAGAGAGAAAGAGAGAGAGGGAGAGAGAGAGAGAGAGAGAGAGAGAGAGAGAGAGAGAGAGAGAGAGAGAGAGAGAGAGAGAGAGAGAGAGAGAGAGAGAGAGAGAGAGAGAGAGTATTTAGCTTGTTCAGACTTAGGTATTCTTACATTATAGGATGCAACTTTCACTCAGACTTCCGTCTCGAAATTAAGTAGTTGTTACCAACAAGTTTCAGTTATTCTATTATATTCAGCATTCTTCAAGTGGTTGCTTAACATGTTAGAAATAACAACCAAATACTCTCTTCAATTTACGATACACCATCTTAACCTGTTTTTTTATTTATAAATTGACCAAAAATATTAATATAAATTTTAAAATAAAATAGAAAAGTAGTGGATTGGAGCTCACAACATGTTTAAGAGTTTAAAAAGTAGCAAGTAGAGCCTTCCAAAGACATAGCCTGCAGACGTGAAAAATGGTATAATTTTCTAATTGTAGCCCAATCTAGCAAACATCTGATCAAGTTTAAATGTTTCAAATGAAAAGTACTGGCTGCTTTCCTTGACATTTCAAGCTAGCCACCACATGACTCTACACCTTCCACACACAATTTTCTTTCTAGCTTTGTGTTCCAAAAAATATTCGAACCTTATCTTCTAAAAAAAGTATAAAGTCTGTCTCGAACCCAGAGGCTCATCAAACAGGTGCTAATCCCGGTTTCCATGGCGTGAAACGACTGAGAGAATTCATTTTCAGCTGAGTATACTGGAGCAATGTGAAATGAAGTGTTTTGCTCAAGAAAACGACACACAACCCAGTTCAGGAATCGAACCCACGACATTATGATCGTAAGTCCAACACTCTTACCACGAGAACAAAATCTAATCTATTTATTCATTTATTGTTACTTATTTTAGTATTTTTTTTAATGTATTTATTCCTTCTTAGCTCCTCCCACAGCCATTAACAAAGACAGAGCCTCTGACGAGACAGCCAGTGATTTTCATTTGAGCTGTCAAAATGGTTTAAGCGGTTGTGGGCTTATGTAATGAATAATATCTCCATCATTAAAGTATCGAGATTTCAGTTGAATAATTGTCTTATTAGCCTCTTGATGAGTAACATCTTATCCACACACACACACACACACACACACACACACACACACACACACACACACACACACACGCGCGCACACACACACACACACACACGCACGCACACACACACACACATACACCCCCCACACTCATATATATATACATATATGTATATATATATATATATATATATATATATATATATATATATATAATAAAGAGAGACAAACACAGATATATACATATATGCGTTCAAATCACAAGGGACCTAAACCGCTAAGGTGAATAAGATACTATCTATGAACAATACGGTTTTCCAGACTCAATTAAAAGGATAAATTAGGCAATACAAACCGAATCATGATAACTATCACATCCAGACAGCCTTTGGTAGAACTGTTTCGAAACAAAGTGGAGAGAGTTACAAATCGGATTGTTCTTCAGTGGATGTACAGATTACTAATCCCTTCACTCCCAAAAATCTTAGAAGACTAAATGAAGCGCGTGTTTTAAGAGAGAAAAAGACACACATAGTATTCAGTGCGTAGCGTGTCTTGTAAAACGTAGGTTACTAAAAATAGCAGCCAGATTCACTCGACATGTAAAAAGCTCGACAAAATTCTAGGAGTTGAGTTTATCAAAAGTATATACTCACGATAGTCCCTCATAATTAAAATAGCCCAAGGAAAAAAATTTTTCGGAACCTTATGATATAATTTAATATAAGTTGTTCATAGTTAGTATCTTATTCACCCTAGCGGTTTAGGCCCTTTATGTTTTTAACGCATATATGTATATATCTGTGTTTGTCTCTCTTTATTATATTAAATCATATTATAAGGGTTAGAACATTTTTTTCCCTTGAGCTATTTTAATTATGAGAGACTATTGTGAGTTTTTAACTCAACATATACTTTTGATATATGTATGTATATATATATATATATATATATATATATATATATATATATATATATATATATATATATATATATATATATATACATATATATATATATATATATATATATATATATATATATATATATATATATATATATATATATATATATATATATATATATATATATATATATATATATATATATATATATATATATATATATATATATGAGAGACGTAAAATAAGAAAATTATAAAATTAACTTACTTACTAAAAAATCACTTCCAACTAATTAGTTTCTGGAATGGAGTAAATATATTTTCCGAAGAAACATATAGAAAATCATTCCGTCATCAGGAAAGTCTTTTTCCGTATAGGTCTCCAGGCATAGCGAGGACACTGGAAACTTATTAAAAAAATAATTCAGTGGAATGGAAATAGCAAAGCGTGGACTGGATTCCAAGCCATTGAGAAAATCACTGCCTCTTCGTCTGTGGCAAATTCAAAAAGAATCAATCACGTGACATCGAGGTCAATCAGTGGAAAGCGAGTGGTTATTAAGACAGCGGCCAGCTTACTACCATAGTAGCAGTCATGGCCAAATATTGCTCGACAAATGAATTGGAGATAATTATAAGGAATTTATATCTAGTAACATTTATATACACACAGATACATATCAATGCTAGCAAATATATAGGTTTTGTCTTATTAACAATGTGGTTCAATGCATGGGGTTGCAGAACGATAATATGAGAGACGTAAAATAAGAAAATTATAAAATTAACTTATTAAAAAATCACTTCCAACTAATTAGTTTCTGGAATGGAGTAAATATATTTTCCGAAGAAACATATTAGAAACAACTAATTAGTTGGAAGTGATTTTTTAGTAAGTAAGTTAACTCTCATATTATTGTTCTGCAACCCCATGCATTGAACCACATTGTTAATAAGACAAAACCTATATATTTGCTAGCATTGATATGCATCTGTGTGTATATAATTGTTACTAGATATAAATTCCTTATAATATATATATATATATATATATATATATATATATATATATATATATATATATATATATATATATATATATATATATATATATATATATATATACATATACATATATATATATATATATATATATATATACATGTATATGTATATGTATATATATATATATATATATATATATATATATATATATATATATATATATATATATATATATATATATATATATATATATACGTAGTTTAGAAAGCCACAACAATGCAGAGGGAAATCTCGAGGTAGGAAGTGAATAATAGATAAGAGAAATAAGAGAAATAGGAGAAAGTGAAAATAGAGAGAGACAAAGATGAAAACAAAACAAAGGTAGAAGGGTTACCGTAGTGAAGATTTAATCCCAATATTTCGGGCTCACGCCCATCAACGGGGGAAAGTTCCAAAGGGGGGGAAACAGGCTAAGCGGAGAAAGTTGTGATGTCGTTAAAACAGGAATGCCGTTATTAGCCTGTTTCCCCCCCTTTGGAACTTTCCCCCGTTGATGGGCGTGAGACCGAAATATTGGGATTAAATCTCCACTACGGTAACCCTTCTACCTTTGTTTTGTTTTCATCTTTGTCTCTCTCTATTTTCACTTTCTCCTATTTCTCTTATCTATTATTCACTTCCTACCTCGAGATTTCCCTCTGCATTGTTGTGGCTTTCTAAACTACGTATTTTTTACACATTTCACAATGCTTCAAGCAAACTTTAACACCCTCTTATATATATATATATATATATATATATATATATATATATATATATATATATATATATATGTATATGTATATATATTGAGGACCGAATGAATTAACTGATATAAAAGATACAGAAGCGAAAACCAACCAAACAGTGAGTGTGTTCTGTTATTAATTCTGGCAATATTATTACAATATGACCCTCCCCAAGTATAACAATATTTGTTTCGACACACGATTTCATATCAAAAGCCTCGCAAAACAAATTCATTGCCGTCATATGTATATATATATATATATATATTATTGAATAAAATTATTATTGCTTTTGAAAACAGCTGATATATATATATATATATATATATATATATATATATATATATATGTATATATATATATATATATATATATATATATATATATATATATATATATATATATATATATATATATATATATATATATATATATATATATATATAAATACCAGCTGTTTTCAAAAGCAATAATAATTTTATTCAATAATAATTTTATTCAGAATTAGTAGTATGTTAGTATCATGTCCTTATATGGAGGTTTTTGAAGAACTAACGAATCAAATTGTTTTTTTCATATGGTGTTAAGATGAAAACTAATATACTTTAGTTGAGGTCATGACCCTTTGAAAGGAATGGTTGAATGGTGTTAATAATAGAATTGGCATAAAAATCTATTAGGAGGAAAGGGATTGTCAAACTAATAGTTGAATGTATCTGGTATAGTGAAGTTAAAAAGAGTGTCAAAATAAATGATGATTAGTGTTGTATTGAGTTTTTAGGTGAATATAAATTAAGGTTATGACTAGGAAAGATAGTATATTAAAAGATGAAAATTATAATAAGATAATGAAATACAGTAATGCGATAATATACAACTTAACCAACACAATATAGTACGGTGTGGTAAATTGCACTTAGTATAATACAGCATATCATACGCTCTAAAATACTATCAAGTATGTTTATGAATAAATAATCAAACTCAGATAAGTACATGTTGGCATAGTTAAAACACATAAATTTCATAGATTACAAAGTGCATATACCCACACTATATATATAGAGAGGTACAGTCATATTGATATCCAACCAAAAATATACATACGCACAAATAGATGCAAACCTAAATACACATTTACACATATGCACATAATAATATACACACATATCCATACATATCTATATCCACACATACACACTTATACCCACATATATACATATATACATATACACACATATACATACACACACATATATATATATACATATATATATATATATATATATATATATATATATATATATATATATATATATATATATATATATATATATATATATATGTGTGTGTGTGTGTGTATGTACACTCCTCATACATGTACAGACTCATATATAAACACTCATACACCTATACTCACATATACACATACAAAAACACACATATATCTACATACACACATTTAACATCACTATACCTAATACATTCAACTATCAGTTTGACAATCCCTTTCCTCCTAATAGATGTTTATGCCAATTCTACTATTAACACCATTCAACCATTCCTTTCAAAGGGTCATGACGTCAACTAAAGTGTATTAGTTTTCATCTTAACACCATATCGAAAAAAACAATTTGATTCGTTAGTTCTTCAAAAATCTCCAAATAAGGACATGATACTAACATACTACTAATTCTGAATAAAATTATTATTGCTTTTGAAAACAGCTGGTGATATACATGTAAGTAAATATTCTCTTTACCTGATATTTTGTCACTAACCTTACATGGATCAATAACGGAGTATAGCTACAATGTATTATCATCATCTAGAAACGATCGTAAAGCAGTGAAGTATATCTCTAATGACTTGATTTTTTATTTCATTGTTTTAACTTGTATCATGACTCTGTTTTCTTTTTAATGTTTTATTGTTTTCCGAGATTTATCTTAACCTACAACATTTTCAACATATGGATTACATCGAGTTCTTCATGCAGAATAGACCCCGCAACTTACTGTGGATACTTCTGTATATATATATATATATATATATATATATATAATAAGAATTCGAAGGGACAAGGTGGTGTGTGGTTACTAACAGTGTTTAGAAATGTAAGAAAAACACAGAGGACAATTCCCCTCTTCAGTTGTCTGCTGTGGGTCTCAGATGTTTCGACGCTTCAAAGACAATACATCTATCCACAGTGCGTCAATAACTAGGAAGTTATTAGGGAAGGGAAATACAGAGAAATAAAATAAACAGAAAAAAAAAATCAGAAAATATACCGATAGAGAGGGGGATACACGAGGAGTAGAACATGTATCTAGCAGCAACCAAGGGGAGAGAGAGGGGGAAGAATAGGTAAAATTCTGTTGTAACGAATACCATTATAACGAATTTTTCAGTATAACAAATTTTTTTTTCAATCCCCGAGGAAATAACAAACAAACGTTCGATTTGTTTCGGTCGATCTCGTTATAAAGAAATTTTCGTGACAACTAACTTTTTTTATATCGCCTGAATTTCGTTATAACGGAATTTCACTGTATATATATATTATACAGGATGCAGCCTTGAAACGAGTCTATTCTTCGACTTAGTATTGTTCTAACACTTTTCTTATTTCATTCTTATTTTTTTCGCCTCTTACCCGTCTTCGAAAAATGTTTAATCCGAAACGTTAGATTCTTTTCTTTTCGACGTAAATATTTCATTGCACACAATTTTAATGTTTTTGTACATATATTTTCTCCTCCACGTGTCTTCTATTTTTTCATTATTTGTTTACCGCTTTACACTCTTACGCTGTTTAATTGCCTTTCCCTTCGTTCTATTAATATTTGGTTCGCATAAGCACCAATATCGTAAACACATATAAAGACACTCACACAGACACGTATATAGACCTACACTCAAACAGACACACTTCTACATATACGTGCATATCTCTATGACCACAGGGAAAAGAGGAATACTATCCATTCTTGTTATGGCTGAAGCTAGGAGTGGTTATGAAGGCGACGGTTAGCACCTGAGGCGCTTATAACCTATAGAATATAAAGAGTATTATAGTAATACTTAAGAAAGTAAAAACGATGATATCAATACTGATGGAGAAATGATGGTATTATAAATAAATGTAATAACCGCAGAGATAATGATAATAATAATAAAAACAACAACAACAATAACAATAATAATAATAACCACAACAATAACAAAAATAATAATAATAACAAAAACAACAACAACAATAATAATAAAAATAGTGATGATAACAATAACAACAACAATAACAGTATAGTACTTGTAAAACGATAATTGTAACGACAACAGCAGCTGAGGTGTCATAGTAGCAAAAACAGCTACTTTAGTTACAACGTAAGCAACACCGTTTTAATACCGTCAATACCAATGATGTCATACATTTAGCGATAGTCGTAGTCGTTCTGACAATCACACCACCAAAGTTACCACAACAACACCATACATAACATAGGAGACTAACTACAACCCCCATGAGCTCGACCACGCCGACAGGCTTTATTTAATCGGCCCATGATAACCTGATATCAATAGCAGTGGCATAGGCAATACTTGTAATAACTGTTTCTACTTTTGGCACAAGGCCAGCAATTACTCCAGTGCATTACTGGTACTTTATGTTATCGACCTCGTAAGGATGAAAGGCAAAGTTAACCTCGGCGGGATTTGAATTCAGAACATAAAATGTCATAATTGCATACTGCAAAGCATGGTGTGTTGCGCTCTATCAATACTGCCAATTCACCGCTGCGACGTGGACGGCCACAACAAAGACAATGACAGTGACATTAACAACAGTAGTAATGACGTCACCGACACGAATTCTGGTGTGGATGCATTTATAGCTGAGTACTGACTTGTTCTTCGTATTAGTGGATTAGCTGATATGCTCAAGTATGCGGAAAAGGTTCTTTTCACAGTGGGTATCCCATTCAGGGTGTCGGTTACCGTTCGGGCTCAATTGTTGGTTACCTTTTGGTGCCGGGTGTAAATGAGTATCCTTCCTTTATCCTCCACGTTGTATGTTAGGCTATAGTTGAGGTAAGATTTGAAAATCCCGTGCTTACAGTTAGTAACCAGCTCGGATTTCAAATTAACCACAAGTCCATTTGGCAAACAATATGTGGAATGTCTCTTCCAAACATAAGATGCATGGCTTTCCGCCTAAGGTGTATGGTATATATGAATATGTGTGAATATGTGTATGCACATGTGAATGTTTGTGTGTGTGTGTGTGTGTGTGTGTGTGTGTGTGTGTGTGTGTGTGTGTGTGTGTGTGTGTGTGTGTGTGTGTGTGTGTGTGTGTGTGTGTGTGTGTGTGTGTACGTGTGTGTGTGTGTACGTGTGTGTGTGTGCTATTAAAGTCACGACTTTGGTTCACACATATAATTTATCTGTTTAATTATGGAAGCGATTCTCATATCACATGCGTGCAGACACACACATGCACACACGCGCACGCACACAAACACACGCACGCACACAATATATATATAAACAACGTACGCACGTCATAAACAAAATAAATCACATTGTTGAAGTAGGAGTATACATATTGACCGAAGTGGCAGGTAAATAGCGAGAAAGACAAAAAGAGAATGTGAGAGAGAGAACCGAAAGAATGCTTGGAGGCACGCGGCACAAACATACACACATACATATACATAAATATGCACACACATAAATTCACATATACACATATACACACATACATACACACATACACACACATTCACATATACACACACATTCACATCCATTCAAAAGTAAATGTCAGTTTATAATGTTTGTACAAAGCTCTTTTCTTTTCACACGTTCTTGGTTGATGAATGGGATAAACATATATGAAAATATTTATTCCTTTTTTCATTGTTTTTCTGTTTTCTTTTTCTCAAATCGTTGCTTCACTTTGATACTATATTTTTGTGTATATTAAATTCATTCTTTTTTTTTTTCAATCTACGGAGAAATACGTAAATTTGACATGTTTACATATCTATATATTCAACAAGCATAATAGCCATCTATTAGCATCTTGATTAGCAGCAGCAGAGAAGGCATCAATCCCAATTCAGATGGGCTGAGGCTATATGACACGGTAAGATATAATCAGATAGGGTGGATAGCATGGCTCATGCACAGATATATATTTATCATATATTTGTAATGCTATAAAGCGTAGTGAATATATTTATTTTTATAAATACATTTATATATTTTTATGCAGTTACCTATTATTAATCATTGTGACAAACATATACTTCCAAATTTACCTGTGTTATTTAACAGGTATATATATATATATATATATATATATATATATATATATATATATATATATATATACACACACCATAATTTAACTTGGTGTTCTTGAAATATGAATAATGAAATAAATATGGTTTTATAAATATAGTTTCCATTTGTTAATATCGTATGTTTACTCCAAATAATTGTTGAGTGCTTTATATCAGTTATAAAAATATTTGCTTGTTGTATCCCAATTTGAGTTTTTCGAATATTAATAATAATATTCGATTCGTTTGCAATTATGCAAAGAGCATCTTTTAAGCCATGTTAGTAGCATGAGCCCCTCGCTCTTGCTCTTGTATTGGCATGTAAACAGAACTGCATTAACTGTATTCAGCCATGCAGAGCGATAACGTTTTGTCAGTTATTTGAATATGACAAAGCCGGCCATTAATCGCTCGTATACAGGAAACTGACTAGCCTCTCTGCTGATATGCAAATCTGGCTGATCAGTAGATCTGCTAATATCAGATCTGACTCATCAGCCAGTCTGCTAATATGCAAATCAGGCCTATCAGTCACTGTATATTTTAGAAAATAGCATATATTTTCACTAGCCCTGACAGTTGGCAGGTGATCAGTAAACTGCACCGATGAAGGGTAATCACCCAGAAACATTGGTGTCTGCAGTTCTGAGGTAGATGTGTATTGGGTGGTATATACGTATGTTGTAAATGTAGGTGTGTATTATGTGGTGGCTGGAGTTGTGTGCGTGTTTGTGTGTGTGAGAGCAAGGATAAAGGGAGGTTATAGGAACTGTGTGTGAGTGTGTACGTGTGAGAATTGAGCCTATTCGGAAAAGTAGTTCCAACGCGGTCCTGGTAGGTCCTGGTGCGAGTGGCTGTGGATCCGTGGTGTAAAATGAGACTAGTGACAGTGAAGTTTTCAGTAGAGTGGTTGGTGGAACGGAAGTGAGGTGCGACAAAGTGTCTTTACCTAGTCGTATGTCCCTCAGGTGTTTGACAAATTGGTCTGACAAATTGGTCAGTATCACGCGCACGAGGAAGGACAACTTGAATCACGGTGGTAGGATATCCACGCTGGATGAAACGAGAAGCCATGCTTTGAGATTTATATATATATATAACCAATGTCAATGTGGTTCCTGTGAAAAAATGCTACGCACTTCCTATGTAGATAGAAACACAAATGAAGAATGAAGAAGTCAAACATAAATGAAAAAGCCAAAACAAAATGAAAATTATTGAACACTGTCTAGAATCAACAAACAAAACTCTTTAGGCATGTAATGAGAAGAAAGTTTCTCGAACATCTGGTAACAATAGGAAAGATAATAGGAAAAAGGAGTAGAGATAGACAAAATATTCAACTAATGAATGGGTTAAGAATTGGCTAGTGGTGGCAGAAAAGGCAACAACTCCAAACCAGATGGTTAAAGAACTAGAGAAACATAATCAGATAGACTGAATAGCATGGCACCTGATTTATTGATTTACATTCATATCAGTGTACACAGTTCATGTACAATCAAATGCAGGTTTCTATATATACAAATATATAACACAAGCAATCTTGTACAACGAAATAACATATAAAACACACACACAAGGACACATACGCACATGGGCACACACACACATACATACACGCAAACACACATAGACAAATACACATGGACTCGTACACATGAATCACATACATAAACACAAATGTACACACACACACACTCACACTTTCTCTCCTTCTCTCCTTCTCACATATACATTTATATGCTTGGGTTTTCAAACGAGAGAAAGTGTAATCAATACAGGTATTAAACTATGTCTGGTATGTCTGTATGGGTCTAATATAAAGTAAGAAGTCGGTATGTGTGTGTGTGTGTGTATATATATATATATACATATATATACAGTGGCGGACTGGCCAGGTTGCCAGGTTGGCCAATTGGAAAGTGGGCCCCAGGGGCCCACGGTAGCATTACAAGAGCCCACTGTAGCATTTTAGGGGCCAATGCTTTCAAAAAATACCTGAAATCTAAGAGAAAGAATGACATATTTTTTTAAATAAATAAAACTATTAAGCAAA
>OZ024741.1:77400229-77407729 GCA_964016885.1 Eledone cirrhosa | reverse complement strand
GAATAATTAAACTACCCTAAAAGCTGATGCTCCAAATATATCGAATACATTTTACACTAGATAAACCTCTATATTAAATATAAGACCATCTGTAGATCAAATGGGTATCCTAAACTTTTGGAATGATTTCTGCTAGACAGGATTTGGTAAATAATTTTGGTTTTGTTTGCTTTTGATTCTGATGCTTATAACGAACTTGGCAATATATTGTCAATTAACCTTGAAGGGTTGATCTCTGTGGTTGATTTGCGGGGCATACTATGTTTTATTTTTTATTTTTAATATTTTAAATATTTTTATTTTTAATATTTTTATATTTTTATTTTTTATTTCTGATATTTTTATTGATATATTGATATCTGTTCTTTATTTATGCTTGAACGATAATCATGTAGAGTAAAGACAAGAATAGTATTGTTAAAATTAATGTAGACTCTATATATATTTGTGTGTATGTACACATATATGTATACTAGAATTTTTATAGCACAATGAGAATGTTTTCGTGTGAAATAGGAATTTGCAGAGTTGATCACGTAAATTCACATGGATGTCTATAGTATCGAATCTGGGATAACCTTCTATTTATCTCAACTCTGATATAAACCTAGGAATTTTAAACTAGACATATGATCATTATTTTTCACACATTATTGATACGTGTCTCATTCATGAATACTGATATTTACATTATAATGCCTGATTCATACGAATTGATATTTTTACATTGATGAAACATAGTGTTTTAAATCTGCCTCGTTTATGTCTGGATATTTTTCTTTTCTCTCTATGTAACGGCTGTTTTCTCTCCTAACCACATATATCTCTCTCTATATTAATACTAAAACTAAATGAATAAATAAATAAATAAATATATCATTGATACGTCATTCAACTGGTGCCCAACTACCTATTTTCTTTCTCTCTATCTCTATCTATATCTATCTCTCTTTTTTTTTTCTCTCTCTCTCTCTCTTCTCTCTCTCTCTCTATCTATCTCCCTCTGTGTTTTTTCCTCTCTCTATATATCTCTCTCTGTTTCTTTACATGAATTCCTCTCTCTATCTATCTCTCTATATCTATCTCTCTCTATTTAGTTGCATGCATTTCTTCTTTTTCTTCGTTTTTTCTTTCTTTTTTTCTTTCTTTCTTTCTTTTTATAACTGTCCCTAACATTTTTCACTACCAAATCAACTTTTTAAATGAAAGTTGAAGTTGAAAGGTATGTCAAATCTATCTATTTATAAGACTGTTTATATTGTATTTTGTCTGAAGAAGGCATAACATATTTTTAATATGATATCCCTGAAATATATATAATGAAATAAATATGGTTTTATAAATATAGTTTCCATTTATTTAATATCGTATATATATATATATATATATATATATATATATATATATATATATATATATATATATATGTAAGTATGTATGTATACGTACATACATATATGTATACAGACGTACAGTAGCATGCATATATATATATATATATATATATATATATATACATACAGGTACACATACATATATGTATGTACGTATACATACATACTTACATTTAAGTAAGTGCCGTACTAAGAGTGAGAAATGAAATTTCGTTTTCATTTTATTACAACTATATATATATATATATATATATATATATATATATATATATATATATATATATATATATATATATATATATATATATATCATGCCAATCATTGTAAGTTTGAATCTGTCATGCAAAAACATGTATATATGAATAAAGTAAACCCAAATCATAGTAGATTCAAATAAAGAAAGAAAGAAAGAAAGAAAGAAAGAGAGGGAGAGAGAAAGAGAGAGAAAAAGAGATAGAGATAGAGAGAGGGGTGGCGGAGAAATGAGGTGCAATAGAAATGAAACATGGATTACAGCTTAAAATATAGTCTAGATAGATATGAAACAAAACGAGGATGTAGTTTATGGAACACCCAAATGATTTAGAAGTCGACCTTAAGTAGGAGCAATAACATTAAGAAAGACATAAATGAAACCACAACACTTTGTTTTGAGAATCCTTAATTCGGTCCTCCACCATACCCACATAGGATTTGACCTCCTGTCGTTGATTTGGTCGGTTGGAAGTAACCACAGCTTCATAAACTACAGCGGGTGTGTTGCATTGCTGTTGAACGGGACAAGCTTCAGGCTTTCGGCAAGAGCACTCTGGTGGGGTGTTGCTCTTAGGGCTGTTGGTGATGTGGGCCTTCATATTCTTAGCGCAGGAGTATCCTAGTTTTACTTTGTGACCGTTAAAGTGGTTAAGGAACGCTTCCTGAACCATCAGTCGACCTTTAGGTACCCGGACAAACGATCATCTACGAAAGTCGTGAGCCACGTATGGTCCCTCAAGGACTCAAGTATAGACTACTCCATTCAATGGAAAGCCATCACTAAGTCGAAGCCATACGCAAGGGGCAATCCGTCGTGCGGACTATGTATTGATGAACGAATTAATATTCTAAAGAGATTACGCAATAGCGATTGCCTAAACCAAGAATGAATTCTTCACACGTTGTCCACAGGTCTGGAAACACCTCTTACATAACTACAAAGCTCCGGATTGAATTACATCTTAATTTTCTTATCAACTAGAAACTTTAGGACTTTCGCAGTTATCTCCCTTACACGCAATTTTGTCTGGGTGAAGTGACCGTTTCTGCGCATGCGCGTCCATACGGTTGTCCTTCCCGTTCCGTATAACCATGTCCATTACAAGCTGAGGATCCGCTAAGGTGAACAATTGTTCTCGGTATGGTGAACTAACTGTTGTGTAACCACTTCTACTTCACTCGTCCCATGGACTGAGTGGTCTATCACTACGGATATTACCTTCCCCAGTGTTCCACCACTATATATATATATATATATATATATATATATATATATATATATATATATATATATATATATTTGTTGTATGTATGTATGCATGTATATATATATATGTATATATATATTTGTATGTATGTATGTATTTATGTATGTATGTGTATATATATATGTGTGTGTGTATGTGTGTATCTATGATATATGTTTACATATATATTTATGTACATATGTATACACGTATGTGTGTGTATTTATGTATGAATGTGTTTGTGTATACATGTATGTATGTATGTTATGCATGTATGTACGTGTGTGTGTGTGTATGTGCATGTATGTCTGTGTGTGTCTGTGTGCGTGCGTGTGTGTGCGTGTTCATATATTCAGTAATCGAAACCAACTTGTTGCTCCACAACAAACAACATTACCATGAAAACACTTTAGCAGAGTATATAATGTAATATAGATTATCGTTGAGCCCCAAAAAACTATAATCATTAGTTGATTTATTAACAATCATTATTGTAACATATAACTTGGATAGAATTACATCATTTTACATTAGTACTACATACTTTATACTTACGTAACGTTCTACAGACCTGAATGTGGATGGGCACCACCATGTTTAAAATACCCAAGAAACGCTGTATGTCGCTACTGTGCCCCTACGACTCCATCGGGAGTTACGGGTCCTTATATACTATACATTCTTATACCAAGCAGACAATAAAAGTTACTCTATTCTTTAACTTGCACCCCTTCGTTCATAAAGAAAAGATAAAGAATATTGCGGTTTTAAATATTTGGGACAAATAAAAAACGGAATGGTCATAACTGGAATGACTTTGATCCCAAGTCTACTAAATTACTAAGAGCTCACCTGGCTTAAATACACTCTTAAATGGGCACAGAAGTTGGGTCTCCCTCAAATCACTGACTACATCAACATGCAAGTATGAAAGATAGGATAAGGAAGGAATGTTACAGGAGAGTACGCGCAGTTCTGAGATCAGAACTAAATGCTCATAACAAGGTGTTAGCCTTAAATTCCTTGGCAGTTCCAGTTGTCACTTATAGCTTCGGTGTGTTGAACTGGAATATGAGTGAAATTAAAAGAATTGACGCCAAAATCCGTAAGTTACTGACTTGTTATAGGATGCACCACCCGAAAGCAGATGTGGATCGTCTTTACCTTCTTAGAACTCAAGGAGGCTGTGGCCTGATCCAATTTGAACTTACCTACAATACCACCACTATTAGACTGGTCAAATACCTTGAAACAACAAGCGACTTATGCTGAAACTTGTTGAAAAACATGAGAGAAGTAAGAAGCTTCATTCTATCGTGAAGGAGAGCAAAATATATGCTACTGATCTCATGCTTGATCCCCAGGTTGGATAGACTAAGGAAACTGTTGAAACTGATGCTGCTCAGCACATAAAATTAATGGCAAAAGCAAAAGGGCAAGAGCAATTAGCATCAAAGTGGGAGCAGAAACCTCTGCATGGCAAATATGTGGCTCGTAGCAAACAAGCCGGTGTTGACAAAAAACTCACCTATCAGGGGCTACGTTGCTCAGAGGTAAAAGCAGAGAGCGAAGGCTTCATTTTAGCTGCCCAAGATCAAAGCTTACTAACACGGAATTACCAGGCCAATGTGATGAGAAATAAATCCACAAAAACCCACAGTCACTCCGACCTCAAGAGCAAGTGCCCTCTCCCAGTTCTCCATGTGTGCCCATCACACATCTTCCACCATTGCCACAAGGCAGATAAAAACTGCCTGCCCTTCCTGTTTAAAGGAAGGCGGTGGGGAAATCTTCACAATGGACTCAGCTGATCCGTCCTACACGTGACACCAGGTGTTGGACATAAATTCACAAGTCAGCAATGTTCAGACACCAGGCGAATGCGTGTAGGACGGTTTCGTCTCTCTGCTGACAAAGTTCCCTGGTAGCACTGCCAGGCCATGGGTTTCTGAAAGCTGTCCATGGGCTCAGGTCCGAAAGTTTTCCGGAAAAGATTTGCTAGTTGATTTTCATCGATGCCCAGAGTCTCTTCAAAGACGTCGTCGCTCTTACCCTCCCCTAACTCTTTATAGAACGCCAAGGTGAAGTTTCCACCGATCGTACTGCCCGATTGATTGAGTGCTGTAAGCGCTTGAAGACATTCAAGTATCCAAGCGTTTCCTCTCCGTCTTCGCTTGACCCAGGACTGTAACTGCGCTAAGGAGATGAGATGGGGAAAAAATGTGCCTAGCGAACGGCGACCACACATGTTCACCGTCACGGAAGAACTGGAGATGTCGTGGCCACAGCGCATGTTTGTCCATCATTAGCCACGGCATGCCCCGCCCTCCACGCAGCGGGTGTTGACAGCAAATGGACCGCCGTACCAGTAGAACCTGTACCTTCCACAAGAAGCAAAAAAGTAGGCGTTCCAATGAGTCAGACGGTCAGACAGTAGTAGATGATGGATGTGATGTACGCATTCGCTACCTCTACCCGACCTTTCAGGGACAATTTCCTTTCAACCAATTTCTGGGTGAGAGAGGCCACCCTGTTTGCCACCTCTTCCCAGTATTTGCCCATTTGAAGGTATGGACCAAACCATGCTGTTGGACAGCATGGACCTATCTCTCCAGGTACTAAACGGCAAACCCATCGACTTTTCCTGATTAATTTTTGTTCCTGTTACCGCCTTGTACTCCTTGAGAGCGGTGCCAATCAACTTAATGTGTTTGGTGCTTGACACCACTGCAGTGACATCGTCGGCATATGCTGATACAGATCTCCTACGGAAAACAGCTCCCCTTGATGACCCTCTTGAGCTTGGAGAAAAAGAGAAAGTCTGTTTCAGTTTCAAGACTCTCGAGAATGTCCTGGCACACCTTCCACGCTCCTTCTGACACACCTTTCACGCTCCTCCTGACACACCTTCCACGCTCCTCCTGACACACCTTCCACGCTCCTCCTGACACACCTTCCACGTTCAGCAGCTTCGGCACCATCTTCGTGCAGAACTTCCAAATGCCCAAATCTTCCAAACGATGTCGTAGTTCATACCCAGCTCACTTGCGATCAGTCGAACGGTCAGCCGACGATTGCCACACACTACCTGCTTGACCCGCTCAACATTAGCCTCAGTTCTGCTAGTTGAAGGCCTTCTGCTTCTTGGGTCATCTTCCACGTCTTCGCGCCCTTATTTGAACCTTTTGTGCCACTCGAAAATCCGTGAGCGCGACATCGTCTCATCTACGTACACATGCTGCAGTACTCCGTATGCTTCTGACAGAGTTTTCCCAGCCAGACCAGAAGTTTAAGGTTCATTTGTTGCTATGTGACCATCGCTCGGCGGCCTAAAATTGAGTTGTTAACAAAAGCACGTGAAAAAAAGATACAATGGCTGCAATAAGCTGGGATCGCAGTTATGTACTCGCCGGATATTATGTCACACGGTGACGCAACCCGTTAATTCCTACCAACTCATAGCTCACACAGCAGACTAAGTCCTGTTATATTTCTCTGACACACCTCGTACCTATTGTTATTGGTTCACTTAGTACAGTTGGAGATAGAGCTGTTGCAGACCAGATTTTGTGATCTTATCTGAGATTAAAACAATATATAATCACCATCATCATCACTGTTTCAAAGGGCGGTGGATTGGCAGTATCAGTAGAGGGTCCGACGCCATGCTTTGACGCGAAGAGTTACGTCCCTTTACGATCTGAGTTCAAATCACGCCGAGGTTAACTTTGTCTTTCATCCTTATGGGTCGATAAAATAAAGTACCAGTAATGTACTGGGTAATTGCTGGCCTTGTGCCAAAAGTAGAAACAGTTATACATTAAAAGATAGATAATAGCCTCATCACATATAACATACACTCACCCCCCCCCCCACACATACACTCAAACATACACACATACACACACAGACACACACACACATACGCACACATACACACACACATGCATAATAGCTTTTCTTTTCGTATATTTTATTCTTTATAGTAGCCATAACCAATGTGATTAGTGTAGGCATTAAGACCGGAATTTGACTGATTTATACATCAACAGTCATGTGTATATTATATTTGTGACTCATGTTTGTTGCCTGTTGTATATTTTAGCATTGTTTCCCACACCAATCGTCTATTTTGTAGTGAATTCTGCAGAATATGGATGTGTTGTATATTAAAGTTTTCCTATCTATTTTTTGTTTTGTGTTGTGTTGTGTTTGGTGAACCGACAAAAATATGTTGCACGTGTATGGTCAATATAATATCTGAAGCTGCAATATAACAGCTGGAGTTGTGTAGAAGTAGAGGTTCTTGTTGATGAAGTTTGGTGCTAATGAATATATGACAGTACTGAAGTATTGAGCCACCTTCCGAGGTATGTCAAATTCATTATGATAGAAATAAATGCTAGCAAAATAGTATTGGAAATTCATGAATAAATAGCGATGGAGATGTGTTCAACAATTCATCAGTTCAGAGCTCCTCCTCCTTCTCCTCTTGCTGCTGCTGCTGCTGCTGCTGCTACTACTACTACTACTACTACTACTACTACTACTACTACTACTACTACTACTACTACTCTTCATCATCATCATCATCATCACCATCC
>OZ024741.1:77360229-77395229 GCA_964016885.1 Eledone cirrhosa | reverse complement strand
TGATGCACACGGTGATGTAATAATGGTGCACATGGTTATGTAATAATGATGCACATGGTTATGTAATAATGGTGCACATGGTTATGTAATAATGATGCACATGGTTATGTAATAATGATGCACATGGTTATGTAATAATGATGCACATGGTTATGTAATAATGGTGCACACGGTGATGTAATAATGGTGCACATGGGTATGTAATAATGGTGCACATGGTTATGTAATAATGATGCACACGGTGATGTAATAATGGTGCACATGGTTATGTAATAATGATGCACATGGTTATGTAATAATGATGCACATGGTTATGTAATAATGGTGCACACGGTGATGTAATAATGGTGCACATGGGTATGTAATAATGGTGCACATGGTTATGCAATAATGGTGACCATGGTGATGTAATAATGGTGACCATGGTGATGTAATAATGGTGACCATGGTGATGTAATAATGGTACACATGGTGATGATGATAATGGTGCAGATGGTGATGTAATAATGGTGACCATGGTGATGTAATAATGGTGACCATGGGAATGATAATGTGACTGAGAGTGATGATAACAGTTTAATAATGATGATCCTGATGTTAATCGTTATGGTAATATGGTTAATGGTAATGATAATGTCACTCCAGATGAAGATAATGTTATTGATGCTGACAATGATGGTGTTAATGAGGATGATAAGGATGTTGACAGTGATGATAATGATGCAGTGGAAGAGGAGGGGTGAGGTTGGTTTGGCTGCTATTTCTAACAGTGTAGCTGGGAACGTACAGACTTCAACGTTGCTACTGTTATTTTTGTTGTTGATGATGATCCACATGAGATTCACATCAACGAATCGTATATGGACCTCTATTTGAACTTCCAATTATGGTATGAGGCTGATTTAAATAATCTTCCTATACCCCTCCAACATTATTACCGGTTACCTTGCGATAGTGTCAGGTGAAACATTATACATTGTGACGTAGAATGGGGTATGATGTATTTATCGGAGAAGCCTGTTGTGGTTCAGAGCCACTTGGTCTCATCTTCCTCACCGTACAAAGCTGGTACAATCTGGTATTTTCTCCCTATGTTTATTGGCTATATAGTAAACTATACACTCTTTAGACATTTTCCTGTCTCTGTTGGAGTGGTCGTTACTGATTCTTTTGATTTACTGGTTCAAACACCTATAAAGAATTAACCTCTTTGCTGTCATGTGAATGATCTGTCCATGATTCTGTGGCTTCGACAAACAAGATTGATTTCTTTATAAGAATGGCTAACTATTGCTTTTTTTTGGGGGGGGGGGGGTAATTGAGGCTTTTCTATTAGTGCTGGCTTCCATATTATCCGTAACTGATGATGTTACGTTGTTTTAAAATAATTATAAACAAATGGATATTGAATGAATTCGGCCTTTGCTCACGGTTATTTCCGCATATATTATATAAATATATATATATATATATATATATATATATATATATTATATATTATACATTATGAAATACTGTTGGCTTCACGCTCACAACAATTTCTATACTTTAATTTATATATATATATATATATATATATATATATATATATATATATAATTATATATATAAACGAATACCTAAACATGCATGCAAACAATTCTTACGTAACTCTTGCATTGACAGGAATAATAATAATAATAATAATAATAATAATAATAATAATAATAATATGCTGCGAAAAGTGAGAGCAGGATACAAGTTGGGAAAGGGAGAGCTTACCATCAATCACCTCCTCTTCATGGACGATCTTAAGCTCTTCGGGAAAAGTGAGAAGGAGTTGGATGTGCTTGTTGACACTGTCCGTATTTTCAGCAGTGATATATGTATGCAGTTTGTTATTAGTAAATGTGGAGTCATTGTGATGAGGAGGAGTAGGTTGAGCAGAAGTAACGGGATCCAGATACCAACAGGTGAGATGATAAAGGAAATTGACTCTGAGGAAGGATACAAGTATTTGGGCGTTCTGGAGGCTGATGGCATAAAGAACAAAAAAATGAAGGAATTGTTAAGAACTGAATACATTCGGAGAGTAAGGAGCGTATTGAAGTCACATCTGAACAGCAGAAATACCATAAGCGCAGTAAATTCCCGAGCTGTCTATTATTAGGTACAGTGCGGGAATTCTGAGATGGAATGTTGCTGAACAAAAAGAAATGGATAGGAAGACTAGGAAGCTATTGACTATCTACAACATGTTCCACAAGAGGAGTGATGTCGATAGACTCTACCTAAGGAGATCTGAGGGTGGAAGAGGTCTTATCAGCATAGAGGACTGTGTTCAGATGGAGAAAAACAACCTATACAAATACGTGACCTATAGTAAGGAGCCAATGCTCAGAACTGTACTGAAGGAGGGGACAGTAGGCCAGGGGATGTCCAAGGAGGAAATAACATCAAGGAGGAAGAGCAGCCTTAAGGGAAAATCCCTTCATAGTACCTTCTTTGAGAAAACTGAATTTAGAGATGATCCACAGACATGGAACTGGTTGAGAAGAGGAGACCTCAAAAAGGCTACAGAAGGAATGCTAATGGCTGCGCAGGAGCAGGCCCTCAAAACGAAGTGGTTGAAGCACCATATTTACAAGGAGGAGGCTAGCCCACTGTGCAGGATCTGTGGAGAGAGAGAGGAGACTGTGGCTCACATTGTGTCCGAGTGTAAACACCTAGCCCAGACCCACTATAAGGGCTGGAGACACGATGTGATGGGCAGGGTGATCCACTGGCACCTGTGCAAAGTAAACAATTTACCACATTCTGAGAAATGGTATGAGCATAGGCCAGAAGCGGTGATGGAGAACAATCAGGTGAAGGTGCTGTGGGATTTTAGGATACAGACGGACAAAAAACTGGAACACAATAGACCTGACCTGGTGGTTGTGGACAAAGAAAAAAGATCGTGTCTGATTGTGGATGTGGCCTGCCCATTCGACACGAGAGTGCAAGAGAAGGAGAGGGAGAAAATTAACCGATACCAGGACCTAAAGTGGGAGGTGAAAAGGATTTGGAACTGCCATGAAGTCAAAGTGATCCCGATTGTCATAGGCGCACTGGGGACTATCTCCAAAAGTTTCCAGGGATGGTTAAAGAAAATCGGCCCCTTCACGCTTTTTGGAACGCTTCAAAAGGCATGCTTGCTTGGAACAGCAAGAACCCTCCGATACGTCCTGAATATCTGAGGCTGCAGGTAGTGGCTTGATATTCATTCCAACGGACTTTCCAGTTAACCAACATCAATGACTGAGATTCAAGGAATAACAACAACAATAATAATAATAATAATGTTTTCTTTATTAACCACAAGGGTTTACATAAAGTAGACATTAAGGACAGTACAGGACAATACAGGACGGTACAAATGGGCATTTCTGCGTGTAAAAAAAACAGAGGTTGAAATAAAATAACAAAGAAAAATTCCCCAATAGGGGGAAGACTTCCGAGGGACATTTGTGGAGAAAGCCCATTAAAAGACCACAGTGACCCTGGCCACCAGGGCAAGTGCCCTCTCCCAGTTTTCCACCTTTAATTTACAGACACATACTCAGAGTAGGCCCATTCACTCGGGCCATACTTGCTTCTCTCACCCATCTTTCAACAAAATGCTGGGAAGAGAGCACTTACCTCTCTACCCTGATTTTCCTTTTCAAATGAAATTTGAAAAAGTTAATCAGGGCATCACCGAAGAGGTAAGTGCTCGTCTTCAGCCCTTTCAAACGTGTCCACCATACTATCTCTTTCGCCATGGCCACCAGACAGATAAAAACTGCCTGCCCTTCCCGGCTAAAGGAAGAGGGCGGGGCAATCCTCACGATGAACTCAGCTGATAACTGGATCCGTCCTATACGTGACAGCAGGTGTTCGACATAAACCCACAAGTCAACAATGCTCGGACACTGGAAGAGTGCGTGCAGGACGGTTTCGTCGCCCTGAGCGCATCTCGGACATGCCCGGCTGACGGCACCTCCATGCCTGTAGAGTTTATCCCGAACTGGCAAAGCTCCCCGGTAGCACTGCCAGGCCAGGGATTTCTGGAAGTTGTCCATAGGCCCCGGCCCGAAAGTCCTTCCGAAGAGATTGGCTAGTTGATTTTCGTCGACGCCTAGAGTTTCTCCAAGTACGTCGTCGCTCTTCCCCTCCACTAATCCTCTATAGAACGCCAAGGTGGAGTTTCCACCGATCACATTGCCCGATTGGTCGAGGGCTGTGAGCGCCTGAAGACATTCCAGTCTCCAAGCGCTCCCTCTCGGTCTTCGCTTGACAAAGGACTACAGCTCCGTCAAGGAGACGAGCTGGGGAAAGACGTGTCTAGCAAACGGCGACCACACCTGATCACCGTCGAGGAAGAGGTGGAGATGTCGTAGCCTGAGCGCGTGTCTGCGTATCATCAGCCACGGCATGCCCAGCCCTCCACGTAGCGGGTGCTGACAGCAGATGGACCGCCTGACCATCGGAGCGCGTCCCTTCCACAAAAAGCGAAAGAGCAAACGCTCCAGCGCAGTCAGGCGGGTCTTAGCACAAGGTACGACGGTCAGGCGTTAGTAGATGACGGACGCGATGTACGCGTTAGCCACCTCCGCTCGACCTTTCAGAGATAGCTTCCTCTCCGCCCATTTCTGGGTGAGAGAAGCCACCCTGCTCGTCACCTTGTCCCAGTTTTTGTCCGTCTGGAGTTCCGGACCGAACCAGACCCCTAGCAATTTAACCGGTCCGTCCGTCCAGCGCCCGACGACGCTGTTGGACGGCATGAACCTGCATCTCCAGGTGCCGAGCTGCAGGCCCACTGACTTTTCCTGGTTGATCATTGCTTCTGTCACCGCTTCGTATTCTCTTAGTGTAGTGCCGATCGCCTCGATGTGTTTGGCGTTCGACACTACTACGGTGACATCGTCCGCATATGCTGACATGGATCTTCAGCATCCTAGTTCGCGCGGGGCCCCCCTCAACGTCTCCAGTTTGTGCAGTATTGGCTCGAGAGTCAATACGTACAAGAGGGACGAGAGGGGACATCCTTGGCGGACCGAGCGCATGATGTTGAACGGTTCCGAAAGGTGACCGTTCACTCTCACCACAGAGTAGATGTCGCTGTGCATGGCAGCGATCCAGCCTCTGAAGACGGGCCCAAAGCCAGCTGTCCTAAGGACTGCCGCTAGGTAACGATGGTCGACCCTATCGAAAGCTTTCGACTGATCTAAATTGATCAAGGACCCACCTGTGTCAGGTTCCCTAGCTACCCTCTCTACGATGTATCGCATGAGGTGGAGGTTGTCGTGGATGGATCTGTCGGGAATGGCGCATGTCTGCGCCTCTCCCACCAGACCACCAACGATAAGCGCCAACCTCTTTGCTAGCACCTTGGCCAAAATCTTGAACTATGTGTTTAGCAGAGTTATGGGCCTGAAATTATCTATGTTATCCCCCTTGTTCGGATCCTTTCTCAGCAGTGCCACCGCTCCTCGACTCACAGAGCTGGGAATTCTCTCGTTCTGTTGCCAGTTGCAGTAGACGTCCGCCAAGAGGCCTCCGAACAAGTCTGGCATCTGTACGTAAAGTTCATAGGGCAGACCATTCAAACCAGGCGATTTACCCCTTGTGCAGCCAGTCATTGCCTCCCGTACTTCAGCGGCTGTTATCGGCTTTTCGCAACACTCCGCCTCAGTGGCCGAGAGCCGCGGCAGTCGGTCGAGGTAGACACTAAAGTCCATCCCTCGACCCGGCCTACCGCTGCCCCCGAACAGCTGAGCGAAGTGTCGCTGAAAAGCTTCACACATTTGCCCGGGATCGAGTAGCATGCGCCCGTCGTGGTCCACCAAAGACCGGATCGTGGCTTTGTTGCCACGACGCGCCTCCGCCACTCGGGCCCATTGAACGGCTTTCATCCCCTCGTGTCTGGGAGCACGCACCCTTGCTCTGACAACGCAGCCTTCGTGCTTTGCATTGAAGAATTGGTCAAGGGCCAATTTCGCCGCAAGCACGTCGGTCGCAATGCCTTTGTTAAGCGCCTCGTCTAATTTTCTAACCAGTTCTCCCTCTGCTCTATTTTTCTCTATTGCTAAAGCCTTACTAAACTTAATGGATTCTATTCTAATCGCTCTTTTCAGAGCAAACCACCACTTGTTGTTGACGATGGTCCCCGTCAACGCCAGCTTAACTAGTTCGCTAATCCGATCTCTGTAGGCCTTGCGCGTTGGTAAGGACGCGTTTAGCTTCCAGTAGCCGGGTCCTCGTCTATGAAGCCTATCTAAGTCAAGCACACAGATCATGAATTTGTGATCCGTGTAGCTGACTATCTTGAATTGTGGACAGCCTATGCTAGACCTATCTATTTCCCTACAAAATACTCTATCTGGATGACCCTATGCGATTTGTCCAAGTCCACATTGGCACATTCGGGAAATCCAATCGGTACCTGTCAGACAGTTCAAAACGCCTGAGCAGGTTGGTGAGGCTCTTGCACCCTCCACCTCTATCCGCTAATCCCACACAGTCCCAGCCAGCGTGCATCTAAGATCCCGTTCCAGTCGCCCACTAACACTAAAGAGCGGGACGTTCCAAGAAAGGTCTCCAGACGCCGGAAGAAATCAGGCCGTCCTGCTCCTGTCGGGGCATAGACGGCCACTAGCCTGAAATCTTGTCCGTCTCCGCTGGTCACGTCCAGCACCACCAACTTACCCTCTGGGTCCAGGAAGATGGCCCGTATGGCGAGATCCAAACCTCTCCGAAAAAGCACAGCAACTCCTCCCCCCGATCCAGGACGGCTGGGAGATGCGTACACATCGTAGCCGCCGAAGATCGGTGCGAAGGCCCATGCTTCGGAGATTCTGGTCTCGCTGATGGCCACTACATCTATGTTTAGTGACCTGAGGTCATTGAGCAGGTGACCCTGCTTCCATGACGACCCCAAGCCACGCGCATTTATGCTGCCTATTCTGAGTGAGGTCATGTTTAAAATGGAGTGGAAAAGATGGGAAAGACCACTTACCGAACTTTTCGTAGAGGACGGATGGTTTCTCCATCCCTTTTCACTTGATCGTCTGGTGAAGGGACCGTTGAATCGTCCCTTCGGCTGGTCGTCGGCTCTTCTATGAGTATGTCCGAATATACTCTCCGGTTGAGAGTCCCTCCTAGGTCTCTGAAATCACCAACTGCGTTGGGGAATTTCGTTTTAATGTTTGTGTATTGTTTCTGTGCTATTTTTACCAGTCTTATGTTCGTTGGCGTTTTGATTGGTGCTGGTATTATGTAGTCGTGCTGTGAAATGTCTGTGTGTTCAATTATGTAAGTCATTAGTTTCTTGTTGTGTGTATTTATTGCCGTGCATTTGTTTTTCTGGGGGTGGGGTGTGGTTCTGCTATTTTCTTGTCGTTGTTGCTGGGTGTGTGTGTTTTGTTGTTGTGTTTGCGATGTTGGAGCTTGTGGTGGTGGTGTTGAAGGTGTTGTTGTTGTTGGCGGTGGGGTTGTCGCCGGTGGTGATGGTGGTGCTAGTGTGGGTGGTGATGATGTTGGTGGTGTTGCTGCTGTGAGTCTCTTTGCAGTAGCCTTTACCCTTTTTTCATTTCTTTCCTCACTTTTCGAAGGCGACGATTCGCTGCTTCTGCGTTTGTGCCTTCTTACGACCTTTTGCCATCCCTCTCCCACCTCACACTCCATGTCTGATTCTGTGAAGTCGGGGAGGGGTACCAGCTCCACTCTTTCACTTGTTGTTGTTGGTGATGTTTGCAGTGGAGTCTCTGTTGCAGTTGCATTTGGTATTACTGTTGTTGTTGTTAATACTTCCACTGCTGCTGCTGTTCTTGATTTCCGTGGCGTTGGTGCCACGGACCTATTGTTCCTGGTTGCCGCTTGTCCTGTTGCTGGTAGCCGTGGAGCCGGTTTCGGAAGGAGGGGGTTTTCTCCTTTCTCAGGGTCTTCTCGTTGCAGAAGGCCCTGAGGTGAGTCTTCGATCCACAGCGAAAGCATTTCGGGCGTTTGCCCTCAACACTTATGGGCAGTTGAGTGCCGTTATCGAAGTCTATCACATCCGGGATAGCTTCGATGCACTCCTGGTTGGTTTGGATTAACATCTCAATGGAGGTGCCGACCCAATCTTCTCTTACTTTTTTCTGTACTTGCAGTACAGTTGTTTTGTCCTCGATTCCGACGAGGACAGACGCGGCCAGCCAAGAAGGGGCCATCCGGGGGGGAGGGGGGTCAGTTTGACCCTCACAATTTTTTGTCCGCAGTAGGAGTGCACCAACACCATTTTCTCGCTCCTTAGGGTCACTAAGGATTGAGCCTTTGCCTCCTGGGGTGTGGAAAAAAGCACGTCTACGGTGGCATATTTCTTGCCTCGGGTGACATGCGTTTTCCGCTGCCACACAGACCCTAAGGCTTTTTGTATTTGAGCCTCTGTGGCTCTTTCAACCCTACGGGATTTTGTGCTTACTGTACGGTACGTGACCGTACAGTGCTGTTGGGTTTCGAAACATTTTTCGGCTGCTTTGCAGATTGCTCGGTGTCCGGTTTTCGTCACCATCTTCTTCGCTTCCTGTAATTCCTCATTTGTTATGAGGATGGTTTCCAGGTTCTTCGCGATACCTGCAAACGAGATTGGTTTTTCTTTGCTGCTGTTGTTGTTGTTGTCGTCAGAGCTGCTGTTATTTTTGTTGTTGCTGCAGGTACTACGACTACTGCCGCCGCCGCTGTTGCTGTGGTTGTTGTTGTTGTTGCTGCTGCTGCTGTTGTTGTTGCTGTTGCTGCTAATGCTGCTGTTGTTTATGCTGCTGCTGATGCTGTTGCGGCTGCTACTCTTGTTTTCCTTGTCACTGTTGCTGCTGCTGCTGTTATTACGGCTGCTACTGCTATTATTCATGACGTCAGACGAATGAAATGGGTTTTCGTATTTCCCGCACACCTTTTTCGTCGTTGTCGTCGTCGTCGTGGAGAAATGTTGCCCGCTTTGCACGTGATTTTTCTTTACTGGCGTCGCTTGCGAAAGAGAAGGGAGGGAGAGAGACACATTTAGAGAAGGGAGGGAGAGAGACAATCTTCTCTCTGTTGTAGTGACGATTGAGGAACAAGAAGACGGAATGAGTGGGAGTGACCTATGAAAATTATTTTTCGTAGCCATGTTTTTTTTTTGTTTAAAATAAATATTGGGCACAAAACCCCAATAAGCGGTTATTTAACCCCGAAGGGCCAAATAACGGACAGAAAGACTCCTCTCACGAGGAGGAGGGTGTTTTTGTCTACAATTTGGTTAAAGTTATAAACAATTTACAATTGTTATAGCGGTCAAAATTTACAATACCTTACAGAGCCGAGCCTCCGTCAACCATAGCATTCAATAATAATAATAATAATAATGCTTTCTTTATTAACCACAAGGGTTTACATAAAATAGACATTAAGGACAGTACAGGACAATACAGGACGGTACAAATGGGCATTTCTGCGTGTAAAAAAAACAGAGGATGTAATAAAAAATAACAATGAAAAATTCCCCAATAGGGGGGAGACTTCCGAGAGACATTTTTGGAGAAAGCCCATTAAAAGGCCACAGTGACCCTGACCACCAGGGCAAGTGCCCTCTCCCAGTTTTCCACCTTTAATTTACAGACACATACTCAGAGTAGGCCCATTCACACGGGCCATACTTGCTTCTCTCAATAATAATAATGATTTCTTTATTGGCCACAAGGGCTGACATCAAGAAAAACATTACAGACGGCACAGGACGGTACAGGACGCTACGATGTGGGTTTTGTGCGTGTAAAGATTTTTATTATTTATAAAAAAATAAAAAAACGACATAGAAACATATATATATATAAACAATAAAAATGAAAATAGAAACAATGAAAACAATTCCCCAATAGGGGGAAACCTCTGAGGGTTACTCGTGGCGAAAACCGCACAAAAGACCACGGCCACCCTGACCACCAGGGCAAGTGCCCTCTCTCAATTTTTCCATTTCTCAAACTACAGGCGTATATTCAGAGCGGTCCCGTCCACTCGGACCATTCTCGTTACATTCACCCACCTTTCAACAAACTTGCTAGAAAGCAGCACTTGCCTCTCCACCCTAATTTTCCTCTTCATGTGAAACTTGAAAAAGTTAATTAGGGATTCGCCGAAGAGAAAGTATCTGTCTTTAACCCTTTCAACTTTGTCCACCACACAATCTCTTTTGCCATGGCCACCAGGCAGATGAAAACCGCCTGCCCTTCCTCCTCGAAGGAAGACGGCGAGACCATCTGCACAATGGACTCAGTCGATAACCGGATCAGTCCTACACGCGACAGCAACTCTTCGATATAGCTCCACAAGTCAGCAATGCTCGGGCACTGAACGAGTGCGTGCATGACGGTTTCGTCGCTCTGCGCGCATCTCGGACAGGCTCGAAGAAATATTGCTAAGAAAAAGTTACTAACTGATATAGAAATTGATCAGATCTAGCAATTAGCACAAAGTCAGCGAAGGGAAAATGAAACATGTGTTAGTGAAAACGAGGTAAATTGTAACACTTCAAATCCCAGGGCTGGGGGAATCACTGACAGCAGCACAAATTAAAGAAAGGATCGGAAAAGTGGAAGGTGTGCATGCTCAAGATGAACCTCAAAATGAAAACAATGATACCGTCAATGATAAAGAAATGAATGAGAATGAACTCGCCAACTTGAAGAATGAAATTATGATAGAATGGATGAAAATGAAAGAATCTGACATGGGGGAACGAGACACCCTCCCTAAGACCCAGAACTCCAAACAAAACCAAAAGAGAATACACAAGACTAACATAACTCTCAAAAACATTATCATCACAAATAAACTAAACATTACTGATCTAAATCATTTCTATTATGCATCGGCTAAAGTCACCACACACTTATGTGGAGTGAAAATGAAAAAACAAAGGAATTCCCACAAAAAAACCTACTTGGCAAGAGAACATCAATCGCCAAATAAACCTTCTCCGATCTGACATAGAAATTTTAGCAAACTACAAAGTAGGTGAACATGTTAAACAAACTAAACTTAGAAAATTGAAAAGAAAATACAGTATAAAATCAACAAATGACATAGACATGCTGATAGAAACAATCAAGCAAAAAGTGTCGGCCAAAGCTGCTCGTATAAGGCGCTTTGAAAAACGATCTAGATTCTATAAGGACAATAAAATGTTCAAAAACAACCAAAGAAACTTCTACAGAAAAATTGGCAAGTCAACAATAACTGCTAAATCAATACCACCCACGGAGGAAGGGCAAGAATTCTGGGAAAAGATCTGGGCCGAAGAAAAAGTTCATAATATACATGCCTCATGGATAGACAGACAAATGAAAGATACAGCTTACCTTGAGGAACAAACATGGGAAAATATAACAGTTGAACATCTGCGTTTAGCTCTTAGAAAATCCAGCAAATGGAAATCCCCAGGGAAAGACAAACTACCAAATTTTTTGATAAATGCCTTCACAGAGTCTGATGAGCTGTTAGCCCAACTTTACAATGAAATGGTTAAGGAGCCAGAAAAGATACCATCATGGCTAGTTAACGGCATTATATTCCTACTTCCGAAGAATGATGAGACAAACAATCCCCAAAATTACAGACCGTTAACTTGCTTGACCACAATGTATAAAATTTTAACATCAGTCCTAACTGAATATACATATGATCATCTGATAACAAATGATCTATTTCCCAATGAGCCCCAGCGTTGGCAGCAGTGGAGGCTTACGACCCATTGCAATTTTGAGACGAGGGTAGAAGGCTCGCAAATGCGTTGTTTTTCACAGACGAAATAGTGCAGCCTTCTGCACTCACAATTCGTTCAGCTTCTGGAACGTTAGTTGTGTGATGTTTGGACGAGCGATGACGTACATGAGGATTGGCCCATTTCTTTTGACCAATGCTGGACACACGCTGCAAGTTTTGATGCATTTAAATGATTTCGTGATAATACTTCTCTGATGTGATGGCTTCAGGATTCAGAAAACTGCTGTTCTTTTGCTGCAACCCCGACTTTAGAAGGTGTTTAGGAACATCATCTCTTTCCAACCTCAGCTCGATTTTATAAACAGGCCGTTCATGGAATAAGTAGTACTACATCCAACAAGGTGTAAGAGTGTCCTAGATCTTTGCTTCACAAATAACGCAAAGCCCATCCACAATGTAAAGATGACGCGGTCATGATATAATAAAACTAACAATGCACAGTCCAACGATAGTTCGATCGATAGATGGAAAGCCAAACATTTCCATAAGCCCCAGTAGGAAAGATATCACATACGGCCATTTTGCAACAAAACATTCTAGCTCACTACTAAGTCAATATATAATGGACAATAAATAATTAACAAATCAATAAATACGCCGAAAAACTTGTTGACCGATTGACCAACATAACACATTAATCACGAAGCTCGATTGGACAATTAATACGTGATAAATGTCTGAAACCGATAAAACTAATTTTGCAATAAAATAAAATAAGATAAAATAGAATAAAAGAAGAAAAACGAGTAATTGTGAAAATACACATAAACACAAACTGGGTAAAATAATGTTTGCAGGAAACGAAATGGTTAGCAACCAGCAACGAGCATATAAACATGTAATATATGTACATATACATCCTTCTCTCCCGCTCTCTGATACACACACACACACACACACACATATATATATATATATATATATATATATATATATATATATATATATACACACACACATATATATATAACAAATATATATATATATATAAATATATAAATATATATATATATATATATATATATATATATATATATATATATATATATATACAATATTAAATAAATGGAAACTATATTTATAAAACCATATTTATTTCATTATATATATTTCAGGGATATCATATTAACAATATGCTATGCCTTCCTCAGACAAAATACAATATAAACAGTTTTATAGATAAATAGATTCGACATACCGTAATAACATCGACTTGCATTTGAAGAGGTTGATATGACATCAACCTCTTCAAATGCAAGTCGATGTTATTACGGTATGTCGAATCTATTTATCTATAAAACTGTTTATATTGTATTTTGTCTGAGGAAGGCATAGCATATTGTTAATATGATATCCCTGAAATATATATAATGAAATAAATATGGTTTTATAAATATAGTTTCCATTTATTTAATATTGTAAATATACTCCAAATATTTGTCGAGTGCTTTTATATCAGTTATAAATATTTACTAGTTGTAACCCAACAATTTTAAATATAACTTTTCATGTATATATATATATATATATATATATATATATATATATGTAGGAGGTGAGTTTTATTGTAGTACAATAAAGCAATGCAGATATCGGATAAGAAGCACTCTACAGTTTGTAGGACTGGAGTATACATAATATATAAGATCAAAAGATGGTTCAACAAATTGAATAATAAAAACAAACTAAAATTTGTTCAATTTGATATTGCCAGCTACTATTCTTCTATTTCGCCTTCACTTCTCAACAATGCTCTATCTTTCGCATTTAAATATTCTGACATCACCACAGATGAACTTCACATCATTCTCACCGCACGTAAAACCATCCTAGAGTTCAACAATGAATATTGGACCAGAGCTGATACCTCTAACAACTTCGACATCACAATGGGAGCATCCGATTCATTCCAATTGACAGATTTAATTGGTATCTTTATTTTGAACTCTTTGAGTCGGAAAATTCCTCAACTTCACAGTGGAATTTATCGTGACGATGGACTCTTTACTATCTTAAATTGCAACATAGTTAACCTTAATATTATTAAGAACAATATACGTAATTTCTTTAACCAACATAACTTAAAAATTGAATTTGATAACAGCATCAAACTAGCTAATTTCTTGGATGTATCTCTTAATCTTGACACTGGCCTATATTACCCTTACCATAAAAACAATGTTAAATTATGTTAATTTTAAATCTAACCACCCCACTAATATTAAGAATGCTATAGTTAGTAATATTGGAAAAAGAATATATAACCTATCTTCTAATAAAAACATCTTTGATGCTAACGCCAATTACTATAATAACGCGCTTTCTAAAGCCGGCTATCCTGATAAAATCAAATATAGTAAAGAAACAAATTCTAGAAGATCTTACAGTAGAATAATTAATCATGATCATTCCAATAACTTTAATAAAAGACCTAGATACAAAAACATAATCTGGTATAATGCTCCTTTCTCCATCTCTATTAATAATAATATTCCTAAATTATTCTTTAGTGCCTTAAATAAATGCTTCCCTCCCTCACATATCTATAGTAAAATATTTAACAAACACACTATAAAATTTTCCTATTCGACCTCCTCCAACATTTCCAACATTATCTCTAAACACAACAATAAAATACTAAATACTAAATCTCTTCCTTCCAACACTGAACATCATAATAATAGTAATAGTACTCCCGACGTCATTGTAAACTCTAGGCTAATTTCTGCAAACCCAAATACAACGTCAAACACAACTTCGCTAAATGTTCTTAATCCCATTCTAAATCAAGAAACTATTATTCCTATCGCAAATAACTTCTCCAATCCAATTCCTTCTATAGATAACACTAGGTCACTCGTTAATAATCTCTCTAATCGCAATTGCAATTGCCCTGTTAAAAATAAATGTCCTCTCAACAACCATTGTCTTGAAAAAAACTTAATCTACGAATGTAAAGTTATAACTGACACCAATTCCTTCACCTATTTTGGCTCCACTTCCACCTCCTTTAAAGCTCGTCTTTATAATCATCATTCGTCTTTTAAATACCAACTTAAAAGAACCAACACTGCACTCTCAGAACTCATATGGTCCTTGAAAAACAAAAATATTAAATATAACATCTCTTGGAAAAAGGTTTCTTCTGCTTCTCCATACTTGAACAGTTCTCTATCCAAGACATGCAATCTCTGTTTAAATGAAAAATTTACCATTATATGTAATTTAGATTCTATAATAAATAGACGCACTGACTTGTTTTCTCTCTGCTTGCATAAATTCCACAGAACATTCCATAAAGTATACAGCTAATATCTAATACTTTATCAATTTAAAATCCTTTTCTCAAAGGCACACATATATATATATACTTCTTTAAAAATATACCCATCTTTCTACCTTATTTCAAAGTTATTTATTATACACTATATAATACTAGTTACTCATTCTATATCACTCCTATTTATCACTTCCCTTTCTTCCTTTCCCTTTTCTTTTCTTTTTCTTTTAATTTCTAACCCCTAATCTGTACCTTTTCTCATTGTGCCTAACATAGGAACAATTATTACACAGTACAATATATTCTTACTTTATATTACCTTGAAAAAATCCTTCGTAAACATAAACATTTTTTTGACGTTAGATTATTCATCCTCAATTCATTATTTTTTCTCCCTTTCATGCTCATCTAACTTATTCATGCTCATTAACTTATTCATCCTATCTTCTACTTCTTTCACAATATATCCTTACTTACATTACTATTGCTATTTTTAATAATACATATCAACATTTTCTTTCCATCGCACATATTATTAAACCCTTAAATATTATTCTTAATACATATTAACATTTTCTTTCTATCGCACATATTATTAAACCCTTAAATATTATTCTTAATACATATTAACATTTTCTTTCCATCGCACATATTATTAAACCCTTAAATATTATTCTTAATACATATTAACAATTTCTTTTCATCGCACATATTATTAAACCCTTCAATATACAAACCTTAACTTTACATTATTTTTCTCTTCGTTAATTTTCAAATTCTTTTAATTTATATATTATCTTCCAACGGTTTTTCAACCTCTCTATGTAAAACAATATATTTTTCTCAGTTATAAAAGCTATCTCTCTCTCTCTATCACCCATCTCTCCTCCTATCTCATCCTTCCTCATTATACTCCTCCCCCTCCACTTTTTACTCTCATCTCCTCCTCTTTTTCATCCTTTCCCCCACCCACCCCTCAACATTTTTTTTCCCAATACCACACATCAATCTAAAACTACTTTTCATATGTTGATTTAAAACTGCACTATCCACAAGTGTTTTTTAACCTTCATATCATGTCTTCCTATTTTATCTGATGAAAACACAAATGTTATTGCATGATGATATTTGTTTTTGAAATGCGCATAATAAAATACATGGAACTCTTTTAACCATCTTTTGATCTTATATATTATATATATATATATAAATTGTGTTCAAATCATTTAATAACTCACAATCGTTTCGTCTAAACTTTCGTTTGGAGTCATAGGAGCAATATGAATGTTTGTACATATAATTAACCTCCTATTCAACTGAACACCTGATGTTCTTACATTGAGGTATTTCTCTTACTGGTAATAAGGTAGTAGGAAATTACTGACCTTTCCTGTTTATAGTTGTTTATAGTATATACATAACTATAAATATTATTATTATTATTATTATTATTATTATTGTTATTGCTATTCCCTGAATCTCAGTCATTGATGTTGGTTAACTGGAAAGTCCGTTGGATTGAATATCAAGCCACTACCTGCAGCCTCAGATATTCAGGACGTATCGGAGGGTTCTTGCCGTTCCAAGCAAGCATGCCTTTTGAAGCGTTCCAAAAAGCGTGAAGGGGCCGATTTTCTTTAACCATCCCTGGAAACCTTTGGAGATAGTCCCCAGTGCGCCTATGACAATCGGGATCACTTTGACTTCATGGCAGTTCCAAATCCTTTTCACCTCCCACTTTAGGTCCTGGTATCGGTTAATTTTCTCCCTCTCCTTCTCTTGCACTCTCGTGTCGAACGGGCAGGCCACATCCACAATCAGGCACGATCTTTTTTCTTTGTCCACAACCACCAGGTCAGGTCTATTGTGTTCCAGTTTTTTGTCCGTCTGTATCCTAAAATCCCACAGCACCTTCACCTGACTGTTCTCCATCACCGCCTCTGGCCTATGCTCATACCATTTCTCAGAATGTGGTAGATTGTTTACTTTGCACAGGTGCCAGTGGATCACCCTGCCCATCACATCGTGTCTCCAGCCCTTATAGTGGGTCTGGGCTAGGTGTTTACACTCGGACACAATGTGAGCCACAGTCTCCTCTCTCTCTCCACAGATCCTGCACAGTGGGCTAGCCTCCTCCTTGTAGATATGGTGCTTCAACCACTTCGTTTTGAGGGCCTGCTCCTGCGCAGCCATTAGCATTCCTTCTGTAGCCTTTTTGAGGTCTCCTCTTCTCAACCAGTTCCATGTCTGTGGATCTCTAAATTCAGTTTTCTCAAAGAAGGTACTATGAAGGGATTTTCCCTTAAGGCTGCTCTTCCTCCTTGATGTTATTTCCTCCTTGGGTATCCCCTGGCCTACTGTCCCCTCCTTCAGTACAGCTCTGAGCATTGGCTCCTTACTATAGGTCACGTATTTGTATAGGTTGTTTTTCTCCATCTGAACACAGTCCTCTATGCTGATAAGACCTCTTCCACCCTCAGATCTCCTTAGGTAGAGTCTATCGACATCACTCCTCTTGTGGAACATGTTGTAGATAGTCAATAGCTTCCTAGTCTTCCTATCCATTTCTTTTTGTTCAGCAACATTCCATCTCAGAATTCCCGCACTGTACCTAATAATAGACACAGCTCGGGAATTTACTGCGCTTATGGCATTTCTGCTGTTCAGATGTGACTTCAATACGCTCCTTACTCTCCGAATGTATTCAGTTCTTAACAATTCCTTCATTTTTTTGTTCTTTATGCCATCAGCCTCCAGAACGCCCAAATACTTGTATTCTTCCTCAGAGTCAATTTCCTTTATCATCTCACCTGTTGGTATCTGGATCCCGTTACTTCTGCTCAACCTACCCCTCCTCATCACAATGACTCCACATTTACCAATACCAAACTGCATACATATATCACTGCTGAAAATACGGACAGTGTCAACAAGCACATCCAACTCCTTCTCACTTTTCCCGAAGAGCTTAAGATCGTCCATGAAGAGGAGGTGATTGATGGTAAGCTCTCCCCTTCCCAACTTGTATCCTGCTCTCACTTTTCGCAGCATAATGGTCAAGGGCATCAGGGCAAGGACAAACAACAGAGGGGACAGGCTATCTCCCTGGAAGATACCTCTCTTGATCTTCACGCCTCCCAAGGATACTCCAGTTGATGTCAACTCTGTCTCCCAGGACTCCATACTCCTGCCCAGCAACTGTCTGATGTTATCTGCCACCCTGAAGATCTCCAGGCTTTTGGTGATCCAGGAATGAGGCACCATGTCAAATGCCTTTCTGTAGTCTATCCATCCCATGGCAAGATCAGTGTGTCTCCTCCTGCAATTCCCCATTACCATCTTATCAATAAGAAACTGGTCCTTTGTACCACGTGACTTCTTTCGGCATCCTTTCTGTTCGTCCGGCAACAAGTTGTTTGTGTGGAGGTGATGGTAGATTTCCTCAGACACAATGCTCGTCAACAGTTTCCACATTACGGGCAGACATGTGATAGGTCTATAGTTGGTAACATCATTACCCTTGATTCGGTCTTTCATTATCAGAACTGTGGTACCTTTTGTCAACCACTCTGGCACCTCACCCGACACCAAGCAGTCATTGAACATGGCCGTCAGCTTCGGGTGGAGGGATGTTAAATGTTTAATCCAATACCCCTGCACACCATCTGGGCCTGGTGATTTCCAGTTGGTTAGTTTTTTGGCTTGCCCCTTAAGAGTTTCAACTGTGATACTCAAATCAGTCTGTTGCTGTGCCTGCTCACCGATCTCCCTCTGTACTGTCTCAATCCACCCTGCCTGGGCATTGTGTCTAACATCCTGCTCCCATATTCCTCTCCAGAATGTTTTAGCTTGTTCCGCCCCAGGGATCAAGTCGTTGCCTCTTTCTTTCCCCCCAAGCTGTCCAAACAGCATCTTCTGGTTGTTGTCGAACATGCGGTTCTGTTTATACTGACTGACTCTGTTCTCGTATCGCCTGATTTTGGCACTCTTTGCTACAATGCGTTGCTTCAATTCCTCTATGATAATATTTAGCTTTTTACTCCTAGTTTTGTATTTTATTTCCAGTCTATTTTTAGTGCCTATGTTTTTTAGTGTCCCATTCAGTAGTGACTCAAGCTTTCCTATGTCATTTCTCATTTCCCCGATTTGCCCACTCAGTCGCTTCTTCCACCACGGCTCTGCTCTTTCTTGTCTGTTGTTTCCTCTCGCTTTTATACCAAGTAGTTTCCTCACCGTATTTGCTGTTGCTTTGAGGATATTGTTGCACTGGTGAAGACTCCTCGCCTCAAGGTATGGGATGACTTTGTTTACCTTAGCTGTTGTTTCTTTTAACTTTTTCCTGTCTACAAATCTTAGGTTCATAGGTCTCCCACTATCATTGTTCAACTCATCTACCACTAAATTTAGGATGTCAACCGAATCTTGTCCTAGCCCGTCAGCATTCATCTCCTCAGTGGCCGTATCTCTGTTCCAGGTATTATTTATCTCAGTATTCAGATCATTGTCTGCTTCGGGTGGTTCCTCCGTTCTCAGGACCTCCTCACCTTCATTTCCCGCCGGCTCGCTTGTCTGGCATACTACACCCGCCATCTCCAAGCCATTCTCTCTGCTCAGTTCCTCCAGTTCCAGCTCGCTTATCCACCCATTAGTTCTTATTACCCGAGCCTGCCCGGCCAATTTTTGTTCATCTAATTTAAATAAACCAATCTCGTTCCAGATGTTATGCATCCGTCTCCTGTAGCCCCTCTCCTTGGGGTTACTTTTCAGGTAGCATTGCATAACAGTTCTATTCAATTCTTTCGTCCAGTTGGTTCTGGCCCCTTTCCTTCTTCTTCTTCCTCCAACATCAGCAGTATTTGGTTGACAGTCAGGTTCCTGCTGCTGAGCCAGGGGGCACCTGTTGGGTGAGAGTCTGTCACATGACGTTCTAGTCTCCATTTCACCGTTATTCGAACTGTTTATGTTCGATATTTAAACACTCTTATCGAGGATTGGCGAATGTATGTTTACATAGCCATCTGTGGATCCGCCATCCCACTTGGCCCTTGTGTGGCATTATCACCACGCTGTATACGGACACACATAAACAAACAAACACACGGGCAGAAAGGGCCCCAAAAATGAATAAGCATAAGTTTCATTGTAATGTAGTATTCGAATGTCTGACTTAGTTTTTGTTTTTTAAGTTTTACTTTTTCCCCCCTCTTCTCTGTCCGTCCGCCTGCTTCTCTCTTCATTCTTATTTTCTTTACGTTTTTGGGGTTTCTTTTTTTGTTTTTGTTTTTCTCTGTTTTTCTCGGTTGTTTGTTTTTTCTTTTTTCTTTTGAGTCTATCTATATATTTTGATGCCTTCCTCTTTGTTAGTAGTAGGAATTCTATAATGTGGAAGTGGTAGCCAGCAGAGACTGGCGGCGTTGGCGATACTGAGACAGTGGTGGTGGTGATGTCGATACCGAGGCAGTGGTGGCGGTGATGCGACCGTATTACTGTAGTGATGGTGCTGTAGCGGTGGCAGCAGCAGTGAAGGAGTCAGGGGGTGGTGGCGGCGGTGATGGGATAGTGGTGGTAATGATGGCCGTAGTGAGCGGTGGCGGTGAAGGTGAAAATGCTGTTGTGTTTAGTGTACACAGATGATGGGGTGGGTGGTGTATCTAGTTTCTGGTGTTGGTGAGTTTCGCTGTCCTATATAGTGTAGCCAGAGGAGAGGAGGGGGGGGGGGTTCTTCTTCTTCCATTTATAGCCATTTTATTTTTTTTTGGATATACAGTGTACAATACAAAGTTGAATATTTGAATATTTGAGCCGTATTACTGTAGTGATGGTGCTGTAGCGGTGGCAGCAGCAGTGAAGGAGTCAAGGGGTGGTGGCGGCGGTGATGGGATAGTGGTGGTAATGATGGCCGTAGTGAGCGGTGGCGGTGAAGGTGAAAATGCTGTTGTGTTTAGTGTACACAGATGATGGGGTGGGTGGTGTATCTAGTTTCTGGTGTTGGTGAGTTTAGCTGTCCTATATAGTGTAGCCAGAGGAGAGGAGGGGGGGAGGGGCTTCTTCTTCTTCCATTTATAGCCATTTTTTGGGGGATATACAGTGTACAATACAAAGTTGAATATTTGAATATTTGAGCCTTATAACAATATATTTTGGGTCCGAATTTTTTTGGGGCTCAAGCCGGGTGCTTTACGTAGCATTTGTACTAAGAGTTGTTATTTCACAAATGATTTAAATATGTTATTATTATTATTATTATTATTATTATTATTATTATTATTATTATTATTATTATTATTATTATTATATATATATATATATATATATATATATAAATATATATGTGTGTGTGTCCAGAAATAGCCGTCGAAAAGGCTTGAGCTCTGCCGTCGGGGTCATACTTTTTCCTATATATATATATATATATATATATATACATAAACACATACACATACATATATGTACACAAACAGATATGATGGTTAGTTGCGATATAAGCGGGAAACTACCGGACGAATAAGCAACCCCGGAGAAACAGTGGTAAGTTACTCGGGGAGATGGAGTAATGGGTGACATCTGAAGCTCCCAAGAAAATTTTCACAACTCAGTGACGTAGCTATGGCGAGGCGAGTAAAAGCAGCCTTTAAAAAAGCCACGTCTTCGCGGGTTTGAGAAAGTACCAGATTGGTGACTGGTGCGAATAAGACCACCAAAACTGCAATATGGTTAGAGGAACGAAAAAAACCCACACCGCATCGACCTTCGCGCGGATTAAGAAAGGATGCGTTCAGGCCTTAGGTAGAGGGGCCTGTTCGAAAAATATATTGCAGTTTCCATTTCATGCCGCAAAAACTGGCGATGCGCCTGCGAGCTGACCTGGGAGGCATTGGATGGACGCACAAAGATTGCGTATCCTGAGACTCCATAGAGGGTTCGGAAGGGAGCAAACCATGACAGTTGGAATCTGGAACATCATAACCCTTACTACGAAGGAGCAGGAACTGGTGAAGGAGGTTAGATGTGAAGGAGGCTAGATATAGTTGGGGTTTCCTTAACAAAGTTCGGTGTCTCTGACACTGTAGATCTGGATGGAGGATAGAAACTTCACTATTCAGGTGTGGCGCCAGAAATGACTGCATAGGCGGGAGTGGGGATAGCCTCCGACTGTTAGAATATGTTATGCATCAGATCCCATTAGGAGTGAGAATTTGCCTCTTAGGTTGAAAGATAGGTCTCTGTGAGTGGTATAAGTTTATGAACCAAACAAGGAGTCAGAATACAGGTCCTTCCATGATGAAATCACTACAGCGTTAGATGTAGTTAAAACTGAGTCATATATCCTATTGGGAGGCTTCAATGCACATGTTGGCACTGACTACCTGACATGGAAAGGGGTGATTGGAAGGAACCGCGATCCCGATCTAAATACGAATGGAGAGGTCTTGTTAGTCTTCTGTTCTAGCAATGGACTCTCTATTATGAACACCTTGTTCAAGAAGAGAGACATCCATAAATATTCATGGTATAAGGGCAATCAGAGACAGAGGTCAAGAATTTATTTTGTTATTATTTGTAATCTCTTCAATTCTGTGCTGGATGTTCGTGCTAAGTGAAGGGCTGGGCTGTCAACTTATCACAATCTAGTTATCTGCTACTTGAGACTACCTAAAGCCAAAGAATCCCACAGAACTGGCAGGTTCAGGACGACCTACAGGACAAATGAGAACCGTTGGTGGATAAGGAAACCAAGACCAGGTATGCAGATACCATTGCAATCAAATTCAGAGAACTCTCTGAGGAAGCTGGGGACGTTTAGACAGAGTGGAGATTGTTCAGCTCAACAGTTTCTGCTTCAGCTATTAAATGCTGTGGGTGAAAGAGGTTTGATATGGCGCCGGATGGCAGAAAGACCCCTTGGTTCAATCAAAAGGTCAAAGATGCCATCCGAACAAAGAAAGAAGCCTACAAACCTTGGCTTGGAAATAAGTCTTCTTTCTTGAACTTGCGGTACAAGCAAGCACGAAGAATCGCAGCAGAGTTAGTAAAGGCGTCCAAAGTTAAGACAAGGACTTTATGGTTAAGCTGGGATATGACTTCAGATCAGCAAATAAAGTGTTCTGGCAGACCATCCACCTACTTCGTAATGAGAATTCCTTCTCCACCCCTGCTATCAGGAACGCGTCTGGGGTTCTCTCTTCAGACAGATGCATACTTTGCTGATCTCCTAAATCCGATCACAACAGCATCTTCTGATGTACACGAGGTGTATCTGGGAGTGGTGACTAATCTCTCGGAGGCTGAGATCACAAGAGCAGTTACAGAGCTCAAATGTGGTAAGTCCGCTGGGGAAGATGAAATCTTGCCCGAGATGTTAAATGCTTTAAATAGAGAAAGTATTCTCTGACTGACTCGTGTGTACTGGGTGGCTTGGATCTCTGGAGGAACACCTAAGCAATGGCAATAGGGAATGATAATCCCAGTTCTCAAAAAAGTGAGACGAGAGAAATTATTCCAATTACAGAAGGATCTCCTTGTTAATCCTCCCCGGTAAAGTCTATGTTATGTTACTGGCTTGATGATGTTGCTCCTCGCATTCATTTTGCACTTGATTTTCTCAATGTGGATCTTAAAAGAAAGACACCTGTCCAGGGTTACACCTAGATAGACTGGGTGCACACAGTGTTTGGGGGGGGGGGGGGTCCTGACCAGTTAACCTTAAGTTGACACTTGCCTTCACGGTTTCGCAGATGGAAGGCACACACCTGCGTCTTGGATGGATTTGCGCGCAGGTGGTTCTCTTCATAATAAGGTGTTAGCTCTTCCAGAGCATTGGAGAGTCTATCTTCCATAACTTTGAAATCAGTGTCTTGTGCACCTATGCCAAGATCGTCTGCATAGATGAAGCGGTGGGTGTCTGCACCTTTTGGTTGGTCATTGGTGTAGATGTTGAAGAGAAGTGCACACTTCCCTGTGGGAGGCCATTCTTGAGTCTTCGCCAGTCCTTGGAGTATTAAGACGGAAACAAACCGAAACAAAACTTACGTGCATAGAATTAAATGTAAGTTATATTTCAGTTGTACAATACATGACGAAAAGAGCTAAATTAAGAGAACATACCTCGAGTTCACACTTGTTCTGAATTTGGCTTTCGTATTGAGATTTTTAAAAAGTAGGTTGTTTCGTGCATTTAATAAGTATTTGCAATTTAAATAATTCAGGATTGGTTTGTTTAGGATTAAAGGCAATTGCAGAGATGTCGGTTTGTTAGGCGGGATAGCGCTCTAGCATTTAGATCTGTAAGTTATGGGAATAGGTTTAATTCATGTAGAGTATCAATGGCATCGTAGTCGCTGCAGATAATAATAAATATTGTTTAATGTTTATTCTTATTCAGAAACTGCGTAATATGACGGCTGCAGCTTGAACAAGTTTATCTCCTCCATACTCATATATAGAGCGGGTTGGTGGTTGGGTTTACGGAGTATGTGTCAAGAAATTTGGATGATGTCTGAGGTAGGAATTGTGGAGGATGTCTTGGATTTAGTATACACGTTTAGTTTGTAATTGGCTTTGTTTATCCACTGTTTTGTTTATTGTTGGTTTTGTTTTTGGAGTGTATTATTTACGTTTAAGGACATTCGGTGAATACTTTGAAGTTGTTCAGATTTATGTACATACAGATTATACATGTGACGATCTTATTTGCTTATTTACACACACACACACACATGCACACACACACACGCACACACACACACACACACACACGCACACACACACACACACACACACACACACATCTCAGATCATGTCCACTTGCCTGTGTTTTGCATCACAACCTCAATTTACATATAGCATTGTTTTTTTCTGTTTTGTTGACAAGATGCGATTTGTAATAGGGAATATCCCATTTGAAAACTGATCCAGCAAATAATGTTTTATTAGAATAAAAAAAACAGAATTTTTCTCTATGAAGACACATTTTTTATGTCTCGTCACTTCTATTGAAGACATTGTATTTTTCTGCGATGTATAAATTAAAAGATGTTTTTTTCACCATTAAACGGCTTAATTTTCTCGACAATGCTACATTTTATAATAGCATCATTGAACCCATATATATATATATATAGACATAATCATATACACACACACACACACACACACACACATATATATATATATATATAGACATAATCATATATATATACACACACACACACACACACACACACACACACACACACATATATATATATATATATATATATATAGACATAATCATATATATACACACACACACACACACACACACACACACACACACACACACACACACACATATATATATATATATATATATATATATATATATATATATATATATATATATTATCGATTCCACTTAATTGCATACCGGATAATTGCTTCCATTTTATTATGTTTAAATGACAATTTGAATAATTCACGTTTACAATATATTATCATTTCAACAAATAAAAGTTATTGAAGTTCAGATTGCAGTATAATCTTATCGTAATTTTGTGTAAAAATAAATGTTCGTTGTAGATAAAAATTTGCGGAAAGTTTTGACTCATGCGGTGAATGGACGTTATTTTGTTGGTTTCTTTATCGATTAGTTTAGCCTGTGATTGACATAATTATTTTTTTTCTCAATCCGCAAACCCGTAGTTGTTATTTTTGATTAATTCAAAATGTATGAAAGTGAAAGTGTGTGGGGACGTATGAATCTGGGTACTCTTGGAGAATGAAGAATATCAGTTTGTCATGCCGAAGGATATAAAAAAAAGTAGTGCTTGAAGAATGTTAGCACTTAATTTACTATTTATCTTTATGCAGATAATATCCCTGGGTTAAGGCGGCGAATTGGCAGAGTCGTTAAGACGTCGGATAGAATGCTTTACAGTATTCGTCTCATCTCAGCGCGCTCTGAGTTCAAATCCCGCCGAGATCAACTTTGTCTTTTATCCTATCGAGGTCGATAAAAAAATTACCAGTCTAATACTGGAACCGGTTCTTCTTCTATAGAAAAAATCGGCTGTGTTCAGACCTGGAGAGGGTTGGGCTCCGCCAGGTTTAAAAGTGCCCTAGACCGCCGTTTAACGGTTCCTCTAATACTCCACAAGGAGTTATGAGATCTTTATCCTTTATCCTTATCCCTGGGTTATTTCGCTCGGGTTTTATTCTTATTTTGTCCCAACAACATATGAACATCTTTTTGTCTAGGCATATATATTTCTGTATTGAAATTATTTAACAGACATGTGAATGTCTATGCTTTACTGAAGATATCTAATAAGACTTTTCACCGCTCCTTCACTGTATTACTTATTTCCAATGTTAACTAATCAAGTCTATAATTTTAATTTTTAGGTAAATTTATAGAACACTCCCTCTATTTCGTGTGATATCAAGTAATCTAACCTTTAAGATGCTCGCAATCGACTTTTTTTTCCAGGAAAACGGAGGGGTTGGGTACACCTCTCTTTCCCGTATATCCCCCTCATCGCAGTTTTCTCTACGATTTGAAGGGAAATTTTGAGGGAAATTTTGAGGAAAATTATTGTTGAAATATTTGACAAAAATATGGACGCTAATCACGTGATAATCCTTTTTGTACCTAGCAAGTTTTCCTCCTGGGCAAGGTGTGTTTGTGGAAGACCAGTGGTCATCCATGCATGCCAGTCCGCACTCTCCGCGCCACTAATGTTATCCAATCGAAAGGCAATGGCCGGATACAGCTTGGCAACAGTGACGTCGCAACTCATTTTTACAGCTGAGGGAATTGGAGCAACGTGAAATAAAGTTTTTTGCCCAAGAACACTATGCACCACCCAATCCGAAATTCGAACTCACAACCTAAGCACACATACACACACATACCAACGCACACGCACACATACACATACACACGCACACGCACGCATACATGCACACACACATATGTATATGTATATATATATATATATATATATATATATATATATATAAAATGAAGAATTAGAATTAGAAGTTAGGAATATCCATCATCAGTTGTCTACTAGGCATCATAAGTATTTCTTCGTATTACAGACAATATACCTCTGCCTGGGCGATACAATAACTAAAATAAGTTATTGGGATAAAAAGAGTTGGGTGGAGAGAGAGAAAGACATGTAAACAGACACGAATGGTGAGACAACGTGTCTTTGTTCTCCTCGTCAAAATTCGCCCGTTCTTATTTTCGAAATGAATTATTGACTTGATTTTTTCATATTTTCCTCTCTTTGCGTTGCCTCACCATTCGTGTCTATTTACCTGTCTCTCTTTCTCCACCCAACTCTTTTTATCCCAATAACTTATTTTAGTTATTGTATCACCCAGGCGGAGGTATATTGTCTGTAATACGAAGAAATACTTATGATGCCTAGTAGACAACTGATGAGGGATATTCCTAACTTCTATTTCTAATTCTTCATTTTTTATACTTAATTGCAACAACACAGTTCGCCATTTTTGATTCATATATATATATATATATATATATATATATATATATATATATATATATATATATCGTTCCATCTCGGCCATCACTCTTAATGGAGATTTAGAAAAAGAAGGAGAGAATGAGATGTTTACGAGTAGGGAAGAGAGAGAGAGCGTGAAAGGAAAATAGAGAAATGAATGAATGGACAGTTTAATGAAAAATATATTAGTTATAATTACTTTATCGTTCGTTTAGAATTGGCAAAAAAATTAGATTTTTCATGAAAAAAATCAGTACTGAGCAAAGTATTTTGATCTCCCTCATCTCATCACCCCAGCAACGAAGCCAAGAGGGTGCCTCTACGTAGTTGTTTGACCCGCTAAAAATAGCGGCCACATTTTTAAGACCTTGTCGTCTTAGAAATGTAATTAAACATTGGATAATGTACCTAGACACCCTTAAAAAGACGGGATAGCCACGCCTTGAATGTATATGATTATAACTCTACGTCATCCTAGGTTAATCAACAACAATAGTAACAACCACCCATTGACACCATTATCTTTGTGTTCACTTGCGTATCAGCCCCATTGTGAGCTAGAATTTTATTTCCAAGAGTGCACGTTACCTGGAATTTATCAGCGTGGCAATTAAATTACATCAATTCTTCTTCAGGAAACAAGTCCATTCACTAATGAGGATTGTCATTATAATTAGTTGGTTTAGTTATCGTCTATAGCAAGAAGGAATCTTATTAGAATTAAATTGAAGAGGTGTGGTCTGTCTTAGTGTTCTACTGTGACATATCGTAGTCTCTTATGTTTTGGCCGCGCTCTCTTCGTCAATGTTGTTGCTGTTACTCTTGTTATTGTTGTTGGTTTTATTCTTTAACATAAAGACAGCCTTAATATATCAGATATTTTATGAAAGACGTTCCGACCGTGACCATGCCTCTTTTTTTTCAGATATAATATATTCAGGATTACATTATCCACATTTCCTTTTTTTCAAGATGGTAGATGTGATTGGCCGATTTGTTTTTGTTGCCCTAGAAATTCCCTTATTGGCCCTCCCTCCTGCCAAGCTATGCCAGCCATAATAAACAGGCTTATAATCAAAGTCATTCCAATTTTGATCATCCCATTATTATATTTTTTATTTTGGACAGCGAATTTAGAACTATAATCCTCCAAATACGTTTCTCTATTGGGGTGAGTATAATTTGGAGAAAATTTGACTGTTTTTCTAGCAGGTCACACGACAGCCTAGAAGTTCTTTGGCTTGTTCCGTCAAACACATAATTAATGGTTGTTCAGCAGTAACCATGACGTCATTATTTTTTAGACATAGTGCATCTAAGAATACATTGTCTAACGTGCCTGTTCTTTTTACTTAGGACGGTAGAGTGAGGTTTGGCTAAATCTAAATTTCGGCCAAATTCTAATTTCAACCTCTATCTCTTGGAGGTCGAGAGACCAAGGAACAGTAATATTCTGGGAAGAAGTGCAACTCTTCTTGTGGTTATGTCATAAACAGTTTACGAGTTAACGAGAGATGCCTCAACGTCGTCGCCTGACCTGATAAAAATACTTGTCAAATCTTCATCAAAGGACACATTTGAAAATACAATCTTAAATACACTATGCCTGAAAAATAAGACGAGAAAGTCACGATTGGATGACCTTTGATATAAGTAAGCAAAATGAGAGCCTATATGTTGTCGCCTGTCCTGCTTGAAAGAGGAGCTAAACCTCCCTCAACTCACACCCTACCGTCTTATCAAACAAGATACATTGAACAATGTGGTCCCTGATACAAAAAAGAAGAGGCCTGCTTAATCAGGGTAGTGATAGGGCTAAATAACAACTACAGCAGCAGCAGCTAATTGCTCCAATGATATAATCGTTTTTACGCACGCACGAATGCAATAATTTATTTTAGTAATGGTATCAAATTTAAATGCGTTAATAACAAGGCATTATTAATTAAAAATTCAAAAAGCTATAAAATTCGTTAAATTAAAGGAAGAAAAAACGATAATTGTCTTCTTCAAAAGCATCGGATTGCACAGCCTTCTTTGAAAAATGATAAAAAGTGAGCGTTTGAAGGAAGAAGATAATGCATTACAAAAAATTGCAAAAAAAAAACGTGGTGTGCGTGTTTGAGTATGTGTGTGTGTGTATATATATATATATGTGTGTGTGTATATATATATATATATATATATATATATACATACAGTATATACATAGTGTGTGTGTGTGTGTGTGTGTGTGTGTGTGTGTGTGTGTGTGTGTGGTTGTCTGTGTGTGTGTGTGTGTGTGTGGTTGTCTGTGTGAATGTATGCAAAAAATCAACGAGGAAAAACAACACAGGGAAACAATACAGTACAATGAGGACATATATTAGTTTAAGACATGATACCGGCCAAAATGGCGACAAGGAAGGTCGCTTGACCACGTCTTGACCAAACAAAATATAATATTTTCACCAAAAACTGCCCTTTGAACACATGCCAGATGGATTACAATATTCATTATTACAATTACTTTGACTGTTCCCTGACAACTAGTACCAGCTTCAACATAGAATTATTTTAACGAAGTATATTTAATTTGACTTGATTTTCGCCAACAAACCACGTGTGGACATGGACGGGAAAAAAGAAAAAAAACCCAAATCACTATATCTCTTAGGCATCGCAGTAAGTACTCCACAAAACCTATAAACAACAATATACACACAGATTTATATACAGATACATACCACATGCATATACACACAAGTGAAAAGAAACCACACTATTTCGTGTGAGATACTATACCGGCCAATCTTACGTACATTTGTAAAATATCTCTGAACATTGACTTCGCTTCTAACCCACATACACCTTTTAATTATATATATATACTAGCAGCTGAAAGTTAATAATTTGAAAAAAAATATTATTGAAAGTTTATTATAAAGAAGCAGTATCAGGAAAAAAAAACGTTATTCCGCTGTTAATAAACTGTTGCCTTCTACAGTACGTTTCATTTAACTTACGCAGCATATTTATTTGTTTCGTGCGCAGACTCTTCTGTATACACACACACACAACATTTAGGAAAACGGAAACAAAAATACACAAAAAACAAACATTTTATTTCTATCGTAATCAAGTGCGCTAAACCTAAATTGTTTACATTCTGTGTTTTTCTACGGATGGGCAGAAATAACAAAATTGCCATGGTGATATCCATCGATGAAGTATGCGACAAAACTGGTCGATGTTCCAAAATAGAACATTGCCCAGAAGATCACATCTACCATCTGTACGGAACCCGAAAACTCGTTCCGTAATCGTTGGGTCGAATGTGGAACCTGTCACATCTCTGTCTGCCTTCAATGCGCCACAGGCTTCCGGAAGATCCCAGGCCAAAACAAGAAACATCATATTGCTACGATGGATAGACTCTGGGAGATGGTTCAGCTAACAAACTGGTCCTTTCAGTGCCTGGACTGTATGCCTGCCTCTCCCATTGCTGCGGAACAACAACAACAACAAAAACCGAAGATCGTGTCTTCTTCTACCATTGTTCCCGAACAACAACAACAAAAACCGAGGATCGTGTCTTCCTCTACCATTGTTCCTGAACAACAGCAAAAACCAATAACCGTACCTTCTGCTACTACCCCCGTTGAAGGACTTCATCAACAAGAGCAACCCATGTCTTCCTCACCCGTTACTTTTCAACAACAACAACCGACGACTGTGTCTTCTCCTACCATGCCTGTTGAAGGAGAAGAACAACAACAAAAACCGACCGTCAAAACGGAGTTTGAGGAAATACGGCAAATGATTTCCGCTTTAAGCCGAGAAATAGCGGAAATAAAATCAAGCGTTCGTGTAGAACCCCACAATGAGGTATCTTACCGGAGTGCCTTGTTAAAAAATCTCCGCGTACTTCATGTTGAACCTAGACGCATTGAGACTGCCACTGAATCTGCAAACCACGAAGTGATTGCCATTGGTGTACCAGAAGACATAGTTGATCTTCAGGCATTTGCTGCCAGTTCATCCAAAGACTTGGGATGTGCTCCCGCAAAGGGTGCTCTACGCCTTGGCCGACCAGGCCCGAAACCCAGGCTAATTAGACTGTCGTTTTCAAACTCACCTGAGGCACTTCATACCTTGTAGCCTCTGATAAAGCTAGGCGTGAAACCAGGGCGTATTCGGATTGCTTTCCGAACACGCCCTGGTCTTCCACCTGATGTCCGCCCAAAGTTGCATGCTGCAGCTTCCTTAAACCGCAGCTCGGCAGAACATGAAAGCTTCAGCCTACGAGATGATGGGCAGATATGGAAGTTTGTTAAGGCTGGCGAAACATGGAAAAGAGACACCAGCTGGTCTGAAAACACTGTACCCACAACAACTGACAATAAAGAAACTGAAAAAAATTCTGGGAAACTAAATCAGAACAACCTGCCATCCCCTGCACATAATCATATACTGGAATCAAGATACAAATTGTTGTCCTTGAATGCACGTAGTCTATGCAATAAGATTCATCTTTTTGACTCCTACGTCAAAAGTATCAACCCTGACTTCATTACAGTCACGGAAACTTGGGCACATCCCTTACTCTGTGATGGGGTTTTCAGCATGACTGTCTACAACCTGTTTCGTAAAGACCGCATTAATCGTCGTGGTGGTGGTGTAATGGTCTATGTTCGGTCAAATCTGTCGGCAATTCCTTGTGTTGATTTGAACCAATCACAGCAGGAAGTTTTTTTCTGCGATATACGTATAACCATGTCAACACTGCTACTTGGAGTCGTTTACCGTCCCCCAAATTACCACCAGGACATCAACTTTGTGATATCCTCAGAGCTTCTGCCAGGAAGACAGCCACTTATGTTTTCATTGCAGGAGACTTCAATCACCCTCAGATTGACTGGGAAACCTTTCGTTGGCCGCCAAGTGCAAATGACTTCCTTGAGCTAGTGCTGGACTCGAGTTGGTCCCAAGTGGTCACCTCCCCAACAAGAGGTAACAACACTTTGGACCTACTCTTCACCACTACTCCTGAAACGGTCATCAGTGTTACTGCTTAGGAACCTTTAGGTGACTCTCATCATGCTATGATCATTGCCAATCTATCCCCCATGGGCAGTAACAAGAACCACAACAATCTCCAAACTGCTCACTTTGACTGGAATAAAGAAGACTGGAACTGTTACTGCACCGAGTTGCAACGGCCAAACTGGCTTGAGTTCTATGACTCTGGAGATGTCAACACTGTACTCCAGAACATCCTGAGCTCAATATGGACAGCATGTGCAGCATCGGTGCCACGTAATGGGAAAAAACATCCCAAACTGCAATTTGGGAGACTGCAGCAGTTCGTCTTGCCAGAAAAGAACGGCGCAATGCTGAACGCGAGTACAAACTTCACAAATCAGACATTAATAGGAAGAGGCGAAATAGATCGTCCAACCACCTCAAACAGGTGACGAAAAAGGCAGTGCTTCAATTTGAGCAGCGCATTCTGGAAGTATGTTCACTCAAAGCAGAGGCCTCACTCTCCAGTTGGTCCTCTTCGCAATCCCCACACAAGCCAGGTTACTGACGACCCAAAGGAATGCGCAGAGTTCATTGCTGAATGCTATGCAGGCATTTTTACTATTGAAGACCAGAGTGTACCATCTCCACCACCTATGACACCGGACTCTATTACAACCATGGAATTTACACCTGCAATGCTGCGACGTCACCTAAAAAATAAACGCAACCATGCCTCTCTTGGTCTTGATGGTGTTACGTACCTGCTTATTAAACGTGGTGGGTACTTCCTTCTGCACCAGTTATCACGCTTCTTCCAATTCTGTCTGAACAACAGTGCTGCTCCAGAACAGTGGAAAACTGCCACTGTCATTCCTCTGTTCAAAAAGGGTGACCGCACATCACCTGTGAACTATCGTCCAGTCAGTCTTACTAGTTACATCGCCAAACTGATGGAATCCTGTGTCAGAGAAACACTTTGGAACTTCTGGAGCTCTCACAGTCTTATCCGGCCCTCGCAATTTGGATTTATCCCCAACTCCAGCTGCTGTGATCAACTTATAGAGTTTCTTAAGGACATCACCCGGATCACTGATGGCGGCTCATGGGTGGATGTTGTTTACTTTGACTTTGCGAAAGCCTTCAATTCTGTGCCATACAAAAGGCTTATGGAAAAACTCTATGCAATGGGTGTGAAGGATGATCTTTTTAACTGGTTGAAGTCCTTCATTCTCAGTCGAAGAGAGATAGTCACGGTTCTGGGACAGCATTCCTCACCATATGAGATGTTATCTGGTGTACCACAGGGATCTGTTCTTGGCCCTCTTTTGTTTGTGGCATATATTAATGACATAGATGCCAACTTAAAGAATGCCACGGTACTAAAGTACGCAGATGACATCAAGCTGTACCTTGAGATAAAAAGGACAGATCCTGAAAACTATAGATCTTGCTTGCAGTCTGACCTGGACACAATGCAACTATGGATCTCAGACTGGCAACTCAAGCTAGCTGTGGACAAGTGCACCACCATGCATTTTGTGAGTAAAAACCCAGTGTCCACATACTCCCTCCACAGCACTAATATCAAGAAGTCTTCTTGTGAACGTGACCTGGGCATTACGGTCAGCAGCGATTTGCGTTGGACGAAGCACGTCTCTAAAATTGTCAAGAGGGCCGAGGGTGTCTTAGCATCACTCAGCAAGACCTTTGTCAGCCGCTCTCCAGATATCTATTTAAGGCTGTACATGGCTATGGTGCGGCCACACTTACAATTTGCATCACCAGTCTGGAACCCCTATCTTGCTCAGAACATTGACCGCCTGGAAACTGTTCAGAGACGTGCAACCAAGCGAATACCCTCCATCAGGCATCTACCATACTCTGAGCGCCTTGCTTCCCTGGGCATGGATACATTGAAGCTCCGACGCCTGGCAATTGACTTGGTAAACACCCACAAAATTGTTAACCATCTTTCCAACAACAACCCTGAGTACCTTTTTGATTTCCATGTGTCTAACACACGTGGACATTCCCACAAAGTCAGAAAACAGCACAGTTCCCATGACTTTCGGAAACATTTTTTCACTCTCAGAGTTGCTGAAGCATGGAACAAACTACCTGCATCAGTTGTTAGCTGTCGAGACACTGCATCCTTTAAGGCCTCCATGCTTCCCGAGATCCGCCAACACTACAGCTAATGTTCCCCCTCCATACACATACACATATGTATACCATGACTCATACACTATTCACTTCCCTGACATTTGTGTATTATTCTATGTACTATACATACACCTTTGACGAGTTGTAGTGCACCTGAGCACTTTACACAATAATTTCATTATTATTATTATTATTATTATTGTACGAAAAGAGTCATAACGTTTCGGATGTTAGTC
>OZ024741.1:77350229-77357729 GCA_964016885.1 Eledone cirrhosa | reverse complement strand
AATTGTTTATGTTTGTTTGATAACTTCTGGTTGAATGCTTAATTCTGTTTGTCTAAGGGAATTTCATTCTTTTGTCTCAAATTTCGAATTCACCGCCAAAACGGAGGTTACCTCCCTTGGAGAAAACCACGTGTCTATAGCGAAATTTACTGCTAGAACACACCCGCTGAGGCTATAGAACGCAAGACTTGTTGACGAAGTAAATCCTTTGTTCTGTCGTCAAAGGCCATTAACTTGCAGACCCCTGCAAGCGGAATTAGTCGATCTCGGATTTACAGAAACCTAGAGTGGATGTTGTAGGTTGTATGTGATGTATATCGTATGCTATACGATATGCATTATGTATTGCATTCAGTCTCTGCGTGATGGTCCAGGTCAGTTAAAAATCTTTTTCTGAGTCCAGGCTTTTTCGTTGCTATGGCAATGCGGCTGGACTGCCGTTCGCTATATTTGATTTGCAAAGCTGTCTAAACGTATTGTTATTACTCTGGGGTATTATTCCCCATCGAGTTCTAAAGCTACATTCCGAATTTGCATTCGTTAGCTTAGCCGCAGCCTAAAGCTTCGTTAATGCTGTACTAAAATTTATATATATTTACACACACGCATATGCATATACGTACACACACACATGTGTGTGTGTGTGTGTGTGTATATATATATATATATATATATATATATATATATATATATATATATATATTCATTAGTTAAGCTAAACAAGACCACAAATTTCAAAAGGAAGACATTATTAAAAGATTGTCAACATATTTTAGTTTGATGTAAAGAATGTAGAGAATAATAATAATATTAATAATAATAATAATAATAATAATGTCCGTTTACAATTGTTTCGCTACTCCATATAATATTTCTGGATCAAATGACTATATATCATTATTGATCTGGTTCAGTTGAAAATAATTAACATATTTAAAAACAGAGCGGCTCATCGGAACTTCAAAGGAATATAAATTAAGATAAGGAGAGAATGTTACATAATGTAATGTTCCATATATTGGTATTTCAATATGGTGTCCTGGGTGTATCAATTGTCAGCCATAATCAAGCAGTATTCATCTGTCGAGGCTGCATTGTGTGAGATCTGCCTATGGGTAACAAGATGGCCGCCAATGGACATATTTACCTTACTAATTAGAGGGTGGTTTCAGGGGAAGTAACTCCTCGAGAGATTAGAAATTGTGGGTAGTTTATAGTTAAGTGCTAATTTTTTCATTTTTTAATTGAGAGACAATGTAGGGGAGGTAACTTATAATTATCTAAGTTAGTTATAGCTATTTAACTTATTAGCTACAAGTAAAAATGCGGCTAGATGACTATGTTGGGTCAAATATTCTGTTGGCGAAGGAATTAGCCCTTCGATGTTGACAGCTAATAGTTACCTCCGTTCTTTCGTTAATCGGTAGAGGTCGTGATAGAGTTATGTAATATGCTTCGGTAATACAGAGATCACAAGATTTTCTTCGTCCATTGAACGGTTGTCACTAACATGGGATATTTTAGCTAGGGCCCAACCGTTCAATTGACGAAGAAAATCTTGTGATCTCTGTATTACCGAAGCATATTACATAACTCTATCACGACCTCTACCGATTAACGATAGAACGGAGGTAACTATTAGCTGTCCACATCGAAGGGCTAATTCCTTCGCCAACAGAATATTTGACCCAACATAGTCATCTAGCCCCATTTTTACTTGTAGCTAATAAGTTAAATAGCTATAACTAACTTAGATAATTATAAGTTACCTCCCCTACATTGTCTCTCAATTAAAAAATGAAAAAATTAGCACTTAACTATAAACTACCCAAAATTTCTAATCTTCGAGGAGTTACTTCCCCTGAAACCACCCTCTAATTAGTAAGGTAAATATGTCCATTGGCGGCCATCTTGTTACCCATAGGCAGATCTCACACAATGCAGCCTCGACAGATGAATACTTCTTGATTATGACTGACAATTGATACACCCAAGACACCATAGTGAAATACCAATATATGGAACATTACATTATGTAACATTCTCTCCTTATCTTAATTTATATTCCTTTGAAGTTCCGATGAGCCGATCTGTTTTTAAATATGTTAATTATTTTCAACTGTACCAGATCAATAATGATATATAGTCATTTGATCCAGAAATATTATATGGTGTAGCGAAACAATTGTAAACGGACATTATTATTATTAATATTATTATTATTATTCTCTACATTCCTTACATCAAACTAAAATATGTTGACAATCTTTTAATAATGTCTTCCTTGTGAAATTTGTGGTCTTGTTTTGCTTAACTAATGAATATTTCCAGCTCTGCGCGCGTAACTTCTACATGAACCCAGCCACCTAGCTGCTTTCTACTGCACATTGCACATTGAGCACATGCCTTTACGCTTTGGCTTCTAACTAATTCACCAATCTCTCCTCTCCTATCTCCTTCTCTCTCTTTAAGATTGGTTACTCTTGAACTGTATATATATATATATATATATATATGTGTGTGTGTGTATATATATATATATGTATATATATACACACACACACAAGGGTAGAGGTGATACTCTAGAAAGGAGTAACTATAGAAGAATAAAACTAATGGACCAAGTTATGAAAGTGATGGAAAGAGTTACAACGCAGCTAATTAGGCAAATAGTCAAATTAGACGAGATGCAGTTTGGTTTCATCCCTTGGAAAAGTACTATAGTTGTGCTGTTCTTTGTGAGACAACGGTAAGAGAAGTTCCTAGCCAAGAATAAGTCGCTATATTTAACTTTTGTTGATCTAGAAAAGGCCTTTTACAGTGTACCTCGATCTATTATCTGGTGGTCCTTAAAGAAATTAGGTGTAGAAGAATGGCTTGTGAGAGCAGTGCAAGCCATGTACAGAAGAGCTGTCAGCAAAGTGAGAATAGGAAGTGAGTTAGTGAGGAATTCAAGGTTCAGGTAGGAGTCCGCCAGTGTTCGGTTCTTAGCCTACTGCTGTTCATAATAGTTCTCCAGGCCATAACAGAGGAGTTTAAGACTGGCTGTCTGTGGGAACTTCTTTATGCGGATGATCTGGTCTGTATAGTTGAATCCATAAAAGAACTAGAGAATAAGTTCCGTCTATGGAAACAGAATTTGTAAGAGTAAACTTAGCCAAAACCAAAGTGCTAGTAAATAGGAAAGAAAACAGGACCCAGATTCCCCCAGGGAAGTGGCCCTGCTCAATATGTAGAAAAGAATTTGGCATAAACTCTGTACGATGTACACAATATACATTCTGGGTACACAAGAGAAGTAGTGGGGTAACTGTTAGACTAACAGGAAGGGAAGACTTTGTATGTAGATGCACAGGAGTAATCAAGGGAAAGCGTCAAGGATATAAACCTTTTTCAGTCATAGGAAGGACCCCTAGAAGTGTTTGATAGCTTCTGTTATGTAGATGACCTAATTAACTGGAGGATGTCATGAGAGCATAATAGCTAGAATAAGGATAGTATGGAAGAAGTTTAAAGAGCTTCTTCCATTGTTAACAACAAACGGTTTCTCCCTACACACAAATTGACGACTGCATGACGCCTGTGTTTGAAGTGCGATGCTGCATGGTAGTGTTACATGGGCAATGACTGCAGAGAACATGCATAACCTGGAGAAAATGAATCAACCAATGCTTCGTTGGATATGCAATGTAAATGTGAGAGAAAGGCAGAGTTTGGATGAATTGGGGGAGAAACTGGATTTACGAAGAATCTGAAGTGGTGTGCTAGAGAGAAAGCTGTGTTGGTATGGACATATGATACGCATTGATGATGATCGATGGGTGAAGAAATACCAGGAAATCCTAGTGGGGGCAAGCCGCAGTAGAGGTAAACCAAAGAAGACCTGGACAGAGGGAGTGGGAGCTGATATTAAACTGCTGCGACTCACAGAGATGACGAAAAAACGTGGCGAGTGGAGAGATGCTCTGCTGAAATCGATCCATCCAACCCATGCAAGCGTGGAAAGCCGGGTGTGAGACTGCCCTAACATGTATAAAGATATACACATATTTAATATTGATAAAATGTGTTTATGATTTTTTCAATTTGCAGAAAAATTCATATTTTCTGGCATGTTTACATGTCTACATATTAGATAAGTGTATCTATTTATATACGTTGGTGCAGTACCAGTTACACACTCTGTATTTATACAGATATATCTTTATCATACACTTCGACTGATAGCGCACTTCTCAATTAATTACCAACACGAGCGCTAATTATATGTAAATCAGTACGTCCATTTCCGAATAATACTAAGAGCGAAAGGGTAAATATACCCATCAAATATATGTTTCCTCGTGGTTGACTGGATAATACACATGTCTTTTGATGAGGGTCCAGTATGATAAGAAAGTCGATTCAACATATTTATCATTTTTTTCTTTCTCAATTTACAGGGAAATTCGTATTTTTTGTCATGTTTACATGCCTACATATTAGATATGTGCATATATCAATATACGTTGGTGCAGTCTCGGTAACGTGCTCTTTATTTATACAGATATAACTTTATCATACACTTCGGCTGGTAACGCATTTCTCAATATATATATATATATATGTGTGTGTGTGTGTGTGTGTGTTTGTGCGTGTGTGTGTGCGCGTGTGTGTGTATGTGTGTATGCGTTACTGAATTTTTCTCACAACGTAATAGTCGACCAGGAGCTATTTAAGAAGACAACACGCCCAAAGTGTCCTCGTCGTATAATCGAACTGGCAGCTATGAGGCTGTGAAGCGAACTTCTTAATCAAAGAGCCATCATGCCAACTAGATTGATTAATATGGATTGTTCATGCCTGACATCCAGGTAAATTGAGGCATTGAAGAATATCGTGTGGTGTCCAAATGCCTAACTTCACCACTCGGCTATTCACAACTGCAAGGTCACGTTAACAATTTATCAAATGCACACGAAAGAAAAAGAAAAAAAGGGGAAGAAAGAAACCAAAAAGGTGGGAAGAACACAGTCAGTGTGTTTGTATATGAGAGAGAGAGGGAGAGATTGATGGAAATAAGAGCGTTACGAGAATGAGAATGGGGGACAAAGTTGGGGTAGGAGAGAAAGGGTGGTGTGTGAGAGAGAGAGAGAGAGAGAGAGAGAGAGAGAGAGAGAGAGAGAGGAGAGAGAGTAGGTGGGTGGAGGAGAGAATGCAGGAGTGGCGGTGACGATTGATTGATTGTTCTAAATTTGAAACACGAGATTAAGAGATTGGATAATATTATGAAGCTGTGTGAAGGATATGGAGAATGTCACTGATTTCACGAACGAAGATAAATGGATGATGATATACGGTGAGCAATAGTTGTCTGCAGAGTGTACATACATGCATGCACACACACACATACATACATACAAACACACACGCATATATTATAATTATAAATATATATGTACATATGTGTGTGTGTGTGTGTGTGTGTGTGTGTGTGTGTGTGTGTGTGTGTGTATATATATTGTTATACTTAGGGAGGGTCATATTGTTGTAATAATATTGCCAGAAATAATAACAGAACACACTCACTGTTTGGTTGGTTTTCGCTTCTGTATCTTTTACATCTCCACAGTTAATTCATTTGGTCCTCAATGTTTATCATTGACTGACCAATGGTAAAAAATACAGATATATATATATAGTCTAACAAAGTTCTTTCGTTGCACATCTGCAACATCATCAGTGGTACTATTATGTTCCTCCTGTTGTATTGTATGTCTACGCCATTTTTATTTTATCTGTTTATTTATTTATTTATTTATTTTTGTCTTCTTCTCTGCACATGCGTTTGCGTGTGTGTATAGTGTTTGGTGTGTGTTCGCATTTGGGTGACTGTGTTTTGGTTATTGTATTCTATCTTAGTTTACTAGTGTGTGTTTATATGTGTTTGTTGTTATTGTGCTTGTGTATATATTTATTTATTTATTTATTTATTTATATTTCTCTTAAGTCAGTATTGTTTGTTTGGGTGTTGTTATTCCATTTTGTTTTATTTCTGTTTAGCTTTGGCCTTCTAAGCTCTATTTCGGTTGCCTCTTTGATTTGCCTATCTGCTTTCTATGTTTAGATATTATTTTGGCGGGTCGGACGCCATGCTTTCCAGCATAGTTACGTCCCTTTACGATCTGAGTTCAAATCCCGCCGAGGTTGACTTTGCCTTTCATCCTTACCGGGTCGATAAAATAAAGTACCAGTAATGCACTGGGTAATTGCTGGCCTTGTGCCTAAAGTAGAAACAATTATTTTAATTTCTATGTTGTCTATGTTACCGTCATGTTGTTGTCTGGCGTGTTCGTATAGTAATGAACCGTTTTTTCGTCCTTTTAATTTCCCCCAGTGTTGGTCTGTCCTTTCTCCTATGCTTCGAGCTGTCTCGCCTATGTATGTTGTTGTCATGTTTCTGCAAGTACCCTCTGTACATCTTATGCTATAGACTATGCTTCTAGTTTTACAGTTTATCTGGGGGTTTACTTTACATATAACACATTTCCTATTAGTACAGTGGGTTTTCTTAAAAGGGCATGCTTTGCTGATCAGGGATTTTATGGTAGTTCCTGGCTTTTCTACCACTTTAATCTTTAAGTGGGTCTTTCTCAGGGCCTTTCTACACTGGTTAGCTAATTTCCCTCCAGGGGTAGCGTCCACGAACATGACACTCTGGTATCTCTGGTTGTCGTACCATGAGGTAGATTTCCCTATCTTATGTTTAGTTCTATCTAAGCTATTCCATGATTTGCTTCTGTATAATGGGCAAATTCCTTTCATGTCCAGTTCTATGAGGGTCTTATACTTCTCTGTGGCTTCTTTGTATACTCTGATTCTGTCTCTTTGGTTGTAGCCAGAGATCTGCATGCGGTTGATGAAGTGTTGGATGTGTCTTTCCATTTCTGTTGGGTCGCACATGCGGGACACGTTCTTCATCACTCGTACCAAGTCTGCGATCAGAATATTAAACTTAGCACTACTGGACATTGCTGAGTTTTTGAGTATCAGATACTTGGAGGCCATGGGTTTAGCGTAGTGTGAGTGGATAATTTGGGGCCTCTCGTCTATAGTGTTAATCCAGAGTTCCGTGTCTAATACAGGTAGTCTACTGTTAGGGTGTTTGGAAGGGTAGTCGATAGTTATAGTTATACTCTGGCGTATGGAGTTAGCTCTCTGCTGGATGCTTTCCATTGTGCTACATTCTAAATCATAATTGTTAGTACTCTCTTGTGGGGATGTCCTTATTACTATATTAATATCGTCTACGTAACGAGAGTACATGAGGAGGTCTATGGAGCTCTCATGAAGGAGTTCTTTGAGTCTCCTTTGCCACCATACCATAAAAAGATTGGCAACGTCCCCAGCTATGCTGACGCCAATGGGTGTAGATTTTTTCGTTGAATTTGAATATGTGGCCCTTTAGGGTAGTTTTAATACTAGCCCCTATTGCATGCGCGACCATTTTTCTTACCTGAT
>OZ024741.1:77310229-77345229 GCA_964016885.1 Eledone cirrhosa | reverse complement strand
ACCTTACTTCAAAGGGCATTATACACTCTATAATACTTGTTTACTCATTACCCTCTTTCTATCTTCACCATGTAAAATCCTTCATAACATATACATTTGTTTTTTTGACGTTAGAATATTCATCCGCAATTATTATTATTTTTTCTCTCTATCATAAAACTTTTTAATCTCAATTTCATCCTTAATTTATTATTCTTTTCTCCCCATCAACGAACTCATTCTTAATACATATTAACTCTTTATTCGCACATATTATCAATTCCTTCAATATACAAACTTTAACTTCACATTATTTTTCTCAAATCCTTCTACACACAAACCTTAATAATTTTTTCTCTTCGTTAATTTTGAAATTGCCACAATACTTATCAACATACACTTTTTTGACGTTAGAATATTCATCCACAATTATTATTTTTTCTCTCTATCTTCATACATATCTTCCCTTCGTTAATTTTCAAATTCTTTTAATTTATACATTATCTTCCAACGGTTCTCAACCTCTCTATGTAAAACAATATATCTTTTCTCAGTTATAAAAACTATCTCTTTCTCTCTATCACCCATCTCTCCCTCTCATCTCCTCCCCTTTTTCATCCTTTCCACCCCCCTCTCTAAATAAAATATTTTTCCCAATATCACACATCAATCTAAAACCACTTTTCATATGTTGATTTAAAACTGCACTATCCACAAGTGTTTTTTAGCCTTCATATCATGTTCTCCTGTTTTATCTGATGAAAACACAAATATTATTGCATGATGATGTTTGTTTTTGAAATGCGCATAATAAAATACATGGAACTCCTTTAACCATCTTTTAATCTTATATTATATATACATATATATATATATGTGTGTGTGTAACACTCAATCTTAGCTAATTCATATGAACCTTATATATACATATATATAGTAGTAATGTAATAAACAACATAAGGCAATTATTCCATTCACCAGTGGTTTCTTAAAAGCAAAAAAATGTTGCCTTCAATCCTCAGAATGAAAAAAACCTGGTCTATCTACATATACATATATATACACACACACACACACACACATATATATATATATATATATATATATATATATATATATATATATACACATACACATACATACATATACATTTTGGTATGTGAAGGGTAAGGCGAAAAGAATATATGGGGGGGGGGGCATAGGAAAAGGTGAAAAATAAGGGGAGATAAGGGAGAAAAAGAATACAAGAGTACAGAACGTGGCTTCAGCAAATAAAAAAATAAAAAATAAAAAAACCGTAGCAGAAGTAAAGAGCAGGAAAGGAGTTCAAGGCGGTTGATTTATCATAGGAGTGTCAATCCAGTTACAGATCAGATGTGATTTCAGATGAGGACAACATCTGAAGATCTCAGTCTTTGAGTTTAGGCAAGCAGAAGTGGCTCTCAAGTTTAGCAAAATCCTATATTTTTCTGTGGTACACAAAGAACAATTCTTTGTGCCCCTTTGGTAATCCCTCGAATGGTCTAAGATAGACCAATCGATAGAGTACGGGATGTTACTATCCTTGAATTCCTGGGTCATACCGACATATCGCTCACTCCTGGCTGGCTGGTTGTTGATTACCGGTGTTATTTTAGCCTCATAAACAACAGATTTGGTGTTACATTTGGGGGGTAAATAAAAAAAAATTTCTGTAAAACCACTGTTCTTAAGGGCTTTATTATAATAAGGGGCGGCTTTATTAAAAATGTCTATAGACGAAGATAAGGTAGAAATCCTACGGCTAATGTTAGGAATAAGATTATTAAAAACTATAGGAGGATGGCAAGACTCTTTGTGTATATACCTAAGATTTTCATTAGGTTTATGATAGGGTTTAAAAGAGGCGGTAAGTAGATCAAGATTAATATCAAGAAAGTTAGCATTGGTAAGGTTCGTATCTATAGTGATTTTAAGGTTAATATTAGCAAAAGTATTGATTAAATCTTTACGGAATTTATCAAGGTTATGGCCGTTGGTGGTATGAGAAACTGCCAATCCGTCATCACGGTATAAACCGATATTATGGGAAGGAAATTTCTCTTTGATGGTGTGGAGAAGGAACAATCCTACTAAGTCACACACATCCGCACTGTCATATGAACCCATTGCAACATCAAAAGAGTTTTCAGGGTTTTACTTTTTAACCCAAATATTTTCATTAGTAAAGAGTAAAGTTTTTCTTACATGAAAGATAATGTCTTCTTCTAATTTAGAAATATTAATGAAGGGTCTTGCAAAATCTAAGGCATTAGTTAATAAGGAAACAGTAATAGAGGGGTAAAAATCAACAATATCAAATTGGGTAAATCTACACTTATTTTTACCTTGTATATTATTAAACCAAGAAATAACAGAGGAAGTATTTAGCCACTGTGATAGGTCAGTGTTAGTTCTAATTTGGAGAATTATTTTTCTTAAAATTTTTTTACTTGCAAGGCCAACTTCGGATTTAGCCGGGTTAATCACACGCACGCACACACACACACACACACACACACACACACACACACACACACACACACACACACACACACACACACACACACACATATATATATATATATATATATTCACACCAAGACGCATCTAATTTGATAAACTATAACTATGTTTTTACTTGCTTGACCCCTTACTTCCTCTATTACTTCTTTGTGTTCTCTGTGTCTCTCTCTTTCTTTCTCTGTTTCCCTCTCCTCTTATCTCACTGTGTCTCGCTTGTCTACTACTTCCTCCTGTCGCCAAGCCACTTATATGGCCTTCCGGCCGGTAGCACTGGTAAGCAGCGGATGATGTAATGGCTCTTCCAGCGCATCTCTCTTACCATCCTCTGGGGAAACGCCTTCTCCACTCTGTCCGCCGGAGCGGCCAGCCCGTGGGACCCTATTTGCTCACAATACAGAGAGATGGGGAGGGCGAGAGAGATTGTTCGGGCACATTGCACCTGTCATGTGGATCATGTGATATTCTACTATAACAATATAAAAAAACACAAAAAAAAAAACAGATTGGGAATGGTGATAAGAGCATTTCTTTGATCCGTACTCCACCACATTTCATCGGCGAAAGTAATTTTTCCCTACTTCTGGCGTCTTGTATTGCACATTTACATACACACTCTGTTGTCATCTTAATTCTAGTTGGTCGAAAGACACCCGTAAATTTTTCTGTCTATTCTTTGTTTTGTTATCGTCTCACACATCTCATCAACAGAGCGGGCTCGGATCTATTGCACAAACTGGCATCATGTGTACAATACCACATTAATGCGTGAAACTGCACCGTCGGCAAGGTGGCTGACGAGGTAACGATTTATTTGTATGTTAGTGTTATATACCAGTGTGCATTTTCGGTTTATACTATTTATATATATATAAATATCCACACCAACATGCATCTATTTGGATAAACAATACACACACACACATACATAATAATTGTTTCTACTTTGGGCACAAGGCCAGCAATTATCCCAGTGCATTACTGGTACTTTATTTTATCGACCCCGTAAGGATGAAAGGCAAAGTTAACCTCGGCAGGATTTAAACTCAAATGGTAGAGGGCCGTAACTCTTTGCTGCAAAGCAGGGTGTCCGACCCTCTACCGACACTGCCGATCCATCGCTCTTATATACATAATAATAAGGGTTTAGATCCATATCCAGTGATTTCGATTTCGTTGTTTTCAATTTGCTCAACAAATTCATTTGGAGCACATTCCCGGCCAGAAACATAAGCTATGAGGACAGTGTAACTATTGTATCGACAGATTAACATGAAAACGTTAAAAGTACTCACAATTACAGCCAGTATCCTCCTAGTTTAGCACACAAAAATTCACGTCGAAGCTGGGACAGTACTGTTTCAAATTCCGCGAAGATCTGCTGGTTATGCATTAATAATAAATCAATATAATATAATATAATATAATATAATATATGATATAACATAATTTATCTTATATCCCATGAATTTCGTTCTAATGGAATTTCACTATTATATACAGTGAAATTCCGTCATAACGAAATTCACGGGATATAAAAAAATTCGTTGTAACGAAAAGTTCTTTATAACGGGATCGACCGAAACACATCGAGCTTGTGGAGGAGGATGGAAAAAAATTCGTTATACTGAAAAATTCGTTATAACAGAATTTTACCTGCATATATATATATAACAAAGGAAGTGTGGTAAGGAACCAGGTGGACCATTACGCACCAGAGTACTCGAGTGGGTAATAGGAAAAGAGTCAGGACCCTGACGGCTGAGATCCGGCCGTTTCGACAGCTAGATCTGAACTGTTCAGATCTAGCTGTCGAAATGGCCGGATCTCAGCCGTCAGGGTCCTGACTCTTTTCCTATATATATAGTTTCAGAAGATCCCGTTAAGGGTGAAAGCAGCGATTCTTTGCTTAAACTTTAATCTGTTATTTTAATAAATTTTTGCTCTACGGTTCTTATATATTTGATATATATTTATCCTTATCGAACCCTCTTTGAATTTATTATTATTACTATATATATATATATATATATATATACACACACACACTAGCCACGTGACGATTCTTAGCCATTTTGAATTCGTTTCTGGCAGGGATCATGTAAGAAAAATCTTTGTCCAATTGAGTTTATCTCCTGATGATTTCCAACCTCGTTGATTTATCCAAGATCGGATATATCCAAAAAGTGAATGGAACCACCGGGGGTAGAGATATTTTGATGATTTTGGTATGTTTATGTGCATTTTTTCTTCTAACTTTGATTTTGTACCTAATTATGTATGGTTAACTATATGTCTAGTCAATTTCTACAGGCTATCAGAAATACTAGGTAAATTTTCTGTAGCTGTGAGTCGCGGATAAAAAGCTATATCATTTATCTATTGTTTCTTCATAAGTATATTTTAAACTTATAGCCCCGTTTAAATGATTGTTGTGTGGTTGATTTATGCTGATTAGGAGAAAAAGTACTGTATATATTTTATCTAATGATTCTATGCACTTACTTTTATATATATATATATTAATAAAAGGAATTCCAACTTTGTCTGATTTACTCGTTTTATTTACAATCCTTTAAAATTTATAATGGTATTAGAATGAAATAGTATGGTAGAATATTAAATGTTAAGTGTTAATTGAACAAGTACTTTCATGCTTTCGCAATCTTCAGGTTCATAATGTGTGGTGACAGTCAAGTTTGCAATTTTCAACTGTAATAAGGTGGGTAAATTTTGTGCCTTATATACAGTGAAAAGTGGCTCCAGAATGCTAAATCTTGCAAACTGTATTTCGACCAATCGGTGTGTAGTTTCACTGAATTACTAAAGCTGATTGGTTTAGGCGTCACGGTTGGTTGAGCGTGTTTAACGACTACTAATTGATCCTATCCAAAGCATCAATTGTTTTGCTATTTTTAGAAATGATGAAAATAGCATTTTCTAGTAATCAACATCACTTTTATTATTATTATGATTGTTGTTGTTGTTGTTAGTGGCCGTAGTCAACATGGTCGTAGTCATAGTCATAGTAGGAGTAATCCCCCATTATTATTGTTCATTTAGCTTGGGTTTGAATTTATCAATAAAATTCTTTTCTTTGATTTTTCTCTTGATTTCACTTGGGCTGTCTAATTTGTAGAATGGGAATATTATAAATATTCCCTGACCACATGTTGCTAGATGGTTACTTAGGGGTATCTGACGGACATTTGGGTCTCTGATTTGCTGTCGGTGTACCCGTGCACATTCCGATAGTGCATTTCCAGTTTGACCGACATATAGTTCTTCACAATTCGGGCATTTAATGCAGTAAATTAGATTTCTGCTTTTGCAGTTCATATTTGCATTTGGGAATATTTTTCCAGTTTTTGTTTTCATATATTGACCGGCGTGTATGGATTGACATGTGCCACATCGACTATCATTGCATTTAGATACAGTGAATGATTGGTCTTTGTTGTTAAGGTCAAACTTTGCTTTTGTTAGTAATTGCTTCAAATTTTTCAGCTGTCTTTTACTAAGAGTCAAATATCGATCTGTGATTAAGCCTTTTAATTCATTACTTTGAGCAATGATCGGTAGGTTTGCTTTGGCAGTGTTGAAGATATTCTGGTGACATGGGTTGTGCGTCATTATAAATGCTATGACCAGTTCTTGGTTTTTTTCTTCCTTGGGTTGTCCTAAGTTGTTGTATAGGTATTTTTATAGCCCGCTAATGCCATTTTCTATAAGTAGAGATGGGTATTTTTGTTTGAGCAAAAATTCTCTTAGTTCTGTTAGGCGTTTGTACCTGGTATTCGTATCTTCTACAATGGTACAAATTCTTCTGGCTAGGCAGTATGGGATGTTGCGTTTTGTATGAGGTGGATGGCACAACTTAAATTTCAGATATTGATGGGTGTCTGTGTGTTTATAATATATATTCCTGGTAATGGTGGTGTTGTTTTTGATTATCATTATATCTAGGAATGGTAATTTGGTCCTACTCATCTCTTTTGTGAATTGGAGAGATGGGTGTAGGTTATTCAGGAGGATATTGAAGTCATCCAGAGTATCTAGAGATTCTGTCCAGATGATGAAACAGTCGTCAAGGTATCTCTTCCAAGATTTTTCAATGTACTTTCTAAAGTCAGTACTATATTTTTCCTCTATTTCTTGGTAGAGTTGTTGTTCTAAGTATCCCATTACAGAGTTCACGTAAATGGGAGCAAACTTCGTTCCCATCGCTGTGCCTCTAATTTGGATGTAATTCTTTCCTAGATTTAGCATTCTGGAGCCACTTTTCACTGTATATAAGGCACAAAATTTACCCATCTCATTACAGTTGAAAATTGCAAACTTGACTACTGTCACCACACATTATGAACCTGAAGATTGCGAAAGCATGAAAGTACTTGTTCAATTAACACTTAACATTTAATATTCTACCATACTAATACCATTATAAATTTTAAAGGATTGTAAATAAAACGAGTAAACCAGACAAAGTTGGAATTCCTTTTATTAATATAATCTTCTATACACAATCATACACACCCGTGTATATTTCTCTCTCTCTCTCTCTCTCTCTCTCTCTCTCTCTCTCTATATATATATATATATATATATATATATATATATATATATATATATATATATATATATATATATATATATATATATATATATATCATATATAAAATGCTAGAAAGAATAACAATGATTTATGAATACATATATTTTTAATGGCTGACAATTTGTTTCAAACACTAAATCATGGATAGGAACATAGATGATAAGAATACCGATTAAAAATCGATATCAGCAAAGTAAAAATAAATGTGTGATTTAGTATCCTCATCAGAGCCGAAAATGAAATATTTATATTCATTTTATTAAGGCTAAACAGTAAGTCTTGTTACAACTGGCGTTTCGCATGTTTATAGCCTATATATCCTATTAATTCTTTTACTAATTTCAGTCATTTTATAGTGGCCATATTGGGGCACTGCTTCGAAGGGCAATGTCGGTTATATTGACGCCAGTACTCATTTCATCAATCTCTATTTGTCGAACTGCTAAGTTACAGGGCATAAACAAACACAAGTAGCCGTTACCACAAACAAAGACAGGCACGCATATACACTAATCTGATTAAATGCTTTGAATGTAATTCATCACTTTTTAAAAGTATTTACCCCGTATGTTTTCATTTACAGATTCTTAGTTCATTTTCTACAATTGAAACTATCACCACTAATTGTTCAGAAATGTCATTTCATATCTACTTACTCTGTTTTCCCAGGCCAACAAATGTATAATTTTCTACATTGATCTAGTAATATTTCTGTATAATATAACTGTAGTGACGTCTATGCTTCTGTGATGAAATCACAAGAGAAAAACATATCTAAAGTTGTTTCCTGTACTCAATAAAATATTTAAAATATTAATCATTTTTTCCTTACCGAATAAATTATTCCTAATTAGCTTTTTAATACTCTCTGCATTAAATATGTAACCACTATATATAGCGAGATAATAATGTGAAAAACTAAACACAAGAATAGCTGTTAAAACAGCAAAATGTCAATTTGTTCGTTTTATCACACATACATCATACCAGTAGAAATACTTATTTTCTGTTGCACGAACCGGCAATTTTATGTAGTTCTCTCAAGTTAATTCGTGCGAAACTGCAGTCGGTCTGAGAGCTGAAGAGGTGATGTTTGTGTGATTTTGTCTCATTCGTTTTTTTCCTTTTCTCCTTTCTTCCTATCCCTTCCGCGGGCCAACACACATCTAACCACTGATGTCTGTACTTTGAGGTAAATTTTATTCGACGCCGTCATTTTGCTGTTTTAACAGCTATTCTTGCGTTCCGTTTTTCTCATTATTCTATGAATTGTAATACATTCCCGCTCCAACTCGATCTTTGAGAAAACTTTTATATATATATATATATGTGTGTGTGTGTGTGTGTGTGTGTGTGTGTGTGTGTGTGTGTGTGTGTGTGTGTGTGTGTGTGTGTGTGTGTGTGTGTGTGTGTGTGTGTGTGTGTGTGTGTGTGCGTGTGCGTGTGCGTGTGTGCGTGTGTGTGTGTATATATATATATATATATATATAAATATATATATATGAGTATGTGTGTGTGTGTGAATGTCCTGGGATATTTTCTTGATTTTCAATATGCATTAGCTGTTGATTCTGCCTCATGCTTCATTGTATCGCATTGCATTTGATCAATAGACATTAAAGGTCAGGCACAAATCTACTTCTGCAGATAGTTGCAAGGTCTCAGCAGTTGAATACTGACCGTTGCTTAGCTGCTAACATCAAACATTTTTTGTGTCTTCTGCTTTTAAATTAATACGGCTTCCCAAATCGTTCTGCACTGCTTGTCTGTGATTTTCTAGACCATTCGAACATTATTTTGTATAGTTTTGCTATTAATAGTTTCTTGAAGTGTTTTAGCCAAATAAATATGTGGTGTACTCACAGCCCTCGGCCAATTGGAGACTCGACCGTGGTGTTCTATAGGGGTTAGTGAATGGCAAAAGCGACGACGTTCTTGGGGAGACTCTGGGCGTCGACGATAATCAACTAGTTAATCTTTTCCAGACAACTTTTAACTCAGGGTCCATAGATAACTTCCAGAAACCACTGGCCTGGCAGTACTATCAGGAAGCATTGCCAGTTTGAGATACACTCTACAGGCATGGAAGTGCCGTCAACCAAGCCTGGCTGAGATGCGTGCAGGGCGACTAAACTGTCCTGCATGCACTCGTAATGTGTCCGAGCATTGCTGACTTATGGATTTATGTCGAACACCTACTGTCACGTGTGTGACGTATCTGGATATCAGCTGAATCCATCGCGAAGATCGCCCCGCCACCCTCCTTTAGTCAGGAAGAGCAGGAAGTTTTATCTACCTGGTGGCCAACGCGAAAAAGGTTGTGTAGTGGACACGCCTGAAAGGGTTTAGGACAGGCACTTTCCTCTTCAGTGACGGTCTCGTTAACTTTTTCAGGTTTCACCTGAAAAGGAAAATCAGGGTGGAGAAGGAAGTGCTGCCTTCCAGCCAGTTTTTTGAAAAGTGGGTGAGAGACTCAAGAATGGCCCGTGTGAATGGGCCTGCCCTGAGCGTGTGCCTGTAGTATTGTAGGAGGAAAACTGGGAGAGGGCACTTGCCCTGGCGGTCAGAGTGACCATGGCTTTTGTAGACTTTCTCCACGAGTGACCCTCGGAAGCCCCCCTCCCTATTGGCGAATTTTCCTTAGTTTCCTTTTTTTTTGTTACATCCTTTGTAACAAAACGCTCATTTGTACCATACTGTGCTGTTCTTATGCTTTGTGTCAACCCTTGTTGTTAATAAAGAAAACATTATTATTATATTCATCTTATATCAATCATAATTGGTTTGTTATATATATTAAATAAATTCATCAACTCAAGCTTTGTGGTAACTTTCTTGACTAACAATAAGTGATGTCCACAGATTATTAAGAGTACTACTCCATTGCTTACCACTCGACGCAATGATTTGTGTTTTATCTACTATATAAGTTGATATTCGCAGGCTTAAAAAGTCGATTTGAACACTTCAATCTACGGTAATTATGATTTGTAGAGTCGTTAAAAGTACCTATTTATATAATGTATTATTGTTATTATCATTTAGTGAGGGCAAAGCAGTGGTTTTGCAGTATCGCGAGATCGTCGGACAACATGTTTTGCGGCATATAGTTACGGCCCTTTAGATTTTGATTTCAAATCCCGTGGAGGCTAGCTTTGCCTTTCATCCTTACCTATTATTACTCTCACATGTCTCGGAATTCCTGAAAGGGTCACAGCACTGTCCTTCTCTCCCTCGCTAAACAATAAAAAATAAGATCGATCGGTGTATGTCCAATATGCTCTTCCTTGTATAAGATATGCTCTTCCTTGAGGAAGATTTGACTGCTATTTCTAATACGTCAAGGGACCAATTCTAGGTCTCTCCCTTCGGTTTACTTGATCTGCCATTGTTTGTTAGTGTGATAGATTATACTATTGTAAATGATATAGCCTCTTCCCGTGTTTATGGTATCTCTGAGTCAGCGTCTGTGTTGGTGGTTTATGTGTATGTGTCTGTGTGTATATGTGTGTGCGTGTGTCTCTTGTAATACAATATGCAAAATGTGTGTTTGTGTGCGTGCGTGCGTGTGTGTGTGTGTGTGTGTGTGTGTGTGTGTGTGTGTGTGTGTGTGTGTGTGTGTGTGTGTGTGTGTGTGTGTAACACTGTGGTCGTCGCCGACGTTCCCATATCTTATCTTACTTCATACGTGCGTGACGGAAAGGATTTATAAAGCCACAGCAATTGATCAGTCTGGTCTGGTTTCATCTAGTCTAATCTGGTCTGATACGGAAGAGCTGCTGTCACTCAACTACATTGATCACTCAGTCCGGTTTGGTTGTAATCTAAACTGATAACTTAATATAATATAATATAATATAATATAATATAATATAATATAATATAATATAATATAATATAATATAATATGATATTTTCTTCTTCTTCTTCTTCTTCTTCTTCTTCTTCTTCTTCTTCTTCTTCTTCTTCTTCTTCTTCTTCAAACGCTCCTTGCAGCAGGTCTTGTCAGAAGCAACTGTCTCCAACAGATCCGGCTGGATCCCTAAGACAGACCAGCCGAGCTTATAGATTTTATCCAACCATCTTGTTCAGTGTACCCCTGGGTTTCCTTTCGGTTGCTTTTGCCCGTAAAATCTGGACAGCAATTATTTCCTGAGACATTCTAACCACATGTTCATAGTATCGGAGCTGTGATGTCTCAATGCGGAGAAGTAGCGGCTCTACAGGGAGCGACTCGCTGATCTCCTCCGAGCTACGCACTCTATTGAGTAACGTTACTCCAAAGACCCTTCGGAGGAACCCAATTTCAGTCGCTTGTATTCGCGATCGTATTCTTTCGGTCATTATCCAATATTCATGACCATAGCTGAAGGTTGACACGAATACCGAATTGAAGATAGTGAGTTTGGAATTTACACCTACCTCTCTTCTTCTGAGTACCGAATACTGAAACTGGCGCATTACTGTACCAGCTCTTGCAATTCTCGCACTTAATTCAGTCTCCTGCCTTCCATCACTTGTGAACACGGCCCCAAGATACTTGAACTCCTCCATCTGCTTCCGTGGAAATCCATTCACATGTAGAGTGCACTGCGCAGGCTTCCTTGAGAGAACGGGTGTCTCAGTTTTCGCAGCACTGATTTTCATTCCATCCATGCAGCACTTGGCATCAAACCTATCAAGTGCAAATCGGAGATGACCTTCTGTCGCGTTAAGTAATACCATGTCGTCTGCAAATTCCAGCCGACTGATTTTACACCCACCAGTCGTGATCCACTTACATTTCATCGTGCAAGTTTGCAGATTTACATCCACAAGGATGCCTTATTCATAGTATGAAAAGCTTCGGTTAGATCAATGAAAACCTGAACAAGATCCATGCCGAGCTCTTAGCACTTCAACATATGTCTTGCTGTGAAAATCACCTCCATTATTCTTCTGTCAGACCCGAAGCCACACACAGTTACAAGAGATTTATGAAGCAGATAAGAAAACTTGCTAGAAACATACATACATACATACATACATACATACATACATACATACATACATACATACATACATACATACTTGGTGTCTGCCAACTCGTTTTCGAGTACGGCCACTACTTTATATCCATGTAGGGGAACCCCTACCGGTGCGCTGAACGAGCGTGACTTTTTAGTCCAGCCAGCGACTTGAAAACTCTGGTACAAACACTACACTTGTGACAATTATTGACATATAGTGCTGGGCCCATGGTACCATGTGATGACAAGTGCAGAGAGATCTCCAGATATAAAGCAATGCCTGTGCCGTGAAGCTTTTATAGTGAGCAAAGGCACTGCATAAAGCCAGTCCCACTCTCTTAACCAAGATGATATTTACCAAAAAGAAGAACAAGTCAACATCATTGGATACCATCAGGGTTGCAGGTGTTATATCAGAGTTTTCCTTCTCCTAGAATTCTGCCTTGACAAAGGCTAAGGGGTCATCTCTCCCGGTGATTTTGGATGGCCATTGATTCTTAAGAGCTCCTTTGCCCTTTGACAGGTTTTGTTTTTAGTCCTGCAGGATGTCCAAAGTCACCCTCCTCACCAAGAAACCTTGGTGGGGTTGCCAGTTTAGTCGCCAATGACCCGACCATGAGACAGGTTGTACTGGGATACATGTTACCAGTAGCACCAACTGGTGACCTGACATACATACATACATACATACATACATAGATACAAAAATACATACATACATACATACATACATACCTGCAACTCTGATGGTATCCAATGATGTTGAATTGTTCTTCTTTTTGGTAAATATCATCTTGGTTAAGAGAGTGGGACTGGCTTTGTGCAGTGCCTTTGCTCACAATAAAAGCTTCACGGCACAGGCATTGCTTTATATCTAGAGATCTCTCCGAACTTGTCGTCACATGGTACCATGGGCCCAGCACTATGTGTCAATAATTGTCACAAGTGTAGTGTTTGTATCAGAGGTTTAGCTGGCTGGACTAAAAAGTCACACTCGTTCAGCGCATCGGTAGGGGTTCTCCTACATGGATATAAAGTAGTGGCCGTACTCGAAAACGAGTTGGCAGCCACCATGTATGTATGTATGTATCTATGCATATATGTAATGTCGGGTCACTCTTGAGTGCTACTGGTAACATGTAACACAGTACAACCTGTCGCATAGTCGGGTCGTCGGCGACTAAACCGGCAACCCCACCAAGTTTACTTGGTAAGGAGGGGGATTTTGGACACCCTGCAGGACAAAAAACAAAACCTGACAAAGGGCGGAAGAACTCATAAGAGTCAACGGCCATCCAAAAGTGTGTAAATATGTATATACATATGTACATATGTATGTATATGCGCGGGGACATAGAAATAGTCGAGCTGGACACTCGATCGCGCGATTAAACCACTGGGAGTGAAGGACCCCTAGCCTTTGTCAGGGCATTCTTCTAGGAAAAGGCAACTCAGGAAACTGGGATAACTCCGATATAAAACCTGCGGCTCAGTAGTTACCGATGATGTTGATCTTTTCTTCTTTTCGCGCTATAGTTACTGTTGCTCAGAGAGTGGGATTGGCTCAGTGCACAGTCTTTCCTCACTTCAAAAAATATCTTCACGCACAGGCATTGCACGATAGAATTAATTAATAATTATTAATAATGGTATATCGTGCAATGGCCATACTCGATAACGAGGAGGCAGCCATCATCATCATGTATCTATGTATGTTCTTCTGGTTTAAAAATTTATAAGATTATAAAACCAGAAGAATATACATACATAACACAACTAGTTAGGAAATTACAAGTACAATCAATTAATGGAACGGTAAAAATGTGTAAAACATTCCAAAAATGTTGTATCTAATAACTGCATATACACATGTACAAATACAAAGCGTATACAAATGCACACATACAACTCAAAATATACACATCCACACATACAATAACATCCATACTTACACATGCATGCAGACATGCATACCTATCTACCTAGTTGATGTGTAAATTCCAATGAGAGAGTCTTGTAACTATGTTAGAAACCGACTCTCTCTATTGGCAAAAATTTGTGAAATGATAAAACCAGAAGAACATACATACATACATACATACATACATACATACATACATACATACATACATACATACATACATACATACATACATACATACATACATATACAGTCAACGCGATCAGTCGCATATTTTGGCGTGGGAGACTATTAAATTTAAGATGAATACTATCTGCGACATTAATGCCACAACTACAGTCATGTTGAATAACTGGTTATTCTTCTAACTATATCTTCTGAAGACACCTTTTATTCGAATTCGTAGAGATATCCGACTAAATACATAATTCATTTTACAAGGATTTGCTACAAACAGCATGGCTGAACACAACATCAACAACAAAATTAAGGAAGTACCAAAGACAAATAAAAAGGAAGGTAAACAAACTTTATTCAGTTGTAGCTACAGAAGAAACCCAAATTATAAATCGCATTTCTCTTGGAGTTGTGAACTTAATAATGATTTATTTAATTGTTATAAAATGGCAAAAAATACGTGTTATAATATATACGTGTTATAAATTATACGTGTTATAATATTACGTGTTGAAATAGGGGATGAATATTTACGACGGATAAAAACCCCAACATTTTGGCAAATCAACGCCTATTTATATGCCTTAGCAACGACAGTGAAGCATTATCTTGGTGATAGCAGAGATATTAACAAGAACAGAACACCACCAAAAATACCATCATATATAACTAAAATAGAAAAAAAGATTGCTGACCTACGAAAAAACATAGGATATGTGACAACGCTCCTTACATGCAAACAAACACAAAAAAACCTCACTCCACACCAACAAAGAGTGAAAAATAAAATAGAGACGATGTTTGGTAACAGTAGAACCAGAACTCTTCAATATAAGCTGATCACCCTCAAACAAGGATTGAGAGCTGTTAGCGAAAAACGCCGATACCTGAAGAAGGTAGATGAGAGAAAAGTGCTTAATAAAAGATTCAGACGAAACCAAACATCAATCTATAGAGATATGAAGGGCAAAATAATAAGTGTCACCGAGGCCCCTTCCCAGAAAGACATAGATTCCTTTTGGAGCAAGATATGGGGTGAAAAGAAGAATTTCAACCAAGATGCAGTGTGGCTAAGAGAAATCCGGAAGAACTATTGCTCCTACACTACAACAAAAACATACGAAATAAGTGAGGGTACCCTTGAGACTGTGATAGGAAAACTCCAAGATAAGAAAACACCAGAAAAAGACATGATTGTCGGCTACTGGTACACAAAACTAATATTCTATCGGAGGTATCTTACTGACCTCTACCAACAAGTTCTTAAGGGAGATACACTTATACCAGAATGGTTGACATTAGCACAAACATTACTGGTCCCCAAGAATAAAGACACCCACTTGGCAAAAAACTATCGACCCATTGCATGCCAGAACCTGATGTATAAGATGTATACAGCCTGCCTGAACCTATTCCTCCGAGATCACTGTGAAAATAATAACATCATCACAGATGAACAAGCAGCTGGAAAGAAAGGAGTTTGGGGATGAGTTGAACAACTCCTAATCAACAAAACTGCGATGTCGGAGGTGCGACAACTTAGGAGGAATATGGCTACAATCGGGCTGGACTACAGGAAAGCTTTCGATTCTGTTCCCCACTCTTGGATGATAGAGGCCCTCCAACTTGCTAAAGTCCCAGACATTATTGTCAGAGCCATAGAGAGGCTGTCTTCTTCTTGGGCTACTATCCTAAGGTAAAAGACAGAGAGGGAGGACTCTATTTTCACTGATAAAATAAAATATTGCAGGGGTATATTAAAGGGGGACAGTCTCTCTGGAATATTATTCATCTTGTCATTAAACCCCTTGTCCTTTCTGCTCAAGAAATGTGAGGGATAAATCATTGGCTCACAGGAGGACAGAAATACGAACCTAACCCATAATTTCTTTGTGGACGATCTGAAACTCTATGCCAAGAACATGGATGGGATGAAAAAAAATCTTAACCTGGTCACAACGTTCTCAAAGGATATAGGGATGGAGTTTGGCCAAGATAAATGCTCATACATGACTGTAAAGCGGGGAAAAACAACAACCCAATCTAGCAACATTGTCATCAATGGCCTAACTGTTTCACCGATATCTGATGAAGACTGTTACAGATACCTGGGGATAGATGAGAACATATCCTATAATGGTATCTGTAATAAAGGACGCGTAACCAGGCAATACTAAACCCGATTAAGAAAGATCTGATCATCGGAACTCTCTGCGCAAAACAAAACAGTGGCTCACAATGTGTTTGCTGTGCCTGTCCAAACACCAACGTTTGGAATACTCAATTGGACGATAGACGAAATCCGAGCAGTTGATGTTAGAACTCGAAAAATACTAAACAACACCGGAAACTTCCACATCAACAGTGACATAGACCGCCTTTACTTGAAACGTAAGCAGGGCGGCAGAGGCCTAACATCAGTCCAGACAACATTTGAATGTCGCATCATATCTCTCCGACAACATCTACGAACCTCGAAGCGTAGGAGCCCGTTTCTCGAGCAAATCTATCTGCATGAAACAGATAAGATCATAAGATTTGGGAAGGAACTCCTCGAGAGATATTCCCTGTGTAATAATCAAAAACGTACACCCAGGGAAGTTGCTCAGCAGTATCGCAGTATCGCAGTGAATCCATGGATGAAAAACTGCATACTCATCAGCAAAAAATTCATGCATGGATATGTTGCCAGGAAGCTCCAGAGTGAGAGTAATATAGATAAGGAAAGTAGTCTATCTTGGACCAACAACCGCTATATTGGCTCCCACTTTGAAGGATACGCTTTTGAAATTCAAGAACAGGAGATTAACACGAAATACCTGATTCACAAAAGAGATAGGGATGCAGGCAAAACACCTAGATGTGATAACAATTGCAGACTCTGCAGAACTAACATCGAGGATATCACCCATGTCATCAGCAGCTGTCCAAAGATGTCATCGCGGTACCATCTACCTATGTGGCATGATGTAGTGGCCAAAACACTGTACGATGCAGTTCGTAAAAAAAGATAGCCCCGATAATAAACACATTAAAAGCTACAGCAATGTGGAAGACATCCATGTGCATACTATAAAAGAGTACTGGTGGAATGTTCCAGTAAAAACCCCAATAAAATGCAGGCATAACAGACCAGATATTATATGGGACAGGGAGAAGAAAGCATGCACGGTAGTGGAAATTAGCTGCCCAGCAGATGCCAATATAATATCAAAGATTAGTGAAAAGGAGAATATTTATGCAGAACTGATGAGAAATCTGCAGATACTCCACCCTGATTACACCTTCAGATTTATGCATGTGATTATTGGGGCACTGGGGTATGTTAGTAACTGCCTCAATACAAATCTTGAGAAGCTAGGCTTCACAGGAACAGAAGGAACACAACTAGTTAGGAAATTACAAGTACAATCCATTAATGGAACAGTAAAAATATGTAAAACATTTCAAAAAGTTTGCATCTAATAACTGCATATACACATGTATAGATGCAAAGCATATACACATGCACACATACAACTCAAAATATACACGTTCACACATACAATAACATCCATATCTACACATGCATACATACATCTACCTAGTTGATGTTGTGTAAATTCCAATGAGAGAGTCTTGTGTCTTAGAAACCGACTCTCTCTCTATTGGTAAAACTTTGTGAAATTATTTTCTTATCATACATACATACATGGTGGCTGCCAACTCGTTTTCGAGTGTGACCACTACTTTATATCCATGTAGGAGAACCCCTACCGATGCGCTGAACGAGTTTGACTTTTTAGTCTAGCCAGCGACTTGAAAACTCTGGTACAAACACTACACTTGTGACAATTATTGACACATAGTGCTGGGCCCATGGTACCATGTGACGACAAGTGCAGAGAGATCTCCAGATATAAAGCAATGCCTGTGCCGTGAGGCTTTTATAGTGAGCAAAGGCACTGCACAAAGCCAGTCCCACTCTCTTAACCGAGATGATATTTACCAAAAAGAAGAACAAGTCAACATCATTGGATACCATCAGGGTTGCAGGTGTTATATCAGAGTTTTCCTTCTCCTAGAATTCTGCCTTGACAAAGGCTAAGGGTGATTTTGGATGGCCATTGACTCTTAAGAGCTCCTTTGCCCTTTGACAGGTTTTGTTTTTAGTCCTGCAGGATGTCCAAAGTCACTCTCCTCACCAACAAACCTTGGTGGGTTGTCAGTTTAGTCGCCAACGACCCGACCATGAGACAGGTTGTACTGGGATACATGTTACCAGTAGCACCAACTGGTGACCTGATATACATACATACATACATACATACATACATACATACATACATACATACATACATACCAGAAAGACATAGATTCCTTTTGGAGAAAAATATGGGGTGAAAAGAAGAATTTCAACCAAGATGCAGTGTGACTAAAAGAAATCCAAAAGAACTATTGCTCCTACACTACAACAAAAGCATACGAAATAAGTGAGGGTACTCTTGAGACTGATAGGAAAACTCCAAGATAAGAAAACACCAGGAAAACATGATTGTCGGCTACTGGTACAAAAAACTGATATTCTATAGGAGGTATCTTACTGACATCTACCAACAAGTTCTTAAGGGAGATACACTTATACCAGAATGGTTGACATTAGCACAAACATTACTGGTCCCCAAGAACAAAGACACCCACTTGGCAAAAAACTACTGCCCCATTGCATGCCAGAACCTGATGTATAAGATGTATACAGCCTGCCTGAAACTATTCCTCCAAGATCACTGTGAAAATAATAATATCATCACAGATGAACAAGCAGCTAGAAAGCAAGGGGTTTGGGGATGTGCTGAACAACTAATCAACAAAACTGCGATGTCGGAGGTGCGACAACTTAGGAGGAATATGGCTACAGTCTGGCTGGACTACAGGAAAGCTTTCGATTCTGTTCCCCACTCTTGGATGATAGAGGCCCTCCGACATGCTAGAGTCCCAGACATTATTATCAGAGCCATAGAGAAGCTGTCTTCTTCTTGAGCTACTATCCTAAGGTTAAAGACAGAGAAGGAGGACTCTATTTTCACAGATAAACTAAAATATCGCAGTCGTATATTTAAGGGAGACAGTGGTATATTTCATCCTGTCATTAAACTACTTGTCCCTTCTGCTCAAGAAATGTGAAGGATATATCATTGGCTCACAGGAGGACAGAAATACGAACCTAACCCATAATTTCTTTGTGGATGATCTGAAACTCTATGCCAAGAACATGGATGGGAGGAAGAAAAATCTTGACATGGTTACAACGTTCTCGAAGGATATAGGAATGGAGTTTGGCCAAGATAAATGCTCATATATGACTGTAAAGAGGGGAAAACAACAACCCAATCTAGCAACATTGTCATCAATGGCCTAACCTTTTCACCGATATCTGATGAGGACTGCTACAGATTCCTGGGGATAGATGAGAACATATCCTATAATAGTATCTGTAATAAGGAACGCGTAACCAGGGAATACTCCACCCGATTAAGAAAGATTTGGTCATCGGAACTCTCTGCGCAAAACAAAACATTGGCTCACAATGTGTTTGCTGTGCCTGTCCTAACACAAACGTTTGGAATACTCAGTTGGACGATAGACGAAATCCGAGCAGTTGATGTTAGAACTCGAAAAATACTAAACAACACCGTAAACTTCCACATCAACAGTGACATAGACCGCCTTTACTTGAAACATAAGCAGGGAGGCAGAGGCCTAACATCAGTCCAGACAACATTTGAATGTGGCATCATATCCCTCCGACAACATCTACGAACCGCGTAGGAGCCCGTCTCTCGAGCAAGTCTATTTGCATGAAACAGATAGGATCATGAGAGTTGGGCAGGAACTCCTCGAGAGATATTTCCCTGTGTGATAATCAAAAACTCACACCCAGGGAAGTCGTTCAGCAATATCGCAGTGATCCATGGATGAAAAACTGCATGCTTCTCAGGAAAAAAACCATGCATGGATATGTTGCTAGGAAGCTCCATAGTGAGAGTAATATAGATAAGAAAAGTAGTCTATCTTGGGCCAACAACCGCTATATTGGCTCCCACTTTGAAGGATACGCTTTTGCAATCCAAGAACAGGAGATTAACACGAAATACCTGATTCACAAAAGAGATAGGGATGTAGGAAAAACACCTAGATGTGATAACAAGTGCAGACTCTACAGAATTAACATCGAAGATGTCCATATGTCGTCAGCAGCTGTCCAAAGATGTCATCGCGGTACTATCTACCTATGAGGCATGATGTAGTGGCCAAAACACTGTACAATGCAATCTGTAGAAAAGATAGCCCCGACAATAAACACATTAAAAGTTGTGGAAGACATATACATATGTTAGTAACTGTCTCAATACAAATCTTGAGAAGCTAGGCTTCACAAGAACAGAAAGAACACAACTAGTTAGGAAATTACAAGTACAATCCATTAATGGAACAGTAAAAATATGTAAAACATTCCAAAATGTAAAACATTCCAAAAATGTTGCATCTAATAACTGCATATACACATGCACACATACAACTCAAAACATCCACATCCACACATACAATAACATCCATATCTACACATGCATACATAATCTACCTAGTTGATGTGTAAATTCTAATGGGAGAGTCTTGTGTCTATGTTAGAAACCGACTCTCTCTCTATTGTCAAAAATTTGTGAAATTATAAAACCAGAAGAACATACATACATACATACCACACATACAAACATGTTGGCTGCAATCCGATTTCGAGTCATGCCTTCGCTTGATACCTAAGCATGCGCATCACGGATATGGTTTTTAATCCTGCTAGGGACTTACCTATGGTCAGCAATACCATGCATCGCAGCAGAATCTCACATATCAAGCGTTGCCTGTACTTGAAGCTTTTTTAAGTCAGGAAAGGCTTTGCAAGTGGCAAATCCCACTCTCTGAACATCGAATGCATTTGCCAAAAAAGAAGAACTGGTCTACATCATTGGATGCAAACGAAGTCGCAGGTTTTATATCAGAGTGAATTTCTTCTAGAGAGATGTCTTAATGAAGACTAGGAATCTCTCGCTCCACAAAAACAAAAAAGAAATTATTGGATGGCCGTTGACTCTCCTACATTCTTCCGCCCTTTGACAGGTTTTGTTTTTCATCCCGCAGAGTGTCCAAATTCGCCCTCCTCACCAAACAAGCTTGGTGGGGTTACCGGTTTAGTCGCCGACGACGCAACCATGCACAGTTGTATTGGGTTACATGTTACCAGTAGCGCTGAAGAGCGACTTGACATAACATACATACATACATACATACATATATGTGTGCCTGCCTGTCTGTATGTATGTGCATGTGTATATTCACACATACACACATATATGATATACTATAATATATAAAATAAAATAAGATAAAATGATATAATATATTATATTATATTATATTATATTATATTATATTATATTATATATCATATGTGTTTGAATATACACACGTACAGACAGACAGGCAGACACACATGTATGTATGTATATTCTACTTTCATTATCGGTAGAGGGTCGGATGCCATGCTTTGTAGCACAGTTACGTCCCTTTACGGACTGAGTTCAAATCCCGCCGAGGTTAACTTTGCCTTTCTTCCTTACGGGGTCGATAAAATAAAGTACCAGTAATGTACTGGGTAATTGCTGGTCTTGTGCCAATAGTAGAAACAATTATTTTATAAACAATTATTTTATAAATTTTACCAATAGAGAGTGGGTTTCTAACATAGACAAACCTCTTTAATTGGAATTTAGACAACAAACAGGTAAATATGTATGCTTGTCAGTATGCTTGCGTGTGTGTGTGCAGGTATGGATGTTATTGTATGTGTGGATATGTATGTTTTGAGTTATATGTGTACACGTGCATATGTTTTGTATCTATACATGTGTATAAGCAATTATTAGATGCAGAATTCTTGGAATGGTTTACATATTTTTACAGCTCCATTAATGGATTGACCTTTCTGGATCTGTGAAACCCAGCTTCTCAAGATTTGTACTGAGGCAGTTAGTAATATATCCCAGAGCCCCAATGATCGCAGATATAAATCTGAAGGCATAGTAAGGGTGGAATATCTGCAGATTCCTCATTAGTTTTGCATATATGTTCATTCTGCATCGATTCAACGGACTAAATCCCTCGTATAATGTTTGGTCTCGTACCGTTGCCCAACACGAAATCCACCAGGGAAATATTTCTAGCATAATACCAAAAACTGTGTCTTTGGATTCACGTGTAGTATATTTGTTAATTCCGTTCCTTGTAAATGGTCAAACAGTAATTAGGACCCCATAGCAAACACGCGCAGACGCGCAACAATTAATGCAATTTTTAAATGTCAAAATAGAAAGAAGACTTTGCAAGTATGAGGTGACGACCGCCTCGACCAACAAATGTGATGGATTATAACGAAAGAAAATATATTCAGCAAATTTACATTTGTTTGTTTAATTCTGTTTGACAATACAAATAACACACATACAAACATTTAAACGAACTACAGATTGAGTCAGTAATCATTATTATTATTGAGTTAAAAACATTTTTTAACAAAAACAAAAACGGATATCTGGTTCTAACATAACTGATATTAGCTTTAATCGATCATCTTGGTGGCTATTAGTTATATGAGATCTCAAGTATCTTTTTTTTTTATCCCATTAAAATACGCGACATAGCTTAGATTTTGAATTTGTGGACAAATAGGCTGCAAAATATGATATGTTAAATAGCAGCTGCATATAATAAATACTGACATAGAGAGTAGCTGTCCGCAAATAATAAATACTTTAATAGAGAGTATGCAAATATAAAGTACTCAAATAGACAGCAAACTACAATAAGTAGCTTCAAAAACAGCAAACTGTTGTAGCAGGATATAGTATGTAACCCACAATAAGTACGCTAATTGTACATCAGGATAATTTTAGTACCCCACAATAGGCACAAAGCTACAAATAGGCAACACACTTCAAGATTACTTACGGTAAATACGAGGTAGTAGGCTGTAATAAGTACATTGCGAATATGCAAGAGATAGAGAAAGTACCCGAAACAGGCAACAAGCTACACGAAGTACCCCAAATAGGCGGTAAGCTAAATACGCAGCTAGCTATTATAAGTACCCTATATATACCCTAAGTAAATTGTGGACTATGAAAAATATTCCGTATAAACAGCAGGTTTGATTATGTGCTCCAAATAGTCAGGAAACTGCAGGTACCTTAAGTAGGCAACTGCTCTCGAAACGTTCCAGTAGGCAAATAGACAACGGGCTACAATTCATGCGTCAAAAGAAAACAAAACTAACTAAAATAAGTATCTATAAGAGTCAACAAGGGTACAACCTGCAAACCAAATAGATGCTAGGGACAATAGGCTATTGTTGTGTTGTTTAACTCCAGATCAGCCTTCACTGAAATTATCTATAATCAAGTCCTGGCCATTCTATCTTTTTATTTATAATTTATCCTAGACTATTTCAATGATATGTCATTCATTCATTTTAAAGATGATAATGTGGGATTTGAGAGGGATATGGCTGTAATTTCTATCAAGTCTAGTGATTACGCAGAGACTTTCTCCTTTTCTCGGTCTATTTAATTTCACTAACAAGGCTTTGGTCAATCAGATCCTGCGGTAAAACACAACTGCTTAAAATTCTTTGGTGAGGCATCGAACCTGGACTCACCTGACTACAAAGCGAATTTCTTTCTTGATTACACAACTATGCGTACAAACATAGATACGATAAGTACTTCATTTCAGATTAATACTAAGAGCGAATGGGTATATAAACCAACCAAATACATGTTTCCTTGTGGTTGTTTGGATGATATACACATCTTCTGATGAGGATCCAATTAGGTCCGAAAAACGATTAACGGTGTTTATCATATTTTTCAATTTATAGACAAAATTCGTATTTTCTGACATGTTTACATACCTACATATTAAATATGTGTATATTTGATATGGTTCGGTTATCCACTCTGTGTATATATATATATATATATATATATATATATATATATATATATATATATATATATATATATATATATATATATATATGTATATATATAGTATAAAAAAACGAAAAATCAGTGATGCATCTTGACTCAGTTTATTGCGTGTTAGAATTGGAAGTGTGTCTGTCCTTGATGCCTATCGATAAGGATACGCGTATATGTGCGTGTGTGTATCTATGTATGTGTCTGAGAGTGTTTGTGTATATATGTGCAGATGTGCCCGAACACCGATATGTGTCTTTGTATGCGTGTACGTGTGTGTCTGCGCGTATGTGCGCGTATATGCGCATATGCGTACGTGTGAGACCGGATGTAAGGGGCTGTTCGGCAAGGCGCCAATAGGCATGTGGCGGTCGGTATGTGTAAGAGAGGGAGAGTGTGTGCGTGTATATATGTGCATGGGGTATGTGTGTCTACACATGTATGCGTACATATGTGTATGCATTAACAACATCGTAGTTAAGACACCCCCACTAGAGAACAGTCAGGAACTAGAGAAAAACACAATGGAAAGCATCCAGCAAATAGCAAACTCCATCCACCAGAGCATTAGAGTTACTATAGACTACCCAAGTAGACACCCCAACCATCGATTACCTGTACTAGACACAGAGCTCTGGTTAAATACCATTAACAACCAAAAACAAATCCTCCATTCCCATTATGCCAACCCCATGACTTCCAAACATCTGATCCACCGAAACTCGGCCATTTCGGACCATACCAAAATCAACATACTGATTGCGGATTTGGTACGGGTGATGAGAAATGTGTCCCGCATGTGCAACCCCGAAGAACTAGAGAGACACATACAACACTTCATCCACCGTATGCAGTTCTCTGGCTACAATCAGAGAGATGGAATCAGAGTGTATAGAGGAGCCAGAACCAAATGGGAAAAAATGGTAAATAATGACATAAATGGGACCTGCCCCTTGTATAGGAGCAAATTTTGGAATAGAATAGAAAGAACTAGGAACAAGGCCAATAGAATAAACTCATGGTATGATAGCAATAAATACCAGAGTGTAATGTTCATCAATACAACCCCTAGGGGCGAACTAGCCTACGAATTTAGAAGGGCCCTAAATAAACATAAACTCAATATTAAGATAGTAGAAAGACCAGGTACCTCCATAAAAACACTTATTAGCAAGACATACCCGTTCCAAAGACCCTCATGTATAGATAAGAAATGTATAACCTGTAAAATAAGCCCCCATATTAACTGTAAAACTAGAAATGTAGTGTATAGCATAAGATGCACTGAAGGACAATGTAGAAACAAAAATATAGTGTACATAGGTGAGACAGCTCGTAGTATAGGGGAACGGATAAATGAACACTGGCGAGACCTTCAAGATAATAAAGAATCATCTGTACTCTACCAACATGCTAAGATAGAACACAAGGGTAAATTAGAGAACATAGAAATAAAAATAGAATCCACACACAGAAAAGATGCAATGTTTAGGCAAATTACAGAGGCAGTAAGCATAAAAGAATTACAACCAAAATTAAATAGAAAATATGAGTGGAACAGCAACATCACAACTTACAATTAAGGACAAAATGAAAACACACACACACATAGAACAAACAACCAACCAACAACATGTAAATAAATAAACAAATAGATAAATGAACACAAACACACACAGACACCCGGATGTGGCGCATGCGCAAACTGAGCACACAACACACACACAGAAACAAAATGGCGTAGGACAGAAGAAAGGAAAGGCACAGAAACAAAGAAAGGAATCCCCAGTCACTGAAGAGGTCACAGAGTGTGTGACGAAAGGACTATGACTATATATAAACAACTATCTGGTTGTGGAACCAACCAACCAACCAACCAGAAATTTATAATTTATAAGTTTGTAGATTTGTAAATTTATAAATTTATAAATATATAATAAATTGAAGTGAAAGCAACTGGTGAGTGTGTTTCTTATTGGCAACATGACCCTCCCAAAGTATAACAATATATATATATATATATATATATATATATATATATATATATATATAGAGAGAGAGAGAGAGAGAGAGAGAGAGAGAGAGAGAGGGAGAGAGAGAGAGGGGGGAGAAAGAAAGAGAGAGTGAGAGAGGAGGACAGACAGACAGATAGATAGGTAGGTAGATAGATAGATAGATAGAAATATAGATAGATAGAAAGATAGATAGATAGATGTGCGTATGCTTGACTGTAGAGAAAGAAAGCATTTGATACATACATGGTGTAGAATTTATTCATTTCCTGGAAGCTTGGAATTTGAATCTAGAAAGGAAAGTGACTAAACTACATCCTGTTCGACACACTTATCTTGACCACGGCCCACACTCTTCCCAGTATCAAACGATATCAACGAAAACAACAAATCGATAATTATTTATCTAATATCAGTGTATTAAAATGAAACGCTTGCTCAACATTTCTTTATCAGAAAAATTAATCTAAGCATCATTAACCTTATTGACGTCAGAATGCCCCACATCCACCAGCAGTAGCACCAGCACCGTCACCGCCGCCACCACCACCATCACTACCAACACCACTGCCGCCGCCGCCACCACCACCATCACCACCAACAACACCACCACTACCACCACTACCACTACCACTACCACCACAGCTGTCGTCGCCACTACCACCGCCACCACCATCACCACCACCACTACCACCACCGTCGTCGCCACCACCACCGCCGCCACTGCCACCACCACCACCACCAACACCGCCGCCACTGCTATCACCACGACAACCACCACCACAACCATTACAACCACCACCGCCGCCACCGCCGCCACCGCCGCCACCGCCGCCACCACCGCCACCACCGCCACCACAACCATTACAATCCCCCCCACCCCGCCACCGCCACCACCACCACAACCATTACAACCACCACCGCCACCACCGCCACCACCGTCGCCACCGCCACCACAACCATTACAATCCCCCCCCCCCCCGCCACCGCCACCACCACCCCAACCATTACAACCACCACCACAAGCCATATCAATCGTAGGATACAACAATCTCACAGTAGAAAAATTCAAAACGAAACACTCGTAAACTATACAGTGCTCCCGATGCTATCAACACATTATTTATTCGAGTTAGTTTCTCAATGTCTCGCAACATATATCTCTGTGTCTTCGTGTTTTTCTTTATCATCACATACACTCTTAATGTCACACTGTATCACAAGATACACTCTTAGTATCACACTGTATCACAAGATATACCCTTAATGTCACACTGTATCACAAGATACACTCTTAGTATCACACTGTATCACAAGATATACTCTTAGTATCACACTGTATTAAAAAGATATACTCTTAATGTCACACTGTATCACAAGATACACTCTTAGTATCACACTGTATCACAAGATATACCCTTAATGTCACACTGTATCACAAGATACACTCTTAGTATCACACTGTATCACAAGATATACTCTTAATGTCACACTGTGTCACAAGATACACACATAACGTCACATTTTATCACAAGATATACTCTTAATGTCACACTGTATTACAAGATATACTCTTAATGTCACACTGTATCACAAGATATACTCTTAATGTCACACTGTATCACAAGATATACTCTTAATGTCACACTGTATCACAAGATATACCCTTAATGTCACACTGTATCACAAGATATACTCTTAATGTCATACTGTATCACAAGATATACTCTTAATGTCACACTGTATCACAAGATATACCCTTAATGTCACACTGTATCACAAGATATACCCTTAATGTCACACTGTATCACAAGATATACTCTTAATGTCACACTGTATCACAAGATATACTCTTGATGTAACACTGTATCACTAGATATACTCTTAATGTCACAATGTACCGCAAGATACACACTTGATGTTACACTGTATCACCGATATACCCTTAATGTCACACTGTATCACAAGATATACTCTTAATGTCACACTGTATCACAAGATATACTCTTAATGTCACACTGTATCACAAGATATACTCTTAATGTCACACTGTATCACTAGATATACTCTTAATGTCACAATGTACCGCAAGATACACACTTGATGTTACACTGTATCACCGATATACCCTTAATGTCACACTGTATCACAAGATATACCCTTAATGTCACACTGTATCACAAGATATACCCTTAATGTCACACTGTATCACAAGATATACTCTTAATGTCACACTGTATCACAAGATATACTCTTGATGTAACACTGTATCACTAGATATACTCTTAATGTCACATTGTATCACAAGATATACTCTTAATGTCACACTGTATCACAAGATATACTCTTAATGTCACACTGTATCACAGGATATACCCTTAATGTCACACTGTATCACAAGATATACTCTTAATGTCACACTGTATCACAAGGTATACTCTTGATGTAACACTGTATCACTAGATATACTCTTAATGTCACAATGTACCGCAAGATACACACTTGATGTTACACTCTATCACCGATATACCCTTAATGTCACACTGTATCACAAGATATACTCTTAATGTCACACTGTATCACAAGATATACTCTTAATGTCACACTGTATCACCGATATACTCTTAATGTCACACTGTATCACAAGATATACCCTTAATGTCACACTGTATCACAAGATATACTCTTAATGTCACACTGTATCACAAGATATACTCTTGATGTAACACTGTATCACAAGATATACTCTTGATGTAACACTGTATCACAAGATATACTCTTAATGTCACACTGTATCACAAGATATACTCTTGATGTAACACTGTATCACAAGATATACTCTTAATGTCACACTGTATCATAAGATATACTCTTGATGTAACACTGTATCACAAGATATACTCTTAATGTCACACTGTATCACAAGATATACTCTTAATGTCACACTGTATCACAAGATATACCCTTAATGTCACACTGTATCACAAGATATACTCTTAATGTCACACTGTATCACAAGATATACTCTTAATGTCACACTGTATCACAAGATATACTCTTAATGTCACACTGTATCACAAGATATACCCTTAATGTCACACTGTATCACAAGATATACTCTTAATGTCACACTGTATCCCAAGATATACTCTTAATGTCACACTGTATCACAAGATATACTCTTGATGTAACACTGTATCACAAGATATACTCTTAATGTCACACTGCATCACAAGATATACTCTTAATGTCACACTGTATCACAAGATATACTCTTAATGTCACACTGTATCACAAGATATACCCTTAATGTCACACTGTATCACAAGATATACTCTTAATGTCACACTGTATCACAAGATATACTCTTAATGTCACACTGTATCACAAGATATACTCTTAATGTCACACTGTATCACAAGATATACCCTTAATGTCACACTGTATCACAAGATATACCCTTAATGTCACACTGTATCACAAGATATACTCTTAATGTCACACTGTATCACAAGATATACTCTTGATGTAACACTGTATCACTAGATATACTCTTAATGTCACAATGTACCGCAAGATACACACTTGATGTTACACTGTATCACCGATATACCCTTAATGTCACACTGTATCACAAGATATACTCTTAATGTCACACTGTATCACAAGATATACTCTTAATGTCACACTGTATCACCGATATACTCTTAATGTCACACTGTATCACAAGATATACTCTTAATGTCACATTGTATCACAAGATATACTCTTAATGTCACACTGTATCACAAGATATACTCTTAATGTCACACTGTATCACAGGATATACCCTTAATGTCACACTGTATCACAAGATATACTCTTAATGTCACACTGTATCACAAGATATACTCTTGATGTAACACTGTATCACTAGATATACTCTTAATGTCACAATGTACCGCAAGATACACACTTGATGTTACACTGTATCACCGATATACCCTTAATGTCACACTGTATCACAAGATATATTCTTAATGTCACACTGTATCACAAGATATACTCTTAATGTCACACTGTATCACCGATATACTCTTAATGTCACACTGTATCACAAGATATACCCTTAATGTCACACTGTATCACAAGATATACTCTTAATGTCACACTGTATCACAAGATATACTCTTGATGTAACACTGTATCACAAGATATACTCTTGATGTAACACTGTATCACAAGATATACTCTTAATGTCACACTGTATCACAAGATATACTCTTGATGTAACACTGTATCACAAGATATACTCTTAATGTCACACTGTATCATAAGATATACTCTTGATGTAACACTGTATCACAAGATATACTCTTAATGTCACAATGTACCGCAAGATACACACTTAATGTCACACTGTATCACAAGATATACTCTTGATGTAACACTGTATCACAAGATATACTCTTAATGTCACACTGTATCACAAGATATACTCTTAATGTCACACTGTATCACAAGATATACCCTCAATGTCACACTGTATCACAAGATATACTCTTAATGTCACACTGTATCACAAGATATACTCTTAATGTCACACTGTATCACAAGATATACTCTTAATGTCACACTGTATCACAAGATATACCCTTAATGTCACACTGTATCACAAGATATACTCTTAATGTCACACTGTATCCGAAGATATACTCTTAATGTCACACTGTATCACAAGATATACTCTTGATGTAACACTGTATCACAAGATATACTCTTAATGTCACACTGTATCACAAGATATACTCTTAATGTCACACTGTATCACAAGATATACTCTTAATGTCACACTGTATCACAAGATATACTCTTGATGTAACACTGTATCACAAGATATACTCTTAATGTCACACTGCATCACAAGATATACTCTTAATGTCACACTGTATCACAAGATATACTCTTAATGTCACACTGTATCACAAGATATACCCTTAATGTCACACTGTATCACAAGATATACTCTTAATGTCACACTGTATCACAAGATATACTCTTAATGTCACACTGTATCACAAGATATACTCTTAATGTCACACTGTATCACAAGATATACCCTTAATGTCACACTGTATCACAAGATATACCCTTAATGTCACACTGTATCACAAGATATACCCTTAATGTCACACTGTATCACAAGATATACTCTTAATGTCACACTGTATCACAAGATATACTCTTGATGTAACACTGTATCACAAGATATACTCTTAATGTCACACTGCATCACAAGATATACTCTTAATGTCACACTGTATCACAAGATATACTCTTAATGTCACACTGTATCACAAGATATACCCTTAATGTCACACTGTATCACAAGATATACTCTTAATGTCACACTGTATCACAAGATATACTCTTAATGTCACACTGTATCACAAGATATACTCTTAATGTCACACTGTATCACAAGATATACCCTTAATGTCACACTGTATCACAAGATATACCCTTAATGTCACACTGTATCACAAGATATACTCTTAATGTCACACTGTATCACAAGATATACTCTTGATGTAACACTGTATCACTAGATATACTCTTAATGTCACAATGTACCGCAAGATACACACTTGATGTTACACTGTATCACCGATATACCCTTAATGTCACACTGTATCACAAGATATACTCTTAATGTCACACTGTATCACAAGATATACTCTTAATGTCACACTGTATCACCGATATACTCTTAATGTCACACTGTATCACAAGATATACTCTTAATGTCACATTGTATCACAAGATATACTCTTAATGTCACACTGTATCACAAGATATACTCTTAATGTCACACTGTATCACAGGATATACCCTTAATGTCACACTGTATCACAAGATATACTCTTAATGTCACACTGTATCACAAGATATACTCTTGATGTAACACTGTATCACTAGATATACTCTTAATGTCACAATGTACCGCAAGATACACACTTGATGTTACACTGTATCACCGATATACCCTTAATGTCACACTGTATCACAAGATATATTCTTAATGTCACACTGTATCACAAGATATACTCTTAATGTCACACTGTATCACCGATATACTCTTAATGTCACACTGTATCACAAGATATACCCTTAATGTCACACTGTATCACAAGATATACTCTTAATGTCACACTGTATCACAAGATATACTCTTGATGTAACACTGTATCACAAGATATACTCTTGATGTAACACTGTATCACAAGATATACTCTTAATGTCACACTGTATCACAAGATATACTCTTGATGTAACACTGTATCACAAGATATACTCTTAATGTCACACTGTATCATAAGATATACTCTTGATGTAACACTGTATCACAAGATATACTCTTAATGTCACAATGTACCGCAAGATACACACTTAATGTCACACTGTATCACAAGATATACTCTTGATGTAACACTGTATCACAAGATATACTCTTAATGTCACACTGTATCACAAGATATACTCTTAATGTCACACTGTATCACAAGATATACCCTCAATGTCACACTGTATCACAAGATATACTCTTAATGTCACACTGTATCACAAGATATACTCTTAATGTCACACTGTATCACAAGATATACTCTTAATGTCACACTGTATCACAAGATATACCCTTAATGTCACACTGTATCACAAGATATACTCTTAATGTCACACTGTATCCGAAGATATACTCTTAATGTCACACTGTATCACAAGATATACTCTTGATGTAACACTGTATCACAAGATATACTCTTAATGTCACACTGTATCACAAGATATACTCTTAATGTCACACTGTATCACAAGATATACTCTTAATGTCACACTGTATCACTAGATATACTCTTAATGTCACAATGTACCGCAAGATACACACTTGATGTTACACTGTATCACCGATATACCCTTAATGTCACTCTGTAGCACAAGAAATACTCTTAATGTCACACTGTATCACAAGATATACCCTTAATGTCACACTGTATCTCAAGATATACTCTTAATGTCACACTGTACTTCAAGATACACACTTGATGTTACACTTTATCACAAGATATACCCTTAATATCATACTGTACGACCAAATATACTCTTAATGTCACACTGTATCACAAACTATACCCCACTGTGTTTTATTGTCACAGTGTACAACAAGGTAGACCTCTGATTTAATATCACACTGTGTCACAAGATAAACATCTGTGTTTGTATCACACTGCATCACAGGAAACACCTCTGTGTTTAAATGTCACACCATACTACTGTTTTAGTGTCACAATGTCCATGTTTTTAAGTTTCACATTGTATCACCAGATACATCCCTGTTTTTTTTTTCTATGTTTGAGTACATTTTTGAGGGGTGGGTTTAGAGCCACTGTTGGAAATAAAGGAGGATTACGGAGTAATTCGGCATATAGCCACCTCCCAAATTTAAGCTTTTCGTATATCAGCTGTAACTTACAGCTAATTTATTGTTGGTCATTTTGATGCTGTTTTTGATGTTGTTCTTTGTTATGCGAGCTTTTATTACATTGAGCGATGACTATATAGAATATGTGTTGTGTAATGTGTGTTACTGCGCTGTAAGGTTTGTTATTGAGTTAAATAGAATGTTATGTAAGGTGTGTTACTGTGTTGTATTGAATAGAATGCGTGTATTTTACCAGTACAATAATCTTGTGTATTTTTATGTAAAGCTGTGAGCGCTGATTTCATGCTTATGTTTTGTCAATGTTTATATTTTGTTACCTTATACAATTATTATTGGTAACAGTTGCATTCTCTTTCCCACATCTCACTTCCGCTTAAGATATTTTTTATTTTGATATTTTTCAACCCCTTTACGTAAATGGGAGAGCAATTAAGGTGACCAAAACCTGTAGGCAACAGAAAACCCAACCGTAAAGTATTTTACATATTTACAAAAGAAGCAGCTTCAAAAGAGGACCTTTATTTGAAGTTTATTGCTCTGCAAACTCACAATACACTTTTCCAAAATTTCTTTGGATGCAGTGATCTTCAGTAACTGAAAAACAGAGTATAATATTTTCTACACATAAGAAAGGAAGCCGCTAAACCTGTTTCATCAACTTTGAGTACAAGCTGGGGAGCGTATTTGACACGTTCACTGATACTTCTAAGAACCTGAGGAAATTTCTTGGCTGCACGAGAACCTGAGGAAATTTCTTCGCATGGTGTTGTGTAGGTTATGTCATCATTTGAATCTTTAAAAAAATATTTTGCTTACTATCGATGCTTACATTCTTTTTGGAACTGCCAGAAGATGCTCTTTGGTTTTGCACTATAAGTTTGCTTAGTGGAATGTTGCATTGCATTTCGTCGTCAATTTATATTACCATCCTGCGGTCCCAGCCGAATTAGACTTAACAATCGATTTCCACGTATGCCTATCACTCACTGTATTGTCCAGATCCCGAATATAAGAGTATCTGGCTATGACACCCTAATAAGAGAGCGTGCGACGTCATTGGCTGGTTTTCAAAGCACTAAAGGTGTTTGAGGCGCGATGGCAATGGTCAACAAGTTTCACTCTCCTCTTTCACACAATATCAGAAGTTCGAAGGAAATCATCATACATTTCTCTAATAGTCTTATGCTACTTCTAGC
>OZ024741.1:77297729-77300229 GCA_964016885.1 Eledone cirrhosa | reverse complement strand
CTACAAAAAAAACCTAAAACTTTGGAAAGAAAACTGTGAGGATGAAGAACTCACATCCCTCCAGCGATGGGAAAAAAACGCCACCTGGTTCAACAACTACGAAATGGACTTCAAAAATGAACAACATACAGGTAACCCATTTTTAAAACAAACTAAAACTCACACACCACATGCACAACAAATAACAAAAAAAGTAATAAAACGTCCAACATACCCCCAGCAAAACTATAACGATAATCCCAGAAACCATAGACAAAACTATAACCCTACTAACAAAAACCAAAGATCCCCGAACACAAGGCAGGACCTGATCCGCAGATCACAACCCACACAAAACCTATTCCAAAACCGTAGACCCCTGCCCACACAGAGCCTGTTCCAAAACCATAGATCCCAACCCACACAAAGGAACCAAATCTACAACCCGGACTATCAACAAACCGAACCTCAATACATCCGAAACTTCTATACAAGACCACACAACAACAGGGGAAATACCATTAGATATAATAATACCAATGAAAAAACATTCCAGAAAAATCATTTTTTAGACCAAGGCTACAGGACTCACGACACCCGGTGGCACAAACCGATTTTGAAAAACCGAAAATAATTAACATTTCAAATACAAACCTCTCAGCCCAACAAGTAAAAATTCTCTCCAAAGGTCTGAAATTCACACCAACACCACAATATCCTAACCCCAACGAGATAAATGACGATATCTCACACTTCTGTAGAAAATTACGTCTCACAGAGGAATTCTTTGACAAGGAGAATAACGACGAATCAATTGTGCGGAATAAAAGCAGCTACAACCCAACAAAAGGTAGAAACAGAGTTCTGGACAAATTTTGTGACCACATAGCTACCTTCCCATACCATGAACTACCGCAACCTAAACCCAAACCCAACACAAGTCGAAGGGAATGGGAGATTATCCATGAACTAAAAAACAATACGGACATTGTAATTAAGGAAGCGGACAAGGGAAGTACTGTTGTCATTATGGAGGCTGAAAAATATAAAAATTCTATGTTCTCTCTCTTACAAAATACTAATTACTATGAAAGAGTAAAAAACTACCAGCAATCAAAAATAATGACCAAATTAAACACACTGATTTATCGATACCAGGAAGACCTAACTAAAAAGGAACGCGATTATTTAACAAATTTTGAATACAAAACCAGCAACCTTTACGGACTTCCGAAGATCCACAAATGTAAAATAATCAACGATGCCTGTAAACAATCCACCTCAGCCTGCGTGAACACACAATACCCCACAGACCTTAAATTAAGACCAATTGTAGCGGGCCCACAATGTGAAACACACAGATTGAGCAACTTTATAGACATACTACTGAAACCAATACTGAAACACATACCAAGCCTTGTAAGAGACGATCTGGACCTCTTAAACCACCTCCCCAAACATGTCAACAACGACACTATTATTGTGTCTTTCGATGTAGTGAATCTCTACACAACAATCCCACACCAATACGGAATAGAAGCAATAGGATTCTGGCTAGAGAAATATCCCAATGAGATACCTGACAGAATAGAAAAAAGCTTCATCACCGAGGGATTAAAATTCATCCTACAGAACAACTTTTTTGATTTCGATGGCAATACTTACAAGCAAATATCGGGGACTGCGATGGGCACAAAAGCCGCTCCAACTTATGCCAACTTAGTCATGGCATACTTAGAAGTCCAGATATATGAACAGTCCAAATCAAAATACGGATTGAACTTCCACAAATATTTATCAGAGAATTGGAAACGCTACTTGGATGATTGCCTCATTCTTTGGTCCCACACACTCGACCAACTGAAGGATTTCAAAAACTTAATAAACGGCATCAATAACCACATCCAATTCACAATGGAATACAGCCAAGATCAACTCCCATTTCTGGACATCTTAATCACAAAAAAAGACACAAATATCGAAACTGACATACACTACAAACCAACAGATTCCAAACAATATCTGCTATTCACCTCCAACCATCCAAAGCACACGAAGACGAACATTCCTTTTAACCTAGCAAGAAGAATTTGCACAATTGTCTCCAATTATGAAACGCGAAATAAAAGACTTCAAGAATTAAAGGAAATTCTACTTGAGAGAGAGTACCCACTATTACTAATAAATAATGGAATAGAAACGGCTAAAGCAATAGGCATTGATGAATTACGGAAACAGAAACAAATTCAAGGTACGTCCAATATTCTATCATATATCTCAACACACAACCCAAGAAATGCGGAAGCTTACAACACTATTCACAATAACATCCCACTACTAAAACAAAACCCAAGAATGAAAAAAGCCCTTGAAACACACAAAATAATCAAAAGCAAAAGACAACCAAAATCACTGAAAACATTACTCACCAATGCCAAATTACCTACCACAAACCCACAACCAAGTATCAAAAAATGTGGTCGCTCTAATTGTGGAACCTGCACTCACCTCATTGAAGGCA
>OZ024741.1:77258536-77293536 GCA_964016885.1 Eledone cirrhosa | reverse complement strand
TCTTATTGTATAGCTCCTAACTACAGTATCGAATGGGAACTTTTTCAAAGATGATAGGGGTGGGGTGGAGTTACACTGAAGCAGGTGGAGAAGGACAGGTATTTTGGGGCCGTCTTGACGAGTGATGAAAAGCAGGAAAATAAATTCAATGCAAGAATTGCTTGAGCTGGTGGAATAAAGTATGTCACCAGAAGAAGGGAAGTAGGTGTAAAAGTTAAAATCACTATCTTCAATTCGTTATTCGTACCTACTGTTACTTATGCTCAAGAATCTTGAATAATGACCGAAAGTATATGATATTGGATATAAGCGGCCGAAATGGGGTTCTTTTGAAGGGTTTTTGGAGTAATGTTACTAGATAGAGTGTGTGGCTTGGAGATCAGTGAGTCGCTCCAGGTAAAGCCACTACTTCTCCAAATTGAGAGATCACAGCTTTGATATTTAGCCTATATTACGGACATGTTGTTAGAATGTCTAAGGAAGAATATTTTTTTATGGGCAAAAACCAACCAGCAGGAGATCCATGGGTAGACCACGAACAAGATGGATAACATCCATAAGCTCGGTTGGTTTCGTTTTGGGATCCAGCCAGATTATTTGGAGACAATTGCTGCTTATAGGACCCTCTGAGAGACGTGTCTGAAGTCTCAGCCACCACGACCCTCCCTGGAATAAATGGGCGAAGAAGAAAAGGAAGAAGCGGGGTGTAATTTGAAAGTAATTTGATTGTTATTTCTACCATGTTATGTGACTACAGAGAAGCTTTCATTGACCTGTGCTGTTGTGTAAGACTGCGAGGTGTGAGGTGTGAGAGACTTAACGGATATTTCTAGAAGTTGGGCGACTACGTAGATGCCTTTCTGGTTGATTCAGTTTTGATATTTAGCCTATGTCGGTTCTAATCAAGCAGAACTATGGTCATAGGCATTCTAGCCACAAAGATCCTTTCATTTTCTTTTCAGATTTATTATTTTATAAAATGGCAGCGTATGGTATGCGAGATTTTTTAGTGGTATTTCTTGCATGTCGAATGGCCGTATAAAGGTTCCCTTTTCTCTCTGAGAAGGTGGAAGAAAGAAGACAGAGAAATTATCACACGTTATTGCCAAGAATCGGTACAAGTTGCGAATCCAAGGCAATTGTGTTAATCCATCTAACCATCACACACACACCGTAGCACTGCGGTTAGCGCCATATATACGTTCATAAAACTGCAGCTCTAAACAAAACAGCACAATACGAAGTCATTATAATTGTTTCTACGTTAGGCACAAAGCTAGCAATTACCCAGTGCATTACTGGTACTTTATTTTATCGACCCGTTAGCCTTGGCGGGATTTGAACTCAGAATGGCGAGAGCCGTAACTCTATACGTCAAAGCATGGCGTCCGACCCTCTACCGATACTGCCAATCCACCGAATATAAATAGAGATGCCGGCTTGATAGACTATTTTTAATAGTGATACTGTCACAAATAAAATTATAGACATCGCCAAACAATCGAAAAATCCAAAAATCCAAGGAAGCGTTATCTGACATATGTGTTAATATTCTAAATATAGAAAAGGGTAAAGGTTACGGGACCGATGTCTGACTTTCAGGAGCTAAGATAAAGCAAAGCGATAACAAAAGATATTACCGTAGTACATGGGGCGACGTAACACAAAAAAGTAGTGTCAAAAGCGACATTAGTCTCTGGCTCATTGTCGCCTTTGTAAAGTAACATGGTCATATACTTGTTTATACTTTTGGCACAAGGCCAGCAATTTCTCCATTGCATTACTAGCGCTTTATTTTATCCAGTGTCCGTGCATTACTGACTTGTGGAGTTATGTCGAACAGCTGTTGTTGCCTGTGGCCAAGTACATAGTGAAGATCGACCCGCCGCCTTCTTTTGACCAGGAAGAGCAGGCAGTTTTCCTCTGTCTGGTGGCAGTAGCGAAAGATGTGTGGTGGACCAGGTTGAAAGGACAGAAAGGACACTTTTCTCTTCGTTTAACCCCTCATCAACTTTTTCAAGTTTCACTTGGAAAGAAAGGTGAGGGTAGAAAGAGAAGTGATGCCCTCATCCCAGTACATTTGCTAAAAGGTGGGTGAATATGGCGAGAATGGCATGTGTGAATGGGCCTATTCTGAGCATGCGCCTGAAGGCTGTTTGATTTGAGGAGTAGAGGGGTGCTTTTCCCGGGTGCTCGAAGTGTCGGGTGGTTCAGTATTGGTGGGGTACCTCAGTCCCCCCTCCCCTGGCTGGTTATCCCCCCTATTGGGGAATTTTCATTCTTGTATTTTTCTTGTTTATTGTTATTGTTTTTATATTATTTACTCGATTTTTGTGTAACCCCCCTCCCCTCACCCACTGTCCCTGTTTATTGTAGTGTCCCCTATATGCCGGCCCTGTGGCCAATAAATGAAGCAATAATAATAATAATTATTATAATTATTGTTATTAGTCATTAGTTATTCTTTGCATTAGCGAGCATGGCTCTGTGTACCTTGAGCATGTGTAGTGTTATGTTTTAGTGTTGTCTCTATTGAATTGAAAATATTTCATGTAATGTGTTCGGTGCTTAGAAGTGCTATTTCTGTGTATTATGCCAATGTGTAGGTGCTAGGGTTTTATTTATTTATCTGGGTTTTTTTTTTGGGGGGGGGGGGGGGTAGTTATTTCTTGAGCACTCACAAGTTGCTTCTGTTTTCAACGCCCACATTTGGATTATCGCTATATCTAGATCTTTATATTTGGATATACATTTTTTCACTTCTTAGGATTGATATATCAATTTGGAGGCATTTCTTTTCTTGAAGACCTTTGACTACAATATCTGACCGATTATACATGTTCCCTCAATATGTGTGTAGTGGCAAATCCTAGAGTATAATTGCTTCGTCATTCTTTGATATCTTTTCTGGTGTATACCTATATCATCTTTTTATTATTTCATAATGCTAGCATAACTTTCAGTGTATGTAAATCCCAACACTATCATCATGTCTGTGGAGATATCCTGGGGAGGGGATGGGTAGGGGAGGGGGTAATATTGGGCATCCTGAGACAATGTTGTTAATTTTTCCCCATTTCCATATATTCTACATTTATTTAATGTATTCTACTTCACTACGTCATTTTGATAGCTTCTTCTTCAGAGGTTTTGATTTTATGCTGCAAATAATAATCCTTCCGTCTCGGCTTTGAGTCTTGCACTTCTTAACATGTCGTGAAATTTACTTATCTATTCCTCCCTATTCAACGTTTTTTGGGGGAATATTGGCCATGTAGGTGTTTTTCTTTCCTGTGTTTCAACACGGAATTCTGAAGGACTGATTTTAGTTTAGATTTTAGCCTTTTCACCATTTTTTGCTGCTCTTTCTCCTTTTTCTTCATTTTCTTCAAAACTATCTGGCATTTCAGCTTCTATTTTGTATTTATTTGGCTTCTTTGAAGACAGAAAATAAGTTTTTGTTTTGTTCGTGATTCCTAACTGTTTTTATCAGCTTTCCATAATTCTATACTTGTTATTTGTGTAGTACAATAGGGGATATGTTTGATAGACTCCAATTTGCACAATGCAGCTATCTTCTCGTATTCATGGTCAATATAATTGTTTCTATTTTTGGCACAAGGCCAGCAAATACCCAGTACATTACTGGTTCTTTATTTTATCGACCCCGTAAGGATGAAAGGCAAAGTTAACCTCGGCGGGATTTGAACTCAGATCATAAAGGGACGTAACTCTATGCTTCAAAGCATGGCGTCCGACTCTCTACCGATACTGCCAATCCACATGGTCAATATAATATTTTTGTATCAGATGTTGAGTGGTGTAAACAATTGTCCGTCTTTTATTTACGGCATGTTTCATGTAATTTCTTATTACTGGTGCTACATTACACATGGCTAGTAGTTCAAGAATCCACGCGTGTATATTTAATCACTGCGATATTATTACAGTTAAGGTTTTGTGCGATGTACGAAGGCGGGCTATGGAATTTAAGCTTAGGGATGGTTGCCGTATCTTTGGTGTTTAAAATGGTTTTCCTCTCAGTAAGCTAGTCAGGTATTGTCTCTGGCTCCGTTAATATATCATTAATTTTTTTGCTAGTACTTTATGTCTGTTAAATATTTTAACCATAAGTTTGGAATCTTATCATGTTCTGGTGCTATCCAACTCTTTGCCTTTGCAGTATGTAGGTTACTTCTTAAGCTGTTATAGTATTCTCCAATTGTTCAAATGCTGTGTTTGTTGTTTTGACTAACAAGGATGCATTTGCTGCCCATACTCCTCGTCACAAAGGAAAGTGGGTACTCCCGTAGACTTACACAAAAAGGATAGTTGAAACCCAGATAAACAGCATATAATACTTTTGTTGCTGTTGGTGCTGCATTGATTTCTGTTTTATTTTCATTAAGTTCTTGGTAAATCATTTTGGGTCGGAGTCAAATTGCTTGTTTGTTCAAAGAGTCTTCGGCGTTTTTCATATCGACAAATTCTTTATACGTTTGTGATATTCTTTTGTTTTAAGTGTTCTTTCATTTCAGCTATTACATTTTGTTATGGAGTATTTTTGTAGTATTTATATCTTCTTTCTTTCTCAGTTGTGTTGTTTTGTTACTGATTTCATTTAAGATTCCGAGGTCTTTTCTCGTGCTTTCTATCTTTTGATATATTTCCTATATTGTTTGTCTAAGAGAGTGTCCACTTTCTTTTGTAACTACAATAGCTGCTGCACGTATTTAGCTTTATGGTGCTGACATTTGTGTCTGCTTTAATTAAGTCCACATCTGTTGTTGTTGTTTTATCATGGAGTTTTATGTTTGGGAGGCAATTTCGTTTGGTCTATAGGAAAATCTTTCTCCCTTTACACTATCCCTTTTAGGATTCTCTATTCTTAAGTCTTTTCCACATTACATTTTGTTTGTGTTGTTTGGTTCGGGTTTCGTTGGTAACTATTCTGTAAGTGTTATAAGGGCTGGATTTGTAGTCTTTTGGTATTTATTTTATTCGTTTTGCAAGTTTATATTTTATCTTTGTGATTTACATTCTCAATATTTCTATTTTTGTTATTTGTTTTTTGTCCATAACTTATGTTTCCATGGCATATTTTCTTTTTAAATGTATTTCAATTTCTTTTCTTTTCGTTTTCGTTTTTATGATGTATCTTCTTAGTTTAGTTTGTCCAATGAGATCAATAAAATAATATTTTGTTTACCCGTGAGATCGTATCAATCAACTACACTTTTCCCTTACTGCCAATTTCCAAATCATAACGTCGTAATGCGCAAAATAGCTGAAAGGTATATTTTCTGTTTTTAGCAATAAATCTAAATTATTTGGTTCATACATGGGTCAAATGCAGTCTTTTTTTTTGGAATTTCTTTAGCTATTTGGATTTGGATCTCTGTGACAAATATTTTGAAGATACGTTGAGAAAATGTAGCAAAACAGACAAAATTTCACGCTTCTTATATAGATAAATGCATTCCAGTTCTTTACGCTCAGAGTTCAGGTCCTGCCTGGGTAAACTTTTCTTTTAATTTTTTCGAAGCACTGAATTTAACCGCCGCCCCCTCCTCCTCAACAAAATTGTGGCTTATGCTAAAAATCATCATATACAAGGCAGCGAAATTTTGAAAATAGATATTAAAATTTTTTTATAAACTCAGATAAGATTGTCGTTATTTTAATTACATCTGGGGTAATTTATATAAGTTTTTCTTTTAATCCTTATCCCAAAATAGAGGACAAATTGTTATCCGGCTCGTGTTGTCATCGTACAGATGACAGACCTCTCAAAAGCTTGTAGTACAAAAATATATTCAAATATCATATATATGTAAAGAGAAATACTTTTAACGCATAATTTATATAGTAACAATATATTTCAGATAAAGGTAACTATATTAGAATTATTACATCCAAACACTGACCACATATATCGAAAATTATGTTTACATATATGGCTTTATAGCAACATGATTTATTTCAGATAATGGTGGCTACAATAGTTATTTGTACAAAATGCATTCGAACACTTACCATATATTAACAATGCAAATATTGTTAGACATTAATAGCTTATCTTGCTAGTGCTATGTGAATGATGAATTATCTCGTGGAGATAAAATAGCAGGCAGAATTTATATTTGAGAGAGATGGAAAGACAGTGTGAATTAGTGCTTGTAATAATATTTCAATGTCATTGAACAAATACGAAGTCTGGTGAAAGAGTATCCGACCTTAGGCCGGGGAAAATAACATACTTGGTGGGGTTCACTTGCTAAACCCCTTCGAAGTGGACTCCTTTTGCTTCCACACATTTATTTTAGTAATATTTCCACCATTCGAAGCAAGTCTGGAAAGCTTCTTTCGAAATGGCTCTTAGCTGCGCCTTCGCAGTCTGCAAGAGACACTGGACTAGCTGCAAAAAATTAGCCGGGACGTTGTCATGATGAAGCTGCCTGCGTTGCGAGACTCACAGATCGGGTCACGTGTGTCGAACCGCATTACGAAGACGTCGGGGAACTTTATCACAGTACTCCTTTGTGAGTGTTTGTCCTTCTAGTGAGTATCCGTGGTGCAAAACCCCTCGATGGTCGAAGATAACGGTCAACATCACTTCGATTTTGTTTCGCACCTGACGTGCTTTTGGGGGCTTTGGTGATGTTAGGTGTTTACAGTGTGATGACTGATCTGTGGTTTCCGGATCGTATTTGTACACTCATGTCTCATCTCCAGTTATCACATTATTCACATTGTTGACAGTACCGGGTGAAATGAAAATGTAACGAGTAAGTAGTATATATATAGAGAGAGGTGTAGTCATGGTAGTAGCAGCAGCAGTGGTGATAGGTGTGTTTTTTCACATAGAACGAAATTGTTTTTAGGGACAAAGGTAATAGTCTGTAAATATGTGTGTGTATCTCAATTGTATTAATGGACTGGTCAAGAGTTCAGATGGGGGTGGCGAAGGGGGGAATTGTAAGCTAGAGACAAATTCTATGGGATTGGCAACAGTAGAGTTGTAAAAGAAATTCTATTTTTGGAATATGGTTTTAGAGAGTGTGTGTACGTGTGAGAGTGTATATATAAAAATATACACATGTGTATGGGGGTGTGGTGTGTCGAAAAACAATATTGTTCTATATGAAAAAACACACCTACCACCACTGCTGCTGCTACTACCACGACTACACCTCTCTATATATACACAAGAATTCATTTTCCAATCTCCGTCTCAACAAGGAAGATGAAAAAATTTACCTCAACACTTAATTTTAAATCTTTAATTTTTAGTTTTTTTAATTCTTATTAATTCTTTTTAATTGTAATACTCAACATTTGATAATATGAATTTTACTAATACATCGAAACCAACCGGTTATACTTTATATACTTTATATACATTATAAAACTCTTTTTTAAAAGAATTGTCCCTCTCATTTTTTTTTAAATGTCACTTTGACGAAAAAAAAGAAAAACAGACCCTTAAATATATTTTTCCGTGCTATTTCCAATTTCACCTTTTCTCTATAACCACTGTTTTGTATAGAACCTTACTTCCCTTTTCAAATACACACACACACACACACACACACACACACACACACACACACACACACACACACACACACACACACACACACACACACACACATATATATATATATATATATATATATATATATATATGTATGTATGTAAAAAGTAAACAGAAATAACAACACAATCGGTACAGTATATGGAAGGGATATATTAGGTTAACGCTTGATATAGCAGGAAGAGGTCTTGACGTTTCGGACGCTAGTCCTTCATCAGAAGACAGAATGGGGAAATAAGATAGGTTGACGGGTGAGTGGGATGGAATTGGAAAAAATGTCTTTAGATAAAAATAACAGGTCCATTTATGTTGACATCTCTTGCAAAACTGTTGGTGCTGGCGTTTTGTGTATGATTTATTTTTTAGAAAAGTGGATGATGGAGCGCGTCTACCTGAAATGGGGAAAAAAACCGTTTTGTAAAAAGAGCTATACTTTTGCACGTGCGTAAGCATGTGTGGGTGTGAGTGTGTGGGTGTATGTGTGTGTGTGTGTGTGTGTGTGTGTGTGTGTGTGTGTGTGTGTGTGTGTGTGTGTGTGTGTGTGTGTGTTATTATACGTCCGTAAGAAGCTAAGAAGAAATGTGTGTGTATATGTGAGTAAAAGAGTGTGTGTGCATGTAAGTACGAAGCTATGAGCAAAAGTATGTTAATATAAGGGTGTATATGTGTGTATACAGAGCAGTGAAAGGAAAAGTGGAGTGAGCATATATAGTCGGCATGTATTAGTTGTAAGAGAAACTGCTAATTATCAAGAAAAAGCGATAGGAATCTAGGAGTGTTATAATGGACGAGGTTTTAGAGAAATTGGGGAGGTGAGTTGAGTCCAAGAGGGGAATAGGACCCAAGGTGGTGAATCAGACTTTGTTCAGTCCTGGTGCGCGAGGCCTGTGATCCATGATGTAAAATGACACCCAGGACTGAAACATGTAGGGAAGAATGACCAGAACAGAAATGACGGGCGACAGGAGTATCCAAACCGAGTCGTATGTCCCTCAAATGGTCGGCAAAACGGTCTGCCATACGGCGTCCCGTTTGTCCGATATATAAAGACCCGCAAAGGGAACACTGGAGGGAATAGACAACGTGGGTGGATGTGCAGGTGAAGAAATGGCGGATACGGAAAGACGCGTTAGGGCCTGTAAGAGTGGTGAGGGTGAAAATAAAGGGACAAGTGTTGCAGCAGGAACGGGAACAAGGATGAGAGCCGGGTGGAGTCGTGGGAGAGGACGAAAACGAACTGCTAACCAGGAGGTCACGGAGGTTGCGGGCGCGTTTAAAAGCAGTAATGGGTGGGTTTGGAAAAAAGCGAGAAGTGACGGGGTCAGAAGAGAGGATACGGAAGGAACGGAGGATATGTCGCCGGAGTAGTAGGGTGATGGGGTGGTAAGTGAGAGGGAAAGGAACACGGGTGTTGGGAGGGCGGGGGTGAGGTGAGAGGAACTGGTGCGGTCTGTTTCACGGGCGCGGGTGAGAGCAGCTTGGATCAGGGTGGGGGATATCCATGCTAGATGAAGCAGGAAGCCATTCGAAGGAAATGGGTTTCGAAATCGTCGTCCTGGCTACAGAGTCGACGAAGATGGAGGAATTGGGAATAGGGTATGGAGTGTTTGGTGTGGGTTGGATGGGAGGAGGTGAAGTCGAGGTAAGATTGAGTCTGTTAGTTTAATGAAGATGGAAGTGGAGAAGGTGTGCTGATTAATAGATAGAGAGATATCTAGAAAAGCGACAGCAGAATCGGAGACGGAGGCGGTGAAATTGAGAGCAGGATGGAAAGATTGGACAAAAGAAAGAAAATAGTCGAGCTGTTCTCGTGATAGAGAGGTGGCGCCGATACAGTCGTCGATATAACGACCGTATAGCTCAGTAGTCAGTCCAGCGTACTGGGAGAAGATCTGGGCTTCGACGTAGCCAACAAACATGTTGGCATAGTTTGGACCCATTCTGGTTCCCATCGCTACCCCAGAGACCTGCTGATAAAATTCACCCGAAAAAGAAAATCCATTGAGGCTGAGAACAAGCTCAGCCAGACAGAGAAGAGTGGTAGTGCTGGGGTAAGGGGTAGGGCGAAATCTAAAAAATGTTGGAAAGCGCGGAGGCCGTCATCATGAGGGATGACGGTATAGAGAGAAGTGTTGTCCAGGGTAAAGAGAAGAGAGGAACCAGGAGGGAAGGAGAAAGAGTTGAAGAGTCTAAGGGCATGATTTGTATCGTGGATGTGGGAGGGGAGATTACCGACCAACGGGGCGAGGATGGTGTCTAAATATTCAGAAATTATCTTGGTGGGGCAATTGCACGCAGAAACGATAGGACGGCTGGTATTATTTTGTTTGTGCATTTTGGGGAGGAAATAGGTGGGTGTGCGAGGGGTGCTTATAGTAAGGTTGGTAGTTGTGGGGGGTAGGAGAGAGGAGGAGATGAGCTCGTCCTATATTTTTTACAGTCAGTAGTCTACGGTCATGCTGGAGCACCGCTTTGTTTTAGTCAATTACAACAACACCAGTACTTATTTTATCGATCTCTTTTTGTTAAACCCCTAAGTTACGTGACACATACATAAACACACACACACAAGCACAAAACACACACACACACACACGCACACACACGCGCGCGCACACACACGCGCGCGCACACACACACACACAGATACAGACACACACACATATATATACATATATATACGCACACAGACACGCAGACACACAGATACACACGCGCGTGCACACACACACACACATACATATACATATATATATGGTTCTTTCTCTCTCTATATATATACATATATCTTTTAATTTTGAATTATTATAGATCTGGACAATGTCTATTTAGCTTTTTTATTGACAAACACAAAAATCAAACACATTTAATTTGCATATTAGCGAACTGCCCGATCAATCAGATCTGCATATTACCAGACCCACTCATCAGCCTGATTTGCATATCAGCAAATAGGCCAGTCAGTTTCATGTATACGGGCGAATAATGGCCGGTTTTGTCATAGTTAAATGAGTAAGAAATAGTTTTGTCGCTCTACATGGCTGAATACAAGAAATGTAAATCTTTTTCAAATTTTAATAATTGTTTCTACTTTAGGCACAAGGCCAGGAATTACCCAGCGCATTACTGGTACTTTATGTTATCGACCCCGTAAGGATGAAAGGCAAAGTAAACCTCGGCGGGATTTGAACTCAGATCGTAAAGGGACGTAACTATTCTGGAAAGCATGGTGTCCGACTCTCTACCGATACTGCCAATCCACCAATAGTATTCGATTCTTGCTCTTGTGTTGGCATATATGTCAACGAGAATTCCGAGGTCATTCTACTCACATGGCTTAAAGAGGCAATCTGCTAATATGAAAATCAGGCCGATCAGTCACTATATATTCCAGAAAATATCATACATTTTCTCTAGCTCTGACGGTTGGCAGGTAAGCAATATAGGGTACTGATGAAGGATAATCACCCAGAAACATTAGTGTCTGCCGTTCTGTTTATATGCCAACACAAGATCAAGAATGATGGGGTAATTCTACTCACTTAAAGAGGCTGTTTGCATAATTGCATACGAATCGAATATTATTACTAATATTCGACAAACTCAGATTTACAGTTATATATATATATATGTGTGTGTGTGTGTGTGTGTGTGTGTATGTGTGTGTGTGTGTGTGTGTGTGTGTGTGTGTGTGTGTGTGTGTGTGTAAAAGGTAAACAGAAATAACAACACAATCGGTACAGTATATGGAAGGTATATATTAGGTTAACGCTTGATATAGCAGGAAGAGGGTCTGAACATTTCGAACGCTAGTCCTTCATCAGAAGAAAGAATGAGAAATAAGATAGATTGAGGGGACGGGCGGGATGGAATTGGAAAAAAATTTCTTTATTTGAGATTGGGCATATTGAAGGGTGGGAGTGAAAAATAGAAGGCTGAGAAGAATGTAGTAGAGGAAAAGTGGTAGAGAGTCGTGGAATATTTAAATGCAAGAAGCAAAGAAAATTTCAAAGATACGAAAGATTTCCTGGTGGAAGTTCAGGTGTACTACGGGTTGGTATCCAGTTTCGAGGTGAAAATCCAATCAGAAAATCCAACGAATTTTGAGAGATATACATATATATATATATATATATATATATATATATATATATATATATAAAATTTCAAGTTATCAATAATGTGGTGATAATATATCGTCACGTTAGAGATCAACAGCGTACGTGTAGGTTTGCTCAACGAGTATAAATTATATTCCGGAGAAAATGTAGAAAAGATGAATATAAAATGAAAGTGCTTTCATAAAGGAATTTATTAGGTATTGACATATGTTTCTGTAACAGACAGAATACCTATGTATCGCTGCTTGCGTAATCATATAATGTTAGCAAGTATTCGATAGCAAATGTATAATCAGTTGTCACTTCTTCAGAGATATTGGATAAATTGGAAAAAATCAGAAAAATTGAAGTATTTATATTAGTTGTCATAACTAAAATCAGAAAAATTGAAGTATTTATATTAGTTGTCATAACTAATATAAATACTTCAATTTTTCTGATGTTTTCCAATTTATCCAATATCTCTGAAGAAGTGACAACTGATTATACATTTGCTATCGAATACTTGCTAACATTATATGATTACTCAAGCAGCGATACATGGGTATTCTGTCTGTTACAGAAACATATGTCAATACCTAATAAATATGAAAGCACTTTCATTTTATATTCATCTTTTCTATATATATATATATGTGTGTGTGTGTGTGTGTGTGTGTTGATTTAACACTTCACTGCTCGCAAGTGTTTTTTAAGCTTCATATCATGTCTCCCTATTTTATCTGATGAGAACGCAAATATCATCCTATGATGATATTTGTTTTTGAAATGCGCATAATAAAATACATGGAACTCTTTTAACCATCTTTTGATCTTATATTATATATATATAGGAGAAAGTATGACCCCGACGGTAGAGCTCAAACCGTTTCGACGGAGATTTCTGCAGGCGGGGTCATACTTTCTCCTATTACCCACACTACTACCCTAAGTATTGAGTACTCTGGTGCGTTATGGTCCATCTGGTTCCTTACCACAACTCCTTCGTTATATATATATATATATATATATATATATATATATATATATATATATATATATCGTATATATATATATATATATCAATGATATTAATAAATAGAAACTATATTTATGAAACCATATTTATTCTATTATATATATTTCAAGGGTACCAAAACTCATCAGATAAAATACAAAGCTTGTTTTATAAACATTGACATATACAGGAATGAGACCTTAACGGTTCAAGTTTTACCTGGATAGTTTTAATTTGAACCGTTAAGGTCTCATTCCTGTATATGTCAATATTTATGAAACAAACTTGTATTTTATCTGATGAGAGCGTACCAAAGTTTTGGTACACTTGAAATATATATAATAGAATAAATATGGTTTTATAAATATAGTTTCCATTTATTAATATCATTGATATTATACTCCAGAAAACTGTCGAGTGCTTCGAATCTGTTATATATATATTTGTTGAATTACCTACAAATTAAATATCCCTTTGCTTATATATATATATATATATTATATATATATATATATATATGGAAAAGAATGAAACGAAATTTCATTTCTCACTCTTAGTGCGGCTGGTACTTAAATGTAAGTATGTATGTATACGTACATACATATATGTATGCAGACGTACAGTAGTATGTATATATATACATATATGCACACATATATATGGGTTTACCGAAAATTTATTATAATGTTCGATTTGTTTGTAAACAAACAGCCCGAAGTACGCGGTACAGTGTTCAGGCAACCATCGTCACCTTTTTGTTCAACACTGACACAGGAACGATGTACTAGTTTCAAGCTTATTAGCTATCGTCAGCATCATATACCTTTCTGTCAGATGGTTATATATATATATATATATATATATATAAATTTCTTAAATTTATAATTTAATTCAACTTATAATAAATTGGAGTGAAAGGAACTGGTGCGTGTGTTTCTTATTGGCAACATGACCCTCCCGAAGTATAACAATATCGGTTTCAACACACGTTTTCAGATAAAGAATCTTGCTAAACAAATTCAAAAACGAAATATCGTAAGCCTTAGCCAGGTTAACAAGATACTGAAAACCACCATGTTCTGTGTCTAAGGAAAACAATAACATCTAGACAACTACACTTATAAAAGAATGTGCCTCATCCCGAGTTTACACCAACACCATCAACACCGATGTAAGAAGATTACAACTTACCAAAAAACAAGCAGATAGGCTAAAACGAACACTAATTCTAAACATAAAAAAGAAGATTTACAGAGAATTAAGTCATCAAGAAAAACATAAGCGAAACCTAATACAAGAAATAACTAAGATCACCACACCAAAAGAAAAATTAGAATACATAAACATTATACACGAAGAAGAAAAGTACATCATCCAAGAATGCAACAAACACTTTAACAAGAAATTAACGTGGCTCAAACAGGTGAAACTAAACCAAGAAACTTCAGAGAATAGAGATAGGATTGATGGTATAAACATGGCTGATGTCTCATTAACGCACGAATTCAACAACAACAACACAAATATATACGGCAACACTACAGTCGACTCTGATGAATTATCCATCTTACAGCTACCACCTCAATATGCCACATATAATAAGGTAAATATGATAAGATGCTTGTCAGAAATAGAAAAATCATTTACAAAATTACGTTGGAGCCTCAAAAACAACAACAAAAACAAAAACACAAACAAAAATACCAACACGAACAACACACGAACAACACACGCACACACACGCACACACACACATAACACACATCCCAACAACAACAGACACACAGACACAAACAACGATAACAACAATAACAACAACAAAAACAACAACAATAATAATAATAACAACAACAACACACAACAATAATAACAGCATACACAGAGACAACAACAACAGACATACAGACACAAACAACGATAACAACAACAACACACACAACAATAATAACAAAATACACAGAGACAACAACAATAACAACAACACACATCAACGACGACAACAACAACAACAACAACACACATCAACAACAACAGCACAAACACATCCTATGCCTCTCACCACCACCACAATCTTAACAGACACAAAGACACAGGAAACAGTTAATGACAGTAACACAGAAGTAAGGGACTGTAATGGCAATGAGAGAAGTAGAAAAAGTAGTAAAAAAACTAATGACAGAGAAAATAACCAGGATGAACACAGACACACAAAATAGATTAGATCATAACAATGAGCCAGAGGGAAGAGACAGGAGTAACAATGAGAGACATAGAAACAACCATGAGGCTATTGGTGGAAATAGAAATAGAAGCAACAACACAACTAACAATAGCAATAGAACACACAACGCAGCCTGGAACTCCACTTTTTATAACCCTTCCGATATGTCCTTCGACTTACGACGAGTCCACGCCACGACTTTAGCTTTTAACAAACGCAAGCAATTGCCGTCACAGGTCGACGAACAAACAGAAGCACAATTTAATATAGCTAGATCTAAACTTAGAAATATTATAGAACAGTGTAGCAAGAAGAAAAATAGAATGGAGGCCCAGCAACTGGGAGAAAAATCTGCAAATGGCTTGCGTAAGCTCATGCAGTGCTCACATAGTGGAGAGATTGCGTGCTTTCCAACAGACAAGTCTGGCAGAATGTCGGTTGACAGTCTGTCAAACTACATCCAGGTAATGCAACCCACATCACTAACACAAGAGAAGTAACACCACAAGAGCATGAGGATATGGAGAAAACTCTCAACGCTCATATGATGATGTGGACAAACATAATGCAGCCCAACAAACGGACTGGCAACAACTTCCAGGCCTGGAACAATGACGTGCCAGCGTTGTATGGGCTTCGAAAAGACCATAAGACGAACAGTGACCCGGTCACAGGACCACCAACACGGCCAGTCTGTGCACCTAACATTGCTAGCAACTACAGACTTTCCTACTTCTTCTTACTGATCGTACGCCCCATCATTGAAATGTCCCCGGATATATGTGACAGCACGGAGGACCTCCTCAGCAGAATCAGCGAAAATAACCGGTCTAGGGACCTAACAGACTGTATAATAGGTAGTATGGATGTAGTGTTCCTATACCTATCCATTGACGTGGATTTTGCTGTGGAGAAATTGCGTAGAAATGATCAGTGAGAGCAATGTTGAATTCCGTGGGACTGATACCAGTGAGCTGTGACTCCTACTTAAACTTACATATAATAATGATTATCTAGATACGTATGACCTTAATAACCTCTGTCTCACAAGGCCAGCAAGAGGCAGACCACCTGCTATTACCTCAATGGCCAAGAAAACCCACACAGAAAGATGGAACGGGTGGACCAGAGCCATACGGACCCCCGAAAACCACGATGAACTAAAGAAAATGATAGCACATGTGGTGGGGGCCAATATAAAACTAACACTTAAGGAACATATGTTCAAATTTAATCGAAAAACATATGCCCAAGAGGAGGGAGCAGCCATTGGTGTTAGCATTGCAGGTGACATAACTAATCTATTCATTGTATGGTGGGACAAAACACTTAAAGAACAATTAGAAGACAACAACCTCTTAACACTGATTATGTACTCCCGCTATGTTGATGATATAAACATCGTAGTAAAAACACGCCCACTAGAGAACAGTCAGGAATTAGAGAAAAACACCATGGAAAGCATCCAGCAAATAGCTAACTCCATCCACCAGAGTATTAGAGTTACTATAGACTACCCAAGCAAACACCCCAACCATCGATTACCTGTACTAGACAGAGAGCTCTGGTTAGAAACTATTAATAACAAAAAACAAATCCTCCATTCCCATTATGCCAAACCCATGACTTCCAAATACCTGATCCACTGAAACTCAGCTGTTTCGGATCACACCAAAATCAACATACTGATTGTGGATTTAGTACGGGTGATGAGGAACGTGTCCCGCATGTGCAACCCCAAAGAACTAGAGAGACACATACAACACTTCATCCACCGTATGCAGTTCTCTGGTTACAATCAGAGAGATAAAATCAGAGTATATAGAGGAGCCAGAACCAAATGGAAAAAAAATGGTAAATAATGATACAAATAGGATCTGCCCCTTGTATAGGAGCAAATTTTGGAATAGAATAGAAAGAACTAGGAATAAGGTTAATAGAATAAACTCATGGTATGATAGCAATAAATACCAGAGTGTAATGTTCATCAATACAGCCCCTAGCGGTGAACTAGCTTACAAATTTGGAAGGGCCCTAGATAAACTTAAACTTAATATTAAGATAGTGGAAAGACTAGGTACCTCCATAAAAACACTTATTAGTAATACATACCCTTTTCAAAGACCTCCCTGTATAGATAAGAAATACATGTAAACTAAGACCCCATATTAACTGCAAAACTAGAAACATAGTAAGGTGAGACAGTTCGTAGTATAGGAGAACGATTAAATGAACACTGGCGAGAGCTTCAAGATAGAAAAGATTCATCAGTACTCCACCAACATGCTAAAATAGAACATAAGAGAAAATTAGAGAACATAGAAATAAAAATAAAATCTACACACAGAAAAGACGCAATGTTTAGACAAATCACAGAGGCAATAAACATAAATGAACTCCAACCAAAATTAAATAGAAAACATGAATGGAATAGCAACATAACAACTTACAATTAAGGACAAAATGAAAACACACATAGAACAAACAACCAAGTAGTAACATGTAAATAAACAAATAAATAAACAAATAAAAACACACACAGACACCCGGATGTAACACATGCGCAAACTAAGCACACAACACACAAAAAAAACAAGATGGCGTAGGACAGAACAAAGGAGAGGCACAAAACAAAGAAAAGAATCCCCGGTCACTGATGAGGTCACAGAATGTGTGACGAAAGAACTTTGACAATATATGAACAACCGTCCGGTTGTAGAACCAACCAACCGGAAGTTATAAATTTCTTAAATTTATAATTTTATTTAACTTATAATAAATTGGAGTGAAACAACTAGTGCGTGTGTTTCTTATTGGCAACATGACCCTACAAAAGTATAACAATATATAAAATAATTAAGTCAAATATGTAAAATTTGGCTTGTTTATTATAAATTATAGATATACTGCTATATATATTTCGGTGACAGCCATCATTGGCTGTGACCTCTTCAGGCAGTCCGAATTGGTGTGGGAAAGACAGGTACACATGTTGTTGAAGTGTGTTTTACTTCGTCAATGCATCGATATGTCCAGCTCCTGGTTGTGTTCTTATTTCTCTGAGGAACTGGGATCAAAATTTATATATATATATATATATATATATATATATATATACGACAAGCTTCTGCAATTTTCGTCTACCATATTTCACTGACATGGTCAACCCGAGGCTATAGTAGAAGAGATTTTTCCAACGTGCCATGCAGCGAGACCGAACCCAGAACCAACTGGTTGCGCAACGAATTCCTTAACCACTCATCATACCTTCACCTCTCTAAGCATCTCTTGCATGCATTTACACATGTGCATGTGTAAGTGTTTGTGTTTGTGTGTGTGTGTGTGCGCGCGCGCGCGTCCGTGTGTGTGCGTGTGTGCGTGTGTCTTTGTTTGTGTGTGTGTATGTGTGTCTGTGTGTGTGTGTGTTAACAACCAAAAGAAATAGTTGCAGAGTTTAGGTCTTTCCCTCCGCTGCTATTCGTAGTTTTTTTTCGTAGCGATTTTTCAAATATTGTTAAAGGAAATGTATATTATTAATGAGATACTGGCAGAACCAATTCTCTGCGGTTAAGGACAGGGAAATCGAAGGTTGTGTCGTGTCCTAGCAAATTCCGTTATCACTGGTAAATAACTCTGGAACAATGTGTGAGTTTCTGCAGCTATTTAGGGGAGAGCACTCTAATTTACCAGCGTATTATCTGACAAGGAGTATGACGCAATGTTTATTCAATGATAGTTAATAAAGCACAGTTTGGGTTGTAAATACTAATAAGTAAGGGAAACAAAGTGGAAAATCTATCACTAAAACATTGTATATAAGCAAATGATAAATTAATTGTATAATGATGTAATAATTATTCTGTTATTATAGTATAATGATTGTAATGTTATTTCAGCGACGACGAATTGGCAGAGTTAGAACGTCGACTAGAATGCTTTGCGATCTGACTTCAAAATCCGGCGAAGTCAACCTTGCTTTTCATCCTTTCGGTGTCGATGAAAAATGTGCAGTTAGTTGCCGTAGGAAGATGTGAAATGTAGACTAACGTATTTATCTGCCCTTGTTATGTATTTTTTAGATATTAACACACACGCGTACCCATATGCTCTCGGGACTCAACTAATCCCCTCACACACACACACACTCTTATTCCCTATCCCCGCTTATTCCAACTCCCCATTTACTCCAACCCCCTCCCACTTATTCCACCCGCTCCACTATTATTTGGGACTCGAGAGTATATACAAAAAAGTGTATTTTGGACAGATACACTTACATATAAGCATACACACATATATACATATACACAGGACTCACGGTGATTGAAAGAACACAATTGATAGAGAGAGAGAGAGAGAGAGAGAGAGAGAGAGAGAGAGAGAGAGAGAGAGAGAGAGAAGGCGCCGACTATGTAATATATATTTTTAAATGCAATGATGCTTATAGCATTTGTAAGAAGTAAAGTTTTTCATCTATTTTTCTTTTTGACGAAAGGATTATGCATGTAGTAAAATGTATAATTCATTTCTCAATTTCATTTCTTTCTTTCCCTCAAATGACTTTTTTTTTTAATCACTCACTATATTTGTAGTTTTGAGAATAAGCGATGTTATAAATTGTATTAGCTAAATCAGCTCTAGTTACAACGTTCATGCTAATAACTATTCTTATTTTCAAAATTAGTATTCTTTTCATTAGCTTGTATAAAATATATGAAAAGAAGGGATTAAAGAGAAATTCTATGGGATAGTGAGGGAGAGGAAAAGGGGAAACGAGAGACGTGGAGAGAGTGTAAGAGAGCGTTCAAAGAGGAAAAACAAGAAAATGACAGAGATAAAGGGTGGAATGAAAGTAAATGAGTGAGAGAGTGTGTGAAAGAGAAAAAGAGAGTAAGAAAGAAAGAAACAGTGTGTGAGAGAGTCTGATGTTGTGCTATATGTATGTGGTGTGCGTGTTAGAGAGAAATGGAGAGTGCAGAAGTGAGAGATCGTCTACGATATATATGCATAAACCTTTCATATATCTAGTGATGGAAATACGTGGAAACAGGCGTATTGTATTCTGGAGTCACTATGTGTTTCGGATCTGACAGTATACTTTCATCCTGATGACCTGACCAAGGATGACCACGCTGCAGCTTGTGTCAAAGTGACATTCTACTGACCAAACCGGTCACCTCTTTTCAGCGAGTATGTGTATGTACGTCCATATGTATATATATATATATATATATATATATATATAGTGTGTGTGTGTATGTGCGCGCGCGCGTACACACACATATATATATATATATATATATATAGAGAGAGAGAGAGAGAGATGTCAACATGAATGGACCTGTTGTTTTTATCTAAAGAGATTTTTCCAATTCCAATCCGGCCGTCCCTTCAATCTATCTTACATCTCATTCTTTCTTCTGATGAAGGACTAGCGTCCGAAACGTTAAGACCCTTTTCCAGCTATTTCAAACGTTAACCTAATATATTCCTTCCATATACTGTACCGATTGTGTTGTTATTTCTATTTACCTTTTACACACACGCACACATATATATATATATATTAAGAATTATTAAATGGAAAATAACTTTATAATACCATATTTATTTTATTATACGTATTTCAAGGACACTAAATTTTAGTGTGCTTTCTTCAGATAAAATATAATATTTGGTGTTAAGATATTGACATACTTTAGCGTAAACTTAATAGTATAAGCCCGCTATCTGATGAAAGCACACTAAAATTTAGTGTCCTTGAAATACGTATAATAAAATAAATATGGTATTGTAAAGATATTTTCCATTTATTAATATTGTTAATATTAATAATACTCCAGATAAACTTGTAGAGTGCTTAAAATCTGTTATAAAATTAACTCTGTTGAATAATAATCAACGAACCATATAACTCATTGTTTATATATATATATATATATATATATATATATATATATATATATATATATATATATGTATATATATATATATATATATATGTATATATATATATATATATATATATATATATGTATATATATATATATATATATATATATATATACACACATATATATATATATATATATATATATATATATATATATATATATATATATATATATATATATATATATATATATAAACCGTGATATTGTCGGGGAGAAGTGTGTACTTAACGATGATGGCATACTTGCCATCACCGACACTGATAAGAAGGTAGCTTGGAAGTGTCACTATGAAAGGCTACTAAATGAGGAGAATAAATGGGAGAAAGACAGTCTCCCCCATATCGACCCGATAGAGGGACCAGCAGTGTTAGTCGAGGGGAGTATAATAAGTAAGGCAATCAAGGATATGAAGACGGGTAAGGCGGCTGGGCCTTCGGAAATAGTTGCTGAGATGCTGAAGGCATCTGGCACGGTGGGACACACCATGGTCACCCGCATAGTTAACCAAGTCGTACAGAATGGGGTTGTTCCGAAGGACTGGCATAGCAGCATCATCGTTAACTGTTATAAGGGTAAAGGAGACGCCCTAGATAGGAGTAACTATAGAGGCATTAAATTAATCGACCAGGTCATGAAGGTCACGGAAAAAGTAATAGCGCAACTAATCAGAGAGAGAATTGACCTAGATGAAATGCAGTTCGGGTTTGTGTCAGGCAAAAGCACCACAGACGCCCTTTTCATAGTACGACAACTACAGGAGAAGTACCTAGCTAAAGGTAGACCCCTCTACTTAGCTTTTGTCGACCTGGAGAAAGCCTTCGACAGAGTCCCCCGCTCCATTATCTGGTGGGCTCTAAGAAAACTAGGCGTTGACGAATGGCTTGTGAGGGCTATACAAGCCATGTATAAAGAAACAGTCAGCAAGGTTAGAATTAACAACGAATATAGTGAAGAGTTTAGCGTAAAAGTTGGCGTCCATCAGGGCTCTGTTCTCAGCCCCCTACTATTTATTATTGCCCTTCAGGCTATAACAGAGGAGTTCAAGACAGGCTGCCCATGGGAACTCCTATACGCAGACGACCTGACACTCATAGCGGAATCAATGGCCGAGCTAGAGAAGAAATTCCAAACATGGAAGCACGGCCTAGAGTCAAAAGGACTTAAAATTAACCTGGCTAAGACCAAAGTTCTAGTTTGTAGGAAAGAAAACAAGGCGGCGGTCCCTTCTGGGAAATGGTCGTGCTCGGTGTGTAGGAAAGGCGTAGGTAGAAACTCCATTTTATGTCCTAAATGCAAAGTATGGGTGCATAAAAGATGTAGTGGGATCACAGGTAAGCTAACTAAGAACATAGATTTTACATGTGGCCGGTGTTCTGGTGCAATAAGTAGCAGCAAGTGCCCACAAAATACTAGCTCTTTCAATTGCGCAGAGGGTTCTATAGAAATAGTGGACAGCTTCCGTTACCTGGGCGATAAAATCAGCAGTGGGGGAGGGTGCTCTGAAAGTACTGTAGCTAGAGTCAGAACTGGTTGGAAAAAGTTCAGAGAGCTTATACCACTATTAGCTGCTAAAGGGTTCTCCCTAAAAATGAAAGGCAGGTTGTACGATGCCTGCATACGAACAACAATGTTGCATGGTAGTGAGACCTGGGCATTGTGTGCAGAGGATATACGCAGACTAGAGAGGAACGAAGCTTGCATGCTCCGCTGGATGTGTAACAGTAATATACGTGAACGGCAAAGCATAAACGAACTAAGGAAAAAATTAGAGATAAGAGGGATCAGATGTTGTTTACTCAAGAGAAGGCTGCGTTGGTATGGACACGTGATGCGCATGAAAGTCGATAGCTGTATAACAAAGTGCAGGGCAATAAAGATAGACGGTAGCCACGGAATAGGCAGACCTAGAAAAACATGGGATGAGCTGATAAACTCCGACCTCACACACTTACACCTCTCCAAGACAATGTCACTGGACCGAGACCTTTGGCGGTACTCAGTAACAGAGAAGACCCGCCTTGCCAGTAGGCATCTCTAACAAAATACACCCCGTCCCGCCACCACCCCCACCCCATCCACACCACCCCGTTCTATGTAAAGTTATGTTGGTGCCGCGCCATCCAGGCCGAAACAAATGAGATCGTGTAGGTGTCACGACAAAAAAACACACAGTCCACGCTGTAATGTGGCCGTGTAGGCAACACGGTAAAAACCTCCCAGACCCACACTGTAAATGTGGTTGGTGTTAGGAAGGGCATCCAACTGTAGAAAACCTGCCAGACAGTCCTATGCGAGCAAGACAATCACTCTTGCCTCAAGTGGGACTACCCCCGTCCAAACCCATGCAAGCGTGGAACACGGACGTTAAACGTTGATGATGATGATGATGATGATATATATAAATTAGAATTGGAGCTCTGAAATAGCAATATATATATGGATGTATATGTAATGTATTTTGCAATAGACTTTATGCTTAATTAAAAGCATTTTGAAGACCGTAAGCTATTGTTTTAAAGTAGTGACAAATTCACTCACTTTGATCTCAGCAAACAGGGGAGATAATCCGACAAGACTTGTTTCGCTTTGGTTGAAGCTTATCAAGGCCAACTACCCCACCTGTCTACTGAGATCATTGATGTTATATTCTTATAGAAATCTAGTAAATAATCAGGAGCTGATTATGCAGAGCGGTTGTTGGTCAGGCAGAAATTAAAAATTAGAATTGGAGCTCTGAAATAGCAATATATATATGGATGTATATGTAATGTATTTTGCAATACACTTTATGCTTAATTAAATAGTTGGCCTTGATAAGCTTCAACCAAAGCGAAACAAGTCTTGTCGGCTTATCTCCCCTGTTTGCTGAGATCAAAGTGAGTGAATTTGTCACTACTTTAAAACAATAGCTTACGGTCTTCAAAATGCTTTTAATTAAGCATAAAGTGTATTGCAAAATACATTACATATACATCCATATATCTATTGCTATTTCAGAGCTCCAATTCTAATTTTTAATTTCTGCCTGACCAACAACCGCTCTGCATAATCAGCTCCTGATTATTTACTAGATTTCTATAAGAATATAACATCAATGATCTCAGTAGACAGGTGGGGTAGTTGGCCTTGATAAGCTTCAACCAAAGCGAAACAAGTCTTGTCGGATTATCTCCCCTGTTTGCTGAGATCAAAGTGAGTGAATTTGTCACTACTTTAAAACAATAGCTTACGGTCTTCAAAATGCTTTTAATTAAGCATAAAGTCTATTGCAAAATATATTACATAAACATCCATATATATATATATATATATATATATATATATATATACTAGCAGAATGGCCCGGCGTTGCTCGGGGTGGATTCTAAACATAGATTGGCATGTTTATCCCTCCTTTCTGAAACAGTACAGAGAAGTACGGAATACCTCGGCCTGGGGATATTGTCTACATTTTGTGCTTATAAAAAGAATTCGTCGTAGATTACCAGGGATTTAACTTAATTGGGTGCCTGAGAGTAAAATGTTCAACCCACGAAAGCCAAGACGATAGGGTTAAGTAAAAAGGCATTCGACAAACCGAACATGTATTTAGCAATGGTTACAGAGCAGTAAGCATGTGGGACTGCAGAGGCGGAGAGTGGTGTAGTCTTACTCCTTTCAATGTTTCGTCGTATGTTCACCAATTGATGCAGAAGTCCTAATAAAAAGTGAAGTCGCCTTGGGTGAATAGGCAAATCATTTTCCATTACGATTTTTCAAAAGCATGTAATTGCGTTCCCCCTCATTTTTGTTGTTGTTTTTTTGCTGCTGTTGATGTGATAGCAGCCGTTGGTCGTACTACTAACACAGTCTCATCCTTCTTCAGCCAATCGAGTATATCCCCTTCTGCCCCGTCTACCTAAAAATGAAGCGATTTAGGGTATGTTGGGAATAGAATTACAACACGAATGCTTAAACAATGCGGTCGCCGGGCAAAAATTTGAAATCTGTTTTAGTCAAGAAAATTTGTGAAGCATAAGTAATGCATATGCAAAGTTTTTAAACAATCGGTTCGGTACTTCTAGAGTTACAGGCCCTAACGCAACCAAAATGCTTTTAAAATCGGTGTTTCGCCTAATGCGGTCCCTGGGGCAAAAAATGAGAAAATCTTTTTTGCTCAAAACACTTTAAACGACATAAGTAATGCAAATTTTGAAGAAACCGCCTGGATCATTGTTCCGTTGTGCCTAAAAAAAGCTTTTAAAGCCTAATATATGCTGTTTTTCGTCTAATACGGTCTCTAGGGCATTGAAAATTTGAAATATTCTTTGCTCAAAACACTCACACGACCATAAGTATTACATGTGTAAAGTTTGAAAAAAGTCGGTTGGGTGGTTTTCGAGTTTTAGGGAAACGGACAGACAGACAGACAGACATTCTCTGTTTTTATATATATACTAGTAGAATGGCCCGGCGTTGCTCGGGAATCTAAACATAGATTGGTATGTTTATCCCTCCTTTCTGAAACAGTTTCGTCGTATGTTCACCAATTGATGCAGAAGTCCTAATAAAAAGTGAAGTCGCCTTGGGTGAATAGGCAAATCATTTTCCATTAAGATTTTTCAAAAGCATGTAATTGCGTTCCCTCTCTTTTTTGTTGTTGTTTTTGCTGCTGTCGAGCCTCGTGAAATAAATACGTTTGTTTATATTTTGTTATTGTGTATGCAAAAATATCTGTACACGAATATATAATTATATATGTATATTAAAATAACAGATTAAAGTTTAAGCGAAGAATCGTTGCTTTCACCTTAACGGGATCTTTTGAAACTAAAAAAATCAATCTGTGAACGCATTGAAAATTTGAAACACTTTTTGCTCAAAACACTCACACGACCATAATATTACATGTGTAAAGTTTGAAAAAAATCGGTTGGGTGGTTCTCGAGTTTTAGGGAGTCAGACAGACAGACATTCTCTGTTTTAGATAGCAGAATGGCCCGGTGTTGCTCGGGATTCTAAACATAGATTGGCATGTTTATCCCTCCTTTCTGAAACAGTTTCGTCGTATGTTCACCAATCGATGCAAAAGTGAAGTCACCTTGGGTGAATAGGCAAATAATTTTCCATTAAGATTTTTCAAAAGCATGTAATTGCGTTCTCTCTCTTCTTTGTTGTTGTTTCGCTAAATCGCCTAATACGGTCCCTAGAGCATTGAAAATTTGAAATATGTTTTGCTCAAAAGACTCACAGGACCATAAGTATTACATGTGTAAAGTTTGAAAAAAATCGGTTGGGTGGTTCTCGAGTTTTAGGGAGTCAGACAGACAGACAGACAGACATTCTCTGTTTTATATATATATATAAGTAGTTCCACAACAGTTAATTCACCATTTACGAGAACGTGGACAGAGTGCTCTACTACACGGATATAACCCGCCAGTATTCAATATACAAAATCTCACAATGTCATGAAAGGCCATTAAAACTATATAAAAAAATAATTGAGCAGTATCTAATAAAAATAAAACACACTACTGAAGGAAAAAGAAAAGGGAAAAAAGAAAAAGGAAAAGAAAAAAAAAGAAGGATCAAATGACGAAAAAAAGGGGGGAGGGGCAGAAACAGTTTGAGCTACGCATCAGCCACGCCCCGCCGACAAACGGCAAAAGTAGCCAGAAACACTCGTGGCAACAGCCCACCTCATGGGGTTTCCTCCTCAAGCAGGCCGCTTTCTTTTAGACTTTACGGAGGAAGTCAGCAATGCAAGGACCATGGACACCAGACGTCATGATGGAGACCGCTGCAAAGAGGAAGCGGTCGGAGAGGCCCCGGTATTTGACTATCTTCCTTTCCTTTGCATTGCCGGCAGCGGAGCTTGGGTTTGTGGCCAAAGTGACAGCTGGAGGCGGAAAGCAAGTCGCTGCACGTCGCGTTTTATCTCTTTTTTTTCTGGTTTATGATAATGGTTCTTTGGTTCTTAAATTGCCCACATTCCTTTACGTGGCCTCTATGCTGACCTCAATGTCTTGGCTGCAGCATCTGTCAAAATGCTTTTTAACAGAAGCTTTCGCCGCCATGTGCTTCTATATTTTCATGTGAAATATTTATGTAATTAAGTAATAGAGATGTATGTGTATGTCTTGAATTTTGGCAGTTTTGGCATTTCAAGCTATCTATATTGACAGCATATTTGTTCTGGAAAAAATATGAACTTTGCTATTATCTAATTTCATATACATCGTTTATTTCGATATACATATAAATACATGGTTGCAACGTTAACTGCTTACCCACACACCCAAACCTGCACACAAACACTCTCTTAAACTTATATATACACACATATTCTCATAGCCTCGTACAAACAACAAACAAACACACACACACACACACACACACACACACACACACACACACACACACACACGCACACACACACACACACACACACACACACACACACACACACACACACACATCCACACACACATCCACTCTATATACAAAACATTTTTTCCCTTTTCAGCGCAGACGCCTTCGATCATTGCCTTTTAAACACGACCAACTGAATTTCTTAAACACCAACGCCGGTTTCAGCCGTTTTCCAAGAGATCGCGACCTGAATAGGCTTGTTTTTTCACAAACATTTTTTTGATGTGGCAGATGTTACAGGGGGAGGGGGGAGAAAAAGTACGGGGGCCAGGTGGAGTCCTAGAAGAGAACTGCGAACCATGTCGTGAAGATTACGGACGTGCGTAAAGGCAGTAATGAACAGAACATGAACTGTTAAGGTCTGATTCCTGGGTATGTCACTATTTATAAAACAAATTTTGTATTTTATCTGATGAGAGCGTACCAAAGTTTTGGTACCCTTGAAATATATATAATAGAATAAATATGGTTTTATAAATATAGTTTCCATTTACTAATATCATTGATATTATACTCCAGAAAATTGTCGAGTGCTTCGAATCTGTTATAAATATATTTGTGGAATTACCAACAAATTAAATATCTCTTTGCTTATATATATATATATATGTGTGTGTGTGTGTGTGTGTGTGTGTACATAGATAGATAGATAAAGTGAGAGAGTAAGGAGCAAACATGTACGTAGTTGACCTATTCTGTATCGATGATGATACTGGTGGTGGTGGTGGTGGTGGTAGCGATGGCAACAATGGTGTCGATGGCGACAACGCCGAAGGTCGCTGTAGACACTGCTGTCTCACAGATCGATCAATTGATAATTTTAGCTAAAGTGTTTTGGGAATCCACTTTTTCCGCAGTTGGTAATACCAGGTAATGTTACATAGGTAACAAAAATAATATATAATTCTAATGTTCTCAAATTTCATAGTGCATATATTTTATACAAGCTAATGAAAAGAATACTAATTTTGAAAATAAGAATAGTTATTAGCATGAACGTTGTAACTAGAGCTGATTTAGCTAATACAATTTATAACATCGCTTATTCTCAAAACTACAAATATAGTGAGTGATTAAAAAAAAAGTCATTTGAGGGAAAGAAAGAAATGAAATTGAGAAATGAATTATACATTTTACTACATGCATAATCCTTTCGTCAAAAAGAAAAACAGATGAAAAACTTTACTTCTTACAAATGCTATAAGCATCATTGCATTTAGAAATATATATTACATAGTCAGCGCCTTCTCTCTCTCTCTCTCTCTCTCTCTCTATCTATCTATCTATCTCTATCTATCTATCTATCTATCTATCTATCTATCTATCTATCTATCTATCTATTTATCTATCTATCTATATATATATATATATATATATATATATATATATATATATAGGAACCAGTAAGACCCCGACAGCTGAGCTCAAGCCGTTTCGACGGCTATATATATATATATATATATATATATATATATATATATATATCTTTCTCTCTCTCTCTCTCTTACACACGCACACACTCAATTAAACGGAGCTAAATTTAAATTATAAGTATGAAGAAAAATAGACAAATGCATACCAAATATATACCATATATAATGTGTATATATATATATATATATAAATTATAAGTTTGAAGAATAGTCAGACAAAATTTATCCAATTTTTTCCTCCTTAGTCCGTAGAAATCAACCAGATAAATACTCATTTAAACGGAGGTAAGTTTAAAATGTAACTTTGAAGAAATAACAGATAAATGTCATAGACTTTCCTCTGTGAGGAACAGTCAGACAAAATTTACCTAGTCTTTCGACTTAGTCCATAGAAATTACCTAGACAAATAATCAATTAAATGGAGCTAAGTCTAAAATGTAAGTTTGAATATATATATATATATATATATATATATATATATATATATATATATATATATATATATATATATATATATTTCGTTTCTGAATTTGTTTAGCAAGATTCTTTATCTGAAATCGTGTGTTGAAACCGATATTGTTATACTTTGGGAGGTTCATGTTGCCAATAAGAAACACACGCACCAGTTGCTTTCACTTCAATTTAATTTAATATATATTTATAAATTTACAAATTTATAAATTTCTGGTTGGTTGGTTGGTTCCACAACCAGATAGTTGTTTATATATATATAGTCATAGTTCTTTCGTCACACACTCTGTGACCTCTTCAGTGACTGGGGATTTCTTTCTTCGTTTCTGTGCCTTTCCTTTCTTCTATCCTACGCCATTTTGTTTGTGTGTGGGTTGCGTGTTCAGTTTGCGCATGCGCCACATCCGGGTGTCTGTGTGTGTTTGTGTTCATTTTTCTATTTTTCTATTTATATTTGTTTGTTTATTTATTTATTTGTTGTTGGTTGGTTGTTTGTTCTATGTGTGTGTGTGTGTTTTCATTTTTTCTTGTGTGTGTTTTCATTTTGTGTGTGTTTTCAATTGTAAGTTGTAAGTTGTTTGTTCTATGTGTGTGTGTGTTTTCATTTTGTCCTTAATTGTAAGTTGTGATGTTGCTGTTCCACTCATATTTTCTATTTAATTTTGGTTTTAATTCTTTTATGCTTACTGCCTCTGTAATTTGCCTAAACATTGCGTCTTTCTTGTGTGTGGATTCTATTTTTATTTCTATGCTCTCTAATTTACCCCTGTGTTCTATCTTAGCATGTTGGTAGAGCACAGATGATTCTTTACTATCTTGGAGGTCTCGCCAGTGTTCATTTATTCGTTCCCCTATACTACGAGCTGTCTCACCTATGTACACTATATTTTTGTTTCTACATTGTCCTTCAGTACATCTTATGCTATATACTACATTTCTAGTTTTACAGTTAATATGGGGGCTTATTTTACAGGTTATACATTTCTTATCTATACATGAGGGTCTTTGGAACGGGTATGTCTTGCTAATAAGTGTTTTTACGGAGGTACCAGGTCTTTCTACTATCTTAATATTGAGATTATGTTTCTTTAGGGCTCTTCTAAATTTGTAGGCTAGTTCGCCTCTAGGGGTTGTATTGATGAACATTACACTCTGGTATTTATTGCTATCATACCATGAGTTTATTCTATTGGCCTTGTTCTTAGTTCTTTCTATTCTATTCCAAAATTTGCTCCTATACAAGGGGCAGGTCCCATTTATGTCATTATTTACCATTTTTTCCCATTTGGTTCTGGCTCCTTTATACACTCTGATTCTATCTCTCTGATTGTAGCCAGAGAACTGCATACGGTGGATGAAGTGTTGTATGTGTCTCTCTAGTTCTTCGGGGTTGCACATGCGGGACACATTTCTCATCACCCGTACCAAATCCGCAATCAGTATGTTGATTTTGGTATGGTCCGAAATGGCCGAGTTTCGGTGGATCAGATGTTTGGAAGTCATGGGTTTGGCATAATGGGAATGGAGGATTTGTTTTTGGTTGTTAATAGTATCTAACCAGAGCTCTGTGTCTAGTACAGGTAATCGATGGTTGGGGTGTCTACTTGGGTAGTCTATAGTAACTCTAATGCTCTGGTGGATGGAGTTTGCTATTTGCTGGATGCTTTCCATTGTGTTTTTCTCTGGTTCCTGACTGTTCTTTAGTGGGGGTGTCTTAACTACGATGTTTATATCATCTACGTAGCGGGAGTACATTATCAGGGTTAAGCTGTCTTCTAATTGTTCATTAAGTTTTTGTTTAAGTCTACTGTCCCACCATACCATGAACAAGTTAGCTATGTCGCCTGCAATGCTAACACCAATGGCTGCTCCTTCCTCTTGGGCATATGTTTTACCATTAAATTTGAACATATGTTCCTTAAGGGTTAATTTTATGCTGGCCCCTACCGCATGTGCAATCATTTTCTTCAGTTCATCGTGGTTTTCGGGTGTCCGTATGGCTCTGGTCCATACGGACACCCGAAAAATCATTTAAGAAAAATCATTTACGAAACTACGCTGGAGCATCAAAAACAAAAACAAAAGCAACAATATACGCACACACATATACAACACACATCCCAACAACAACAGACACACAGACACAAACAACAATAACAACAACAATAGCAACATACCCAGATACAACACCAACAATAGCAACATACCCAGATACAACAGACACGCAGACACAAACAACAATAACAACACACACGGAGACAACAATAACAACAACACACACATCAACAACAACAACAACAGCAACATACCCAGATACAACAACAACAGACACGCAAACACAAACAACAATAACAACACACACAACAACGATAACACACACACACACGGAAACAACAACACACATCAACAACAACACACATCAACAACAACAACACACACACATTCAATGCCTCTCACCACCACTACAATCTTAACAAACACACAGACACAGAAAACAAGTAATGACAGTAGCACAGAAATCAGAGAAATAAGAGAAAGTAATAGGATTAAAAGGAGAAGGGAGACTAAGGACAAAGAGAATAACCAAGACGAACACACAGACACACAAAATAGGGTAGATAACAACATTGAGCCAGTGGAAAGAGACAGGAGTAATTATGAGAGACATAGAAACAACCATGAAGCTGAGGATGCTGCTGTTGGTGGAAATAGAAACAACACAACTAACAATAGCACTAGTACACATAAAGCAGCAGCCTGGAACTCTCCGTTTTATAACCCCTCCGATAAATCATTCGACCTACGACGAGTCCACGCCACGACTTTGCCATTTAACAAACGCACGCAGTTGCCGTCGCAGGTCGATGAACAAACAGAAGCACAATTTAGTATAGCTAAATCCGAACTTAGAAATATTATTGAACAGTATAGCAAGAAGCATAATAGAATAGAGGCCCAGCAACTGGGAGAAGAATCTGCAAATGGCTTGCGTAAGCTCATGCAGCGCTCGCGTAATGGAGAGATAGCATGCTTTCCAACAGACAAGTCTGGCAGAATGTCGGTTGACAGCCTGCCAAACTACATCCAGGCAATGCAACCCCACACCACTAACACAAGAGAGGTAACACCACAGGAGCATGAGGATAAAGAAAAAACCCTCAATGCCCATATGGTGATGTGGACAAATATAATGCAGCCCAACAAAAGGACTGCCAACAACTTCCAGGCCTGGAACAATGACGTGCCGGCGTTGTATGGGCTTCGAAAAGACCATAAAACGGGCTGGGACCCTGTCGCGGGACCACCAACACGGCCAGTCTGTGGGGCTAACATTGCTAGTAACTACAGACTGTCCTACTTCCTCTCCCTGATCATACGCCCCATCATTGAGATGTCCCCAGATGTGTGTGACAGCACGGAGGACCTCCTCAGCAGAATCGGCGCGGGTAACCGATCTGGGGACCTAACAAACTGCATAATAGGCAGTATGGATGTTGTGTCCCTGTATCCATCTATTGACGTGGATTTTGCTGTGGAGAAATGCGTCGAAATGATCAGCGAGAGCAAGGTTGAGTTCCGTGGGATTGATACCAGTGAGCTGGGACTTCTACTTAAGCTTACCCATAGTAATAGTTACCTAGACACTTATGACCTTAGCAACCTGTGCCCTACAAGACCAGCAAGAGGCAGACCACCTACCATTACCTCAATGGCCAAGAAAACCCACACGGATAGATGGAACGGGTGGACCAGAGCCATACGGACACCCGAAAACCACGATGAACTGAAGAAAATGATTGCACATGCGGTAGGGGCCAGCATAAAATTAACCCTTAAGGAACATATGTTCAAATTTAATGGTAAAACATATGCCCAAGAGGAAGGAGCAGCCATTGGTGTTAGCATTGCAGGCGACATAGCTAACTTGTTCATGGTATGGTGGGACAGTAGACTTAAACAAAAACTTAATGAACAATTAGAAGACAGCTTAACCCTGATAATGTACTCCCGCTACGTAGATGATATAAACATCGTAGTTAAGACACCCCCACTAAAGAACAGTCAGGAACCAGAGAAAAACACAATGGAAAGCATCCAGCAAATAGCAAACTCCATCCACCAGAGCATTAGAGTTACTATAGACTACCCAAGTAGACACCCCAACCATCGATTACCTGTACTAGACACAGAGCTCTGGTTAGATACTATTAACAACCAAAAACAAATCCTCCATTCCCATTATGCCAAACCCATGACTTCCAAACATCTGATCCACCGAAACTCGGCCATTTCGGACCATACCAAAATCAACATACTGATTGCGGATTTGGTACGGGTGATGAGAAATGTGTCCCGCATGTGCAACCCCGAAGAACTAGAGAGACACATACAACACTTCATCCACCGTATGCAGTTCTCTGGCTACAATCAGAGAGATAGAATCAGAGTGTATAAAGGAGCCAGAACCAAATGGGAAAAAATGGTAAATAATGACATAAATGGGACCTGCCCCTTGTATAGGAGCAAATTTTGGAATAGAATAGAAAGAACTAAGAACAAGGCCAATAGAATAAACTCATGGTATGATAGCAATAAATACCAGAGTGTAATGTTCATCAATACAACCCCTAGAGGCGAACTAGCCTACAAATTTAGAAGAGCCCTAAAGAAACATAATCTCAATATTAAGATAGTAGAAAGACCTGGTACCTCCGTAAAAACACTTATTAGCAAGACATACCCGTTCCAAAGACCCTCATGTATAGATAAGAAATGTATAACCTGTAAAATAAGCCCCCATATTAACTGTAAAACTAGAAATGTAGTATATAGCATAAGATGTACTGAAGGACAATGTAGAAACAAAAATATAGTGTACATAGGTGAGACAGCTCGTAGTATAGGGGAACGAATAAATGAACACTGGCGAGACCTCCAAGATAGTAAAGAATCATCTGTGCTCTACCAACATGCTAAGATAGAACACAGGGGTAAATTAGAGAGCATAGAAATAAAAATAGAATCCACACACAAGAAAGACGCAATGTTTAGGCAAATTACAGAGGCAGTAAGCATAAAAGAATTAAAACCAAAATTAAATAGAAAATATGAGTGGAACAGCAACATCACAACTTACAATTAAGGACAAAATGAAAACACACACACACATAGAACAAACAACTTACAATTGAAAACACACACAAAATGAAAACACACACAAGAAAAAATGAAAACACACACACACACATAGAACAAACAACCAACCAACAACAAATAAATAAATAAACAAACAAATATAAATAGAAAAATAGAAAAATGAACACAAACACACACAGACACCCGGATGTGGCGCATGCGCAAACTGAACACGCAACCCACACACAAACAAAATGGCGTAGGATAGAAGAAAGGAAAGGCACAGAAACGAAGAAAGAAATCCCCAGTCACTGAAGAGGTCACAGAGTGTGTGACGAAAGAACTATGACTATATATATATAAACAACTATCTGGTTGTGGAACCAACCAACCAACCAGAAATTTATAAATTTGTAAATTTATAAATATATATTAAATTAAATTGAAGTGAAAGCAACTGGTGCGTGTGTTTCTTATTGGCAACATGACCCTCCCAAAGTATAACAATATATATATATATATATAAACGGAAAAAATGAAACGAAATTTCATTTCCCACTCTTAGTACGGCTGTTACTTAAATATAAGTATGTACACGTACATACATATATGTATACAGACGTACAATAGTATGTATATATATATACATACATGC
>OZ024741.1:77163536-77246036 GCA_964016885.1 Eledone cirrhosa | reverse complement strand
ATCTTTTGATGTTGTAGACGCTCTTGTGTTCTTTATCATATATATATATATATATTATATATATATTATATATATAATATATATATATATATATATATATATATATATATATATATATATATATATATATATATATATATATATATATATATATATATATATATATATATATTAAAATAACAGATTAAAGTTTAAGCAAAGAATCGCTGCTTTCACCCTTAACGGGATCTTCTGAAACTAACAAAGTCAATCTGTAAACGCAGAACTGGATATTTCAAAAAACGTTGCAACCGGAGGAAGACAGGAAGACGATATTTTGGTTCGTGGAAACGTTCGCTGGCAAAGAACGGGAAAAATCGAATAATACGTCATTAAAAGGAGCTGTGAAAAACAATTACGCGCAAAGACAGAACCACGTTTAGGTATAAAAGAGGTCGTAGGCTAATGTTCTCTTAGGTGGTGCATAGAGACGTTCTCTGGCAATGAACGAAAAAACGAAAATAATAAGTCATATGTGGAGCGTGGAGAACAATAGCACGCAAAGACAAAACCACGTAAATGGTATAGCAGAAATCGTAGACTAAAATTCTAACTAAGAGACCAAATGAATCTCCGCTACAGAGTTAAGAACAAAGTAAATAAATACAATACAGAAGTAATAGAAATAAATAAATACATACACGCAAACAAATACGTACATACACAAGCATACGCAACACCTTACCCTAGGTATACAACCACGCACATATAAATATGTGTGTGTGTGTGTGTATGCTTGTGTACAAATAAATAAATAATTATATAAACGTATATAAGTAGATAAATACGTATATAACAAGCGCACACACATACCTACATATAAATACACGAATGTACATCTCTCCCTCTCCACCTTCACTCTCATCTCCTCCCCCTTTTTTTCATCCTTTCCACCCCCCCCCCCCTAAATAAAATATTTTTTCCTCGCACATATCCTCCCTTCGTTAATTTTCAAAATTTTTAATTTATACAGTATCTCCCAACGGTTTTCAACCTCTCTATATAAAAAATATATCTCCTCTCAGTTATAAAAACTATCTCTTTCTCTCTATCACCCATCTCTCCCTCTCATCTCCTTCCCTTTTCATCCTTTCCACCCCCCCCCCCTCTCTAAATAAAATTTTTTTTTCCCAATATCACACATCAATCTAAAACCACTTTTCATATGTTGATTTAAAACTGCACTATCCACAAGTGTTTTTTAGCCTTCATATCATGTTCTCCTGTTTTATCTGATGAAAACACAAATATTATTGCATGATGATGTTTGTTTTTGAAATGCGCATAATAAAATACATGGAACTCCTTTAACCATCTTTTGATCTTATATTATGCATACTCCAGTCCTACAAACTGTAGAGTGCTTCTTATCCGATATCTGCATTGCTTTATTGTACTACAATAAAACTCACCTCCTACATATATATATATATATATATATATATATTAAAAAATTGGTTGAATTTTACTTGTTCTGCTTATCTTAATAATAATAATAATAATAATATCTTAATATATATATATATATATATATATATATATATATATATATATATATATATATATATATATATATATATATATATATATATATATAGAGAGAGAGAGAGAGAGAGAGAGAGAGAGAGAGAGAGAGAGAGAGAGATGTAGGGGTTGGAGAAGTGGTAGAGAGTGGTTTGAAGAATACAGATAGCTTAATCAAAATGTTGTGGTAGGGGTTTTATTTTACTGTTTATTCTCAAGGTGATAGCGCTTAGGCATTGTGTTGATGTGGTCAAGATTGGGATTATTTATTGCCACAGAGAGCAGGTTCATAGATGTGGAGAGGGAGTGTAGTAGACCGAGGGCGAGAGAGAGAGAGGGCGGGGGAGAGAAAGAAAGAGAGATAGATAGTCTGCAAATCGCACTCAAGTACCCATTTATAATGATAAGCAGGGTATTGGCTTGTAGTGTGGGGGTGAGGGATATAATTAGGAAGTAGTTATTGAGAGGAATTAGCTAGCGAGAAAGCGATGTTGCAGTCTCGGGTTCAAATGTTAAGTTATTTTATAGTGAGAGAATTTAGCCTTCAGTTTGTGGTTGCAGTATAACGATCGTTCGATTCTGTTATTTAGTAATTTGTTTTTGGATTTTAAGATATAAAAGAGTTCAAGGTTGCATAATCTGCAGTACTTCAATCCACTCCGATATGCACTAGCACTGGATAGTTTATCCTATTTTAAGCTAAACTGCCGGTTGCATTCTCGATGTTGCCAGGTCTTATTGGCGAACGTAGTCACAAGACGGTGTTTAGGATGCTTAATCGAAAATCGATGACGATACCAGCGAGATTTAAAGGAGGCAGTAGTAGACCCAATGTAATACCATTTCTGGTCGTTCGATTCAACGGTGCATTGATAAACAATGTTGGACTCTAGGCATTTATTCTTCAATGGGCATCTTTCGGGTAGGTGGCAGTTGCAGTTTTTGTTGTGGGTAGCAGGTATACCATGGATAGGTTGGGATAACAGTTCAAATGGGTTGTGTAATACCCGCCTCCCATTTGGTGGTTGGGAGGCCGATATTTCGTTATGCTCATCTGTTACTAAAATATTTTGTTTTGTAGTGTTGTTTAATAATTGCTTTAAGTTAAGTTTTTTATGTATGCTTCAAGGTTTGGTGCGGTGGAGTATGATAGCTTAATAGTCTTAGAGTTTAGAATCTTACTGTATTTATGGGAACTAGGGAAATGCTTGTTAATTAACTTAAAGAATGAAAGAGATAGTTTTGTACTAATCGAAGCATTAAAAATGGGATTATACCAGATATACTTTCTACAACGTGATTTATTTGGTGATGATTTTCTATTAGTATGTCTGGTGGTACTGTATGTGTGCGCTTGTATTTCTGTACCCCTGTTATATATTCTTTGATTGCGTGTGGAGCTATGTGTGTTATGGAGATTCTTATCAATGTATTCTATTTTATCACGGTGGTCTGCATTCCTTAATGCGTTATTATAGTATTCAGCATGTTCACTGAAAATCTCAGAGTTAGACGATAGGCGAGAGATTCTGAGAGAAATACTACGGGGAACCGATTTGATCATGGAAAGTGGGTGATTCGAATTAAAATTAATATAGGTAAGGTTTCATTTATCTTGTGGAAGAGTCGTATCAGTCCAGTATTCAAATTAAGAGTTACGTCAAGGAAATTTACCACTTTAAGATTGTATTCGTACGTTATTTTTAAACCCAGTTCACTAAAAGAATTTCTAATGTTTTTCCGTAGCCTTTCAAGATTTTGGTTATTTAAGTTATTAACTAATAAAAGCGCGTCATCTCTATATATTCACCCCTGTAGATTACTAAATGTTCCATGTAGTATGTGGGCTATGTAAATTCCCACAAGATCCGTGACCTCCGCTGAGTCGTTACAGCCCATGGTGTGTCGAAGTCTGTGGGTCTGTCCCTACGTTCCCAGTAGCAGTTATCAAACTTGATAATAGTTTTCCTAGCCTCTAGAATAATATTGATTTCGTCCTCTGTTAGGTCGGAATTAACTTTGGCAAACGATAGGGCCTTACGTAAAGTACTGGGCGAGATTGAAGAGTAGTATTCGTCAATGTCGAATTGTATAAACTTAGACTTACTCATATTCTTAACGTTATTAAACCAGCGAATTGCCCCATAATTTAATTTCTATTTTCTTTTTCAATTGAGTTATTACCCTGTCAAGTATATGTTGCTAATTTTTCATGTCTGATTTAGAAGGGCATATAAGTCTAATGTTAGGGTTAGAGTCAAAATTTACCTTATGGTCCTTCAGGTGAAAGGTGGGGGTTGCGGGTATAATCGGCTCGGTTCTATCGTCTATCTTGAGATTCTTCACTACTTTGTATGCTTCGTTGTGCAATCAAATAATTATTAATTATCAATTGCACATAGCATGACGAGGCTGTATAACTACTGTTGAAACATTTGTAAGCACTCGGAATAAATTACCTTTTTATGATGTCTACCTGTTATTATTCATTCTTTATCTACACTCCGGAATACAGAAGGATCAGAAACTGAATTTTTCTGACTATTCTTCCATAACTTGTTGAGTAACCCCTCACCGTACGTCAACTCTATCTAGTGTAGTAATTAACCATTACTGCATTCAGGATAACCCTAAGCATTTCTTGCATAATCTAATATATATATATATATATATATATATATATATATATATATATATATATATATATATATATATATATATATATATATATATGTGTGTGTGTGTGTGTGTGTGTGTGTGTGTGTGTGTGTGTGTGTAGTAGTAGTTCTATTTAAATTGTTGGGATACAACAAGCAAATATTTTTATAACTGATATAAAGCACTCAACAAATTATTGGAGTAAAAATACGATATATTATCAAATGGAAACTATATTTATAAAACCATATTTATTTCATTATACATATTTCAAGGACACCATTTTATCTGATGAAAGCACACCATAATTTAACTTGGTGTCTTGAAATATCTATAATGAAATAAATATGGTTTTATAAATATAGTTTCCATTTGTTAATATATCGTATATATATATATATATATATATATATATATATATATATAGATAAGATTCTACAGGACTAGAACTGTTTCATTCATTAGAAATCATCAGGAATCTATATATATATATATATATATATTCAAACTTACATTTTATATAAAATTATTTTAATATAATATTAATTCAAAAGATTTTTTAACACTATAAGTGAAGTCATTCTTTTCCTTTTTTTCAAATATACCTAACTGTACCAAGGATCTCACACATTTTCCAATATATATATATATACACCCCCACTCTTAAAAGCGTGAACCTAATAAACTACCATTTGTACTGCCTCTCTGATTTTTTGTTTCTGTCTAAGGTGAAACAATTGTTCTCGGTATGCTGAACTAACTGTTGTGTAACCACTTCTACCTAACTCGTCCCATGGGCTGAGTGCTCTACCACTACGGATATTACCTTCCGGTGTTCTACCACTATATATATATATATATATATATATATATATGTGTGTGTGTGTGTGTGTGTGTGTGTGTGTGTGTGTGTGTGTGTGTGTGTGTGTGTGTGCTGCATGCACGCAGTGGTGAGAATAGTTTTGGTACTATAGGTGTGACGAACAAACAGATTACACGCTGTAAATTATAATAGATGCGATAAATGACCACTGCCGCCGCAACCTCTACCACCACAACCACCACCACCACCAAGACCATTACCACCACTTCCTCCATTACCACCTCCACCTACAACAGCACTACTACTACCGTTATCACCACCACCCCTTTATTTGTTTTTATCTTCTCTTTGTTTTCTTCCTTTCCTTCTTTCTTCTTTATGCTTTCTTTTATTTCTTCTTTCCTTCTTTCTTCTTTATGCATTCTTTTCTTTCTCCCCCCCCCCCCTCTCTCTCCTTCTCCGTTAACTATTTTATGCCACAAACAAAGAATCAAATAAATATATAATAAATTTCTAAACAAATACATACATAATTAAATAACCTAGCAACGAACGCGACGGTCAAACCTAAACAGAAACTCCTAAGGTTTGACATGACGTGTAGGTGTGTTTGTGGGAGAGAGGGGGTAGGTAGGTGGGAACTGAAAGCTAATGCGCATGTTCGAACGCGGAAAATTCGGTCGTGTTTGGACCATCGCCATTGGCAACTGCGATAATATAAATATAACAGCAAAATATTGATTGTGAACTACTAGTAGTAGTAGTAGTAGTAGTAGTAGTAGTAGTAGTAATGGTGGTGAACATTGTAAATCACAGTTACTACTACTACTACTACTACTACTACTACTACTACTACTACTACTACTACTACTAAATACCTATTCTCTTCACATAAAAAGACTGGGTGGTCATGGCTGGAATGCCTTTGACCATATGACTGCTCGGTCAGGATTAACCTTGGGCTAAATAACGATTACTACATCATGAGATTACAAGAAAGTTTCTACCTGGTCGTTCGACTTGCTTGTAGAAGCAGCCAAATTTCCCTCAAATCACACATCACCGTTTAATATAGGACACGGCACATTACATAATGTAGACCTTCATAGCCATAAAAAGGTTGGGTGACCGTGGTCAGAAGACCTATAATTAAAGGCCTGCCCGATAGCGGTTGACATGGAGCTAAATAACAACAACACAAACAACTGCAATAATACTACCACTGCTTCAATCAATATCACCATTAACCCCACCAAACAACAATAACATCGCCATCGCCATTATCATCAATGACAACAATAACATTACCATCACCACTACCAACATTACCACGGCCAACACAAACTACTGCAACAATAACATGATAATCACCACTATCATTACGTCCATCAATACCAACACCAACAATATCATCACTGTTACCACCAACGTCACTGCCTACAGCAACCCTGCCCGTTGCCACCGACATATTTCCTTTCACAACATTGATTAATGAAACCTTCTCTACCTATCGGCCACTGTTGGTAGTGATTTATGAGTGAAAGATGCAATGGTCTGTATTGGTGGTGGAGGAAACTAAGCGCAAAGTAGAGAAGAAAAAAAAGAATGAAGGGGAGAAGAGTTAATAAAAGAGAACACGGAGAAGTAGCAGCAGAGTTGGTTTTATTACACACACACACACACACACACACACACACACACACACACACACACACACACACACACACACACACACACACACACACACACACACACACACACACACACACACACACACACACACACACACACACACACACACACACACAGTGAATCCGAGTTAAACCAGACCTCGTTAAGTCCGATATTGAATAGAGCAGATGAAAGCTGGGCGAGGTGAATGGCTGCCCGAGTTGTTTCAGTCGCCATTTTTGAGCGTCAGTGTTGTAAGGGTGTATGTTCTGGGTTTGCTAAGCTTTTAAGAATGAAGTCTTCATACGCGTAAGGAACATTTTTTTTAGCGATGTGTTACACATACGCAGATGGTATGTACACTTTGAAATTAGTAGTGATGAAATGATCAGTACGTCTACGAGTTTTGAAAGACTAAATTACCTGTTACCATTGTCAGTATCGGTCGACCGTCGGACAACATTCTTTACGGCACAGATTTACCGCCTTTTATGTTCTGAGTTCAAATCCCGCCGAGGTTAGCTTTGACTTTCATCCTTACGGGATCGATAAATTAAAGCTCCAGTAACACACTGGGGTCAATTTAATCTTTTCCCTTCCCTTCAAATTACTGGCTTTGTGCGAAATGTAGAAACAATTATCATTTCTATTCCAGCAAACCGTGGTTCAACATGCATATTTTTTATTCCAACACTTTAGTCTTTATTGTGTTGTATCAGATGAAAGAATGGTATTTAACTAATGTATTGGTACGCGATGGGGCCCACCCACAGCCCCGGCAGTCAGTGCAGTACGTAAATATCTAGTAAATGTGCTCAACGGTCCCGTCCCGATGGTGAAATGAAAGTTCTACTAATTTTAAACAACACACCTATTCACAAAAATGCTCACTAGTTTGTCAGTAAGGATGGTAAAATAAGGTTTATGTCTATGCCAACCATTGTGACTTCAACGATCTAGCCAATTGATCAAGTTATAATTAGAGCCTACAAGATATGCCAACGAAGATATTTTAAACAAAGTTCTTGTGATGATAGAAGAGGATGATCTTTGAAAAGACTTCAAGAAGAAATAATTCTCAGTAACAAAAACTACAGTCTCATGTCCGCATCATTCAATTTAGCACGAAAGGCACAAACAACTGAAACTCTAGTCGGTACTTAAAATCCTCCCTAGATATAGAGGGTTAACAGAAGTAGAAATAAAAGAGAAAGCTCTCGTTGGTGACACAGATATAGTGAGGATGATGAAGACGATGGACCATTGTCCCAGAAACCCAAACACAGTTATACAAGAATCCCTTCATAACGTCATATCATACATTGGGCCTGTCAACAGAAGCTAATGTTCAGCAATATTACTAACATCTTAGAGCCTTAAGGGAACCCATTACCATGTCCAGCATACACGTATGGCCATGTGCACATTTGTATACAATATATACAGAAGCGAGTGCAATTGGGCATACAAATTTATATCCATTCTTACATAATACATGCAGAAAATATAGATATGTAATATCAATGGATATCTCATCGCCGTTTCCATTATGGAATTACAGATATATCTACATGCACAAGTACAAATATGCGCATACAGAAATAAACACCTATATACGGGTGTCAATATACTAATACATGGACGTAGTCACAGACATACACGCTAAAAGCACCCCAAAATTCAAGCAGTGGTGTTAAGCTGCGCTGAACGTTAGACCTACCCCATTAAAATCTCTCTGAATCTCTGTCAGTCACCGTCAGACAATCTTACACAATTTTTGTCGGTCTTTGTCGGTCTCTATCTTCATGGACATTTGCGGTCCAATTTCTTTGATGTTAAACGAATAAGAAACAAACTACTTTCGTCTTCTCTCCATGCACCTTTTCCACCTCTCTTCCCGATGCACACTCTATCTTTTTCCACACACCTCCTCCCTTTCTCTCTCTCCATCTCTCTTTAATCTTGACATCACTGTTCCGGTGAAACCTTATTTCCGAAGTATCCGAATCCAGATCTATCGCTTTAACAAAGTTTTCATAAGTCCAAGCTTGGTGTGAAAAGTGAGAAGAAACCTCTTTTTGTGGTCAACAAGTGAACCACTCAAAATAATTTTCTAGTCTGGTAAAAGTGAGGTACATTTTGATAAATTTTTATGAATGTAGAAGTTTTGCTTATTCCTACTGTCCCACTTACATAAAAAACAGTACTTGGTATAACCTAGCTTTAACCCTAACAAAAGTGCAGTAACCTTCAGATCTCCACAGTTATCTCAATTATATTTTCGATACTGATTTTTTTTCTAAAACGAACTTGACGTTGTTATATGATTCTTTCTTATTTGCAGCATGTGCAATAGGTACAGAATGAAATTTAATTCCGTTATGACGAAAGACTGCTTTTAAGCTGACTTTTGAGGAATCAATGAAAAATTCACTCAATACTTTATTCTGATGACCAAGAGACTCCATGACTGAATTAATAACGTTGCAAAGCACAAGTCCATCTTCATGAGTGAACCATTCTTTGAATTTATCATGACCACTGCAGAAAACACAAAATTTGATATCATATTACAATAGATTTCAATCCTTGAATTTTGAATCTAAAAGTTTAACTTGCCTCTTAGATGAATTCAGATCGCAAACTGTCATTTAGATCTCACTGAGAAAGAGTAAATCGGATTCATTGAAGGAACAGTTAGCCTGGAAAGTCGTATCAGAAGTGTCATAATTTTTCTCGAGATATGTTCAGTTTCGTTTGATACTTCTTCGCTTAAAGCAGCAAATTCAAGGGTATTCAGTTCTGAAGTTGAGCACTGAGAATAATTCGCATTGCAGAGTGTTTAGTTCGGGTTATTATTATTATGGATTGGCAGTATCGGTAGAGGGTCGGACGCCATGCTTTCCAGCATAGTTACGTCCCTTTACGATCTGAGTTCAAATCCCGCCGAGGTTGACTTTGCCTTTCATCCTTACAGGGTCGATAAAATAAAGTACCAGTAATGCACTGGGTAATTGCTGGCCTTGTGCCTAAAGTAGAAACAATTATTATTATTATTATTTTTTTTTTAGTGATCTCTTTTATACTCACTAGATAGTGTTTTGTGTTTCCTCAAAATTAGTGGAAAAGTAAATGGCATGTGACTTTAATCATTTAGCTACATGTTAGACAACAAATGTAAGGTTCCCAACACATACTAATCACTCAGTTTATATCCGAAACAAAGTTTATAGTATTTTTACTAATAGTTCAAAGTTACGTTGGTAGAAATAATTAGTTACGTATAGTAGAAGGAATTAGGAGGGTTCAGACAGTTCCGTAGCATGACAAAGCAGCTATATGAACACAATACTAGTGTAAAATCAACAAGGAGCAACACACACTAGCTGTTAACACCGTAGCCTTTGCATGCAAACTGACTTGGAGCTGCTCTACAGACAGATACAAGGGACATGTCAAAACAGGTCTAAACGTATTTCCACCTGACTAAATTTATCCTACCAGCAATATCAGAACTTTCTCTTCAAAGAAATATATATATATATATATATATATATATATATATATATATATAGTCTACTTTATTTATTTTTTCTTTAACCCGTAACTCCTAGTAGAGTCGTAAGGACGATGTAGGGACATATGGCGTTTCTTGGGCATTTTGTTTCAACCTGGCGGAGCCCATCCCCTCTCCAGATCTAAAATACAGCCAATTTCTTCCAGAGTAAGGAAAGAGAGTGACAGAGAGCAAGAATCTATTCCAATACTGGACTGGTACTTTTTTTATCGACTTCAGAAGGATAAAAGATAAAGTTTACCTCGATGGGATTTAAACTCACAGCGCAGAGAACCTGAATGAATACTGGAAAGCATTCTATTCGACGTTTTGCAACCTATTTCGTATACTAATTTTACATAAAACTCATGCAACAAACATATTGATATTAAACTCTTTATTTGTAGTTATACTAATAGAATATGAATTTTTTATCCGATGATTACGTTAAATGAAAACAAATATGAACATAGCCTCTCAAAAAAATTATATCTGATACGAACATTTTTATTTCATATTTAGATTCAATATTCAAAATTACACTTAGAAAATTCATCAAAACACTTGTGACAAAATTGTTGTTTCCCAGATTAATCGAAGGCCTATACTATAGCCGTTTGTTGACCAGACAACAATGATTGCTGAGAGGAAACAAAAAATTAATTACGGAATTAATTAATTAACTGATACTCTGACAAAAACAACAGCTGACATAATTGTCAATCGAGGGATGTATAAGTGTATGTACACAACGTTACAGACATAAACACGCAGGCATATATATATATATATATATATATATATATATTACATCTCTCTGTCTATCAACCACGCTCATCACACACACACTCTCTACCTCCATCTTCTATAAGCTCACTGATTCCCACTCCTACCTCGACTTCTCCTCTTCCCATACCACCCACACCAAACTCTCCATACTCTACCCCCAATTACTCTGTCAGCTCTGTAGTCAGGAACACCATTTCGAGACCTAGTCCCAACTCATGGCCACCCGCTTCATCCAGCGCGGATATCCTCCACTCTGATCTAAGCTGCTCTCACCCGCGCTCGTGAAACGGACCGAAACACAGTCCTCTCACCCCACCATGGCCCTCTCAATAACCGCCTTCCTACAAAAATCAATCTTTCCCGAAATGAAAACCGACATCACGGAATTCTGTCGAAAACTTAACTAGCAGAAGTTTTCTCAAATAATCTCAATGAAGACGATTCACTAGTTAGAAATAAAAGTGATTTCTGCCCAAAGAAAGGAAGATTTCTTCGTGTGTTCTCAACGAATCTGATTTTTAAAACAATTAGAAATTATTTGTTTTTTAGTTAACCGTACCTCACGATAAATGTCGGAAAGTTGGGGCAACGAGGGGAGGGGGTAAGAATGAAAGTAATTGTGGAAATGAAAAACACTGAAAATGCCATAAGTTTTTTTTTCCTGGGTATTTCGTGTGTTTTAAACGAATATAATTCAAATCCACTGGAAACAACTCGTTTTTTTTTTTGTTTCTTTATTTTGAGAAACCAGAGAAGTAGGAGAGTTTTAAGTATTTTGCTATTAACCATTCTGAAAATTTTATAGATAAAAAGTGTACAAACATATTTAAATACACACAATATTGAAAGATTTTAGAAAGATTTAAGAGTCAGTGCAAAAGCCGGGTATTCCGTCAAAATATCTACATTAGTATCTGACCAAATATTTATTTAGGTCTTCTATGGGAATGAAGAAAACCTGTGATACTATTTCTTTATATCCACTTCTCCCAGATCGCTAGCATCGTGTTAGAATCCAGAAAGACTCACATTCTGAGGCAAAATACGAGGTAAGTCCTACAATTGCATAAGGTATTTCCAATGCTTTTAATTTCCACCATTACTTTTATTTTTGCCCCAATATTTGTCGGGAGGCACAGTTAACTAAAAAAACATATTTCCAATGGTTTTAAAAGTCAGATTCGTAGAAAACTTACTAAAAGTCATCGGGAAAAAATTAATTATAAAGAAAACTCTCAAGAGCTACTTTGCCCCATCACACACACACACACACACACACACACACACACACACACACACACACACACACACACACACACACACACACACACACACACACACACACACACACACACACACACACACCGTTTTCTGCCATATCGTTGTAGAACATTACGCATACGTGGGTTACAAAAGGGATACAACTTAATGTTTTGGCAATTGCAAATGGGCGGTGGAACTGGTGGGGGTCAAGGGGCCATGGCCACCCCAATAATTATATTTTTGTCTCCAAACTACCAAAACATTTATTTGAATATGCGCTACAATTTATATACATGTAGATACAGAAAGGGGGAGAGTTTGATGTTAATTGATATAGAGAGGAGGGAGTTTGGTGTTAATTGATATAGAGAGGGGGGAGTTTGGTGTTAATTGATATAGAGAGGAGGGAGTTTGGTGTTAATTGATATAGAGAGGGGGGAGTTTGGTGTTAATTGATATAGAGAGGGGGGAGTTTGGTGTTAATTGATATAGAGAGGAGGGAGTTTGGTGTTAATTGATATAGAGAGGGGGGAGTTTGGTGTTAATTGATATAGAGAGGGGGAGTTTGGTGTTAATTGATATAGAGAGGGGGGAGTTTGGTGTTAATTGATATAGAGAGGAGGGAGTTTGGTGTTAATTGATATAGAGAGGGGGGAGTTTGGTGTTAATTGATATAGAGAGGGGGAGTTTGGTGTTAATTGATATAGAGAGGGGGAGTTTGGTGTTAATTGATATAGAGAGGGGGGAGTTTGATGTTAATTGATATAGAGAGGGGGGAGTTTGGTGTTAATTGATATAGAGAGGAGGGAGTTTGGTGTTAATTGATATAGAGAGGAGGGAGTTTGATGTTAATTGATATAGAGAGGGGGGAGTTTGGTGTTAATTGATATAGAGAGGGGGGAGTTTGGTGTTAATTGATATAGAGAGGGGGAAGTTTGGTGTTAATTGATATAGAGAGGGGGGAGTTTGGTGTTAATTGATATAGAGAGGGGGGAGTTTGGTGTTAATTGATATAGAGAGGGGGAGTTTGGTGTTAATTGATATAGAGAGGGGGGAGTTTGGTGTTAATTGATATAGAGAGGAGGGAGTTTGGTGTTAATTGATATAGAGAGGGGGGAGTTTGGTGTTAATTGATATAGAGAGGGGGGAGTTTGGTGTTAATTGATATAGAGAGGGGGGAGTTTGGTGTTAATTGATATAGAGAGGGGGGAGTTTGGTGTTAATTGATATAGAGAGGGGGGAGTTTGGTGTTAATTGATATAGAGAGGGGGGAGTTTGGTGTTAATTGATATAGAGAGGGGGAGTTTGGTGTTAATTGATATAGAGAGGGGGGAGTTTGGTGTTAATTGATATAGAGAGGGGGGAGTTTGATGTTAATTGATATAGAGAGGGGGGAGTTTGGTGTTAATTGATATAGAGAGGGGGAGTTTGGTGTTAATTGATATAGAGAGGGGGGAGTTTGGTGTTAATTGATATAGAGAGGAGGGAGTTTGGTGTTAATTGATATAGAGAGGGGGGAGTTTGATGTTAATTGATATAGAGAGGAGGGAGTTTGATGTTAATTGATATAGAGAGGAGGGAGTTTGGTGTTAATTGATATAGAGAGGAGGGAGTTTGATGTTAATTGATATAGAGAGGAGGGAGTTTGGTGTTAATTGATATAGAGAGGGGGGAGTTTGGTGTTAATTGATATAGAGAGGAGGGAGTTTGGTGTTAATTGATATAGAGAGGGGGAGTTTGGTGTTAATTGATATAGAGAGGGGGGAGTTTGGTGTTAATTGATATAGAGAGGGGGGAGTTTGATGTTAATTGATATAGAGAGGGGGGAGTTTGGTGTTAATTGATATAGAGAGGGGGAGTTTGGTGTTAATTGATATAGAGAGGGGGGAGTTTGGTGTTAATTGATATAGAGAGGAGGGAGTTTGGTGTTAATTGATATAGAGAGGGGGGAGTTTGATGTTAATTGATATAGAGAGGAGGGAGTTTGATGTTAATTGATATAGAGAGGAGGGAGTTTGGTGTTAATTGATATAGAGAGGAGGGAGTTTGATGTTAATTGATATAGAGAGGAGGGAGTTTGGTGTTAATTGATATAGAGAGGGGGGAGTTTGGTGTTAATTGATATAGAGAGGAGGGAGTTTGGTGTTAATTGATATAGAGAGGAGGGAGTTTGATGTTAATTGATATAGAGAGGAGGGAGTTTGGTGTTAATTGATATAGAGAGGAGGGAGTTTGGTGTTAATTGATATAGAGAGGAGGGAGTTTGGTGTTAATTGATATAGAGAGGAGGGAGTTTGGTGTTAATTGATATAGAGAGGAGGGAGTTTGGTGTTAATTGATATAGAGAGGGGGAGTTTGGTGTTAATTGATATAGAGAGGATGATTGCGAGGGAGTGGTGTATTGTTGATGAAAAGAGGGAGTGAATTTGGTGGTAATGAATAGAGGGAGAGGGAATGAAAGAGAGTGTCGTATGGTAGATATGGAGAGGGGATAGTTTAGTGGTAATATCTGAGAAGAGGAATGGGGCGATCAAAAGCTGCTATGGCCAGATGGGGCTACAAGACCGGGGCCCAACCATCTGCAAATACGGAGAGGAGGACCATAGGATGCGGCACTGCCTTGTTTGCCCTCTACTACCCAACCAGTGCAGCTTAAAAGATCTCGCAGAATTTAATAAAAATGCAAAGGACTGTGTAAAGAAATAGGAAACTGTCATATAACCACATGCTTCGAAGATACGAAAAGAAGAAGTGGTAATATATATAGAAAGGTGGGGGGGGGGGAGTTCCGTGTAGTAGATATAGAGAGGGGGGAGAGTTTGGTGTTAATAGATATAGAGAGGGGTATTGGAAGAGCGTTCCGTGTAGTAGATATAGAGAGAGGGAGAGTTTGGTGCTAATTGATATATATTTCTATTTATTTGCCACCAGGGCATCAAAGATTGGGACAAATACAAAGGGGGGAGTTTACATACATTTAAAAAGACGTGTAAAAAACATATAACAAATTAAATTTAACAATCGATGTCCTCAATAGGGAGGGGCGTTGACATGGGTCGCACACACCCCCAAAAAAATGTGCAACCCTCCCCTTCAGGAGCACAAAGAGCGGGTGCTTCCTTCCTCTTCTCATTCTTCTCCTCTCTCACCTACAGGCTGATATAGAGAGAAGGCCCATTCACTCGAGCCATTCTCGCTACTTTCACCCATCTTTCATAAAACTTGCTGGGGTAGAGCACCTCTCTCTCCATTCTGATCCTTCTTCTAAAGTGGTACTTGAAAAAAAAGATCAGTTGTTGGCCGGAGAGAAAGGTGTCTGACCTCAGCCCTTTCAACCTTGTCCACCATACAACTTCTTTCGCCATGGCTATCACACAGAGGAAAACCACCTCCCCTTCGTTTTTGAAAGGGGGAGGCGGTTTGATTGTGACAATGTTCTCAGTGGTCAACCGGATTGGTCCCACCCGCGACAGTAGTCGTTCTACATAGCCCCACAGGTCAGCAACGCCCGGGCAGTGTACGAATGCGTGTGCGACGGTTTCTTCGTCCCGCACGCATCTTGGACAGATCTTCTTCGAGGGGTCCCTACCCGGGCGCCCGTGTCTGTAGAGCTTGTCCCGAACGGGTAGAGCTCCTCGGTAACATTGCCAAGCCAGGGACTTTTGGAAGTTGTCCATCGGTCCCGAGCCAAACATCCTACCGAACAGACTGGCCAGCTCGTCTTCCTCCATGCCCAGAGCCTCTCCGAGAGCGTCGTCGCACTTACTGCGCACCAACCCTCTATAGAATGTTGAGGTTGAGTCTCCACTGATTGCCGGATCCGCTTGCCAGAGGGCCGTGAGCGCCTGGGCACATTCAATGTGCCAGTCGCCCACTTTTCTCGGTCTTTGCTTGACCCAGGATTGCAGCTCTGTGAGTGAGACGAGTCTCGGAAAGGCTCGCCTCACAAACAGGGCCCACACCGGCTGACCGGTGAGGAATACCTGGAGGTGCCGTAGCCTTAATGCGTGTCTACGCATCGTCAGCCACGGCATTCCCAGCCCTCCGTTCGAAGGGTGTTGACAGCAGGTGGATCTTCTCACCAAAGGAGCCCGCTTCTTCCAAAGAAATCGGAAGAGCGCGCGCTCCATTTTGGCGAGTGTTTTCTCTGGGCAAGGCACGACGGTCAAGCGGTAGTAGATGACGGACGCTATATAAGCGTTCGCCACCTCCGCTCGACCTTTCAGGGATAGTTTGCACTCGGCCCACTTCTGGGCGAGTGCAAACACCTTGCCCGTTACCTCGTCCCAGTTTTTCTCCACCTGGAGGTCCGGTCCGAACCAGACCCCGAGCAGCTTCACCGGTCCCTCCGTCCAGCGTCCGACGATGCCGTCGGAGGGCATCGTTTTGCCCCTCCACGTCCCGAGTTGCAAACCGACGGACTTGTCCCGGTTCAGCTTGGCTCCTGTGAACCTTTCATATTCCTCCAGGAAGGTGGCGATCTGCCCGATTTCCGAGGCGCACGACACCATTACTGTCACGTCATCGGCGTAGGCCGACACCGCTTTCCGCAATCCCGGTTCCAAGGGGATGCCCTGCAACAGCCCCAGCTTCCGCAGTAGTGGCTCGAGAGCCAGCACATACAGGAGGGAGGAGAGAGGGCATCCCTGTCGAATGGATCGCGTGATTTGGAACGGCTCCGAGAGGTAGCCGTTCACCTTGACCCTCGAGCAGGTGTTGCTGCTGTGCATTGCAGCAATCCAGCCCCTGAAAACGGGTCCGAAGCCTGCCGCCGCGAGCACCGCATCCAGGTACCGATGGTCAACCCTATCGAACGCTTTAGATTGATCCAAGTTGATCAGGGCCCCACCAAAGCCGGGTTCGTTCCCTACCCTCTCTACGATGTATCGCATGAGGTGGAGGTTGTCGTGTATGGACCTGGACGGGATTGCGCATGTCTGCGCTTCTCCCACCAGGTTCCCGACGACAAGCGCCAACCTCTTCGCTAACACCTTGGCCAAAATCTTTAACTCAGTTAACTCTTTAGCAGAGTTATGGGCCTGAAGTTATCTATGTCATCCCCCTTGTCCTCTTCCTTCCTCACCAGCGTGACTACGCCCTTGGTCACAGAACTGGGAATTCTCCCGTTCTGTTGCCAGTTACAGTAGACCGCCTCGAGGAGACCGGAGAACAAGCCCGGCATCGCTACATAAAGTTCGTATGGTAGACCATCGACACCCGGAGATTTGCGTTTGCCGCATTGGCTCAGCGCTTCCCCTATTTCAGCGGCTGAAATCGGCCTCTCGCAGGACTTCGCCTCCCCGTCCGAGAGCCGCGCCAGACCGTCGAGGTATGGACCGAAATCCATGGCCCCAGCCGGCCCGCCGCCCCTCCCGAACAGTCGTGCAAAGCGCCGTTGAAAGGCCGCGCTCATCCGCTCAGGTTCAAGGATCACGCGTCCATCCTGGTCCTTCAAAGACCGAATCGTGGACTTGTTGCCACTTTTTGCCTCTGTCACTCGGGCCCAGCTAACAGCTTTGGCTCCCTCGTTACCCAGAGCACGTATTTTACTCCTGACAACGCAGCCCTCGTGCTTCGCATCAAAGAACTGGTCTAGAGCCGTTCTTGACGCCAGCACGCCGGCCACGTTGCCACTCCTAATCGCCTCTTCTACTCTATTTGTTAATTCCCTTTCAGTTCTATTCCTATCTGATGCTAATTCCCGACTAAAACCTATCGATTCTATTCTAATTTCTCTCTTGAGAGAGCCCCACCACCTGTTGTTGACAATTGCCCCCGTCAAACGCTGCTTAACTAGTGTGCTAAACCGCTTACTGTAAGCTTTGTTTGTCGAAAAGACAAGTTCAGCTTCCAGTAACCGGGTCCCTGTCTATGAGTTCTATCAAGGTTGACCACTCCGGTCACCAACTTGTGATCCGAATAGTCAACCATGAACATTCGTGGACAGCTTAATATGTCCCTATCCTTATTTCTAACTAGGAACCTATCTAGGTACGACCTGGATGTTCCACTGCGATTACTCCACGTCCACCGTGGCACAGTCGGAAAATCCAGTCGATATCTATCGGCCAGATCAAATCGGCCGATTAATCGTTTGAGGCTGTTACACCCCCCTCTATCGGGACATGCCCCTACATAGTCCCAACGTGCATCCAGGATACCATTCCAGTCCCCCACTAAAAGCAAGGAGCGGGACGTTCCCAGGAAATTCTCCAGGCGTCGGAAGAAGTCCGGTCGCGGTGTCCCCGATGGGGCATACGCTGCCACCAGCCTGAAAGCTCCACCTTCACCACTGCCGACGTCTAAAACCACCAGTCGACCCTCCGGGTCCAGGTGTACCTTCTGTGTGGCAAGACCCAGGTATTTTCGCAGCAGAACGACAACCCCACCCCCACCCCTCGGCTGACAGAGAGATGCGTAGATCTCAAAGTCGTCGAAAATGGGGGCCAGTTGGCGCTCGCTGCTGATCCTGGACTCGCAAATAACCATTACATCCACTCTGTGCGACCTGAGGTCATTTAAGAGTTTGCCCTGTTTCCAGGACATCCCCAAGCCGCGTGCATTCACACATCCAACTCTTATATTGGCCATGTTGGTGCTGAAGAGGTAAAAAGGAAGAGGAAAGGAAATTACTTACCTCTACGTCTCCTGGGGGCCAGGCTGCACAATTTCCATGGGGGTGTTGGAAGGGTTGTTTATGGGGTGGTGGTTTGTGGTGGGGTGAGGACATCAGTGTGTGGTGGGATTAGGGTGTTTGGTGGGGTGTGGGTGTCTGGTGTGGGGGTGGGGAAACATCTCAATAGGACGCTGTTATGTGGTTTGGTGCAGTTGGTCCCCACATGCATTGGATGGTTCTTTTTCAAAGTTACATAGGTTTCCGTTGGGACCCTAATAATCATTAGGTGCGGTTTGTTCGCTGCGTAGGTGAAAGTGATCCCTTCGGTTTCCACCGAAGGGTTATTTTATATCGCTTTCATCAACGTTTTATTGTTCTTGTTAATGTATGTATAGAGTTTTTGTTGTGTTGTGTTTGTTTTTGTTTATTGTTCTTGCGGGTGTTTGCGTTTTATAGTACGTGTTATGTTTTGGGGAGAGGTGGGTTTTTTATTTGTGATGTTTGTGATGTTTGTGCTGGTGGCTGTGTGTTTGTGGCATTTTTGTTAATGTGGTGCCTTTTTTTTTTCTTTTCACCTGTTGAAAGGGTTCTCCCTCGTCGTCACTGGGTGACGTTGATACGGAGTCCTCTTCCGTGTTGTTGGGGAGGGGTATATTTTGGGGTTTTGTTGTGGTTGCTTTTGTATTTGTTTTAGGTGGGGAGGGGTTGGGTGGAACAGTGTTTTGTGTTGTTATTTTTCCGTGTTGTTGTTGTGGTGGCGGTGGTGGTGGTTGTGGTTGTGTTGTTGTGTTCGGGGTTGGCAGAAGAGCCTTTTTTTTTTTACTCGTTAATTGAGGACAGGCAGCCCTCAGGTGACCCCTGCTTAAGCAGTGGAAACATGACGGCCGCCTTCCCTCCACTGAAATGTTTATATAAGTTAGCCCGTCCAGAGACACGCGTTGTGGGATATTCGCTATTCGTTCTGGGCTCATTTGCACCAGAACTTCTACTGTGGTCCCACCAAATACACCTCCGGAGGACTTTCCTATTGAAATTATCTTGTCTTCGTCAAAGTTTATTATTCCACATAGTATCCACCAAATGTTTACATTTGGTGTGATACTCATTATTTTTATTCTTTGTGTCCTTTTTCCCCTGTATGTGGGGTAAAAGGTGAAGTGGGGGGACACAATGGGTGCTATCGAGTACTTTTGAGCTGTTGACTGGTTGTTCATCAGCACCGAAATGCTACCAAACAGTTTACCTTTTTGTATGAAGGTTAAGTCCTTCATTGCGTCTTTTAGAACCATCTCAATTTCATTTTGTGATAATTGAGCTGGTTTTCTTGTTACGTTCGATATTGTCCTGAAAACTGTGGTTTTCAGGACAGCCTCTCTACGTAATTCCTGTGGAGAATTAATGCTAAAAGCACCGTTTTCGCCAAAAGTCACGAATTGTTTTGCGTCTTGTAATAGTTGTTTAGCATTTGTTATGTCTATTGGCGTGTATAGTTCTTTTTTTTTTTACGGTCTGTGCAAATGTTGTTTTGTTGTTGTTGTCTTTCGTATTACTGTCACTGTTGGTAATATTGGTGTTGCTATTGTTGCAGTTGTTGGTTGTGGTGTTGTTGTCATTGTTCTTGTTGTTGGTGCTGGTATTATTTGCCGGATTTGGTTTCGCGGTTTCGATATTTTCCACGTTTTTCGATGATGCGAGGGGGACGGCTGCAAGCTTTGCACTCCTACCTTCCCTCCACCACTTTTCTTAGTGGGCGTGGCACTCACGACAGTGTGCGAGGTGGAAATGGCATCCATTGCTACCAAGTCTACAGTTTTTAGATGAAAATTGAAAATTTCGCCCCAGAAAGGGGCGAAAGTTTGTTGACTTAACGTCTGACGGCCAAGGCAAGGGGCTAAACCAAACAATGTTATTAAATTGATCAATAAACTCACAGTTTTTTTTTTACAACAATCCGTAAGAATCCGGAGCAAAGTGAATCACGTCTATATCAAGTGGTAATTGATATAGAGAGGGTATTGGAAGAGAGTTCGTAAAGTAGATATAGAGAGAGGGAGAGTTTGGTTATAATTGATATAGAGAGGGGGGTTGGTGGAGAGTGTTGTATGGTTGATGTATAGAGGGGGAGAGTTTGGTAGTGATTGATAGAGTGAGAAGGAATGAAATAGAGTGTTGTATAGTAGATATATAGCGAGGGAGATATTGATGTTTATTGATATAGAGAGGGGCATTGGAAGAGAGAGAGTATGTCGTGTAGTAGATATAGAGAGGGGATGATTTCAATGCTTGTAGATATAATGAGGGGGTTGGGAGAGATAAATATTGTTAAATATATAGAGGTGGCCTGGTGAGACATTGTCGCAAAAGATATAGAGGGGGAATTTGTGATGGATACAGAGAACGATAATGAGAGAGCGTGGTAGAGATGGTGAGGGGGAGTGTTTGTAGATGATTAATATAAAGAGGGTGATTGGGAGAGTGATTTGCATGTTAGATATAGAGAGGGGAAGAATTTCATGATTGTAGATATAGGCAGAGGGATAATGAGAGAGTGCCGTATTGTAGATATAGAGAGGGGGAGAGTTTAAGGGTGATTGATATAGAGAGGGGGATTGGGAGAGATAAGTGTATATATTTATAGAGAGGGGTGAGTGTATTTGTGTTAGTTATAGAGAGGTGGTGTCGTAGTAGATATATAGAGAGGGAGAGATTGGTTTTAGTAGATAAAGAGAGGGGGATTAAAAGAGAGTTTTGTGTGACAGACATAGAGAGGAGGGGAGTAAGGTGGATCATCATACAAGACTGGTGATTGTATGAGTGTACAAGTGAAACCTTAGAGCAAGGATGTGCAACATATTCCATTGGTGGGCCACTTTTGAACATTGGAACAATTATAGGGCCATTAATATTTATTAAGCACTATTCCAAAGATTCACCACAACTTCTTTCCATAGCATGGAACTGGGAAATTATAACACACATTACCCTATCAGTGAAGCCCTTTCGTATAGGTCAACTAACAGAAAATTGTATTACGGTTACGAAAAAGATTCTAAATAAGCCTACAAGGTAAAAATCAAAAACCGTCATCGCGGGCCACTCTGACTGGTCTGGCGGACCGCCTGTTGCACGCCCCTGCTTTAGAGTAACAAAGTTCACCAATAGCCATAAGAAATGAATGTGTGTGTATATATATATATATATATATATATATATATATATATATATATATATATATATATATATGTATATATATATATATATATATATATAATTCACAAGAATCAAAGCTATGTTCAAAGCATTTATTCACTTACAATTGTTTCATCCAAACCTAGGCTTGGGTCTTCGGACCATTTTTCAATGTTTGTACATATAATTGACCTCCTATCCAACGCAAGAGACATACAGATACATATATATATATATATTGATGTATAGTGGAGTGACATATATTATACTATACTATATTTGTACAGCAATTCAAAATCAAAATCAAAATTAAAAAACATTCGGCAGATAACACAGATAATCCAAGAGGATAGTTTGATAGTCAGATCTAGTAGGTAGTGTATGCGTTTTTGAAAATTAGATATAAATATATAATCTTTTATATAAGGGACTCAATTGAGGCACCATATAATGTATGTTAGAACAATGAATTTAGTTATGAGAATCAGCTAGTTACCTCCCCTTAATTATACACCTACTTCCGGGTAATAAACCACTGTAAATTCTGGCAGCAGAAAGAACCTATTCTATAAATATGGATTAAGCAACACTGAGCCTCAATACGCTACAATAATTTAATGCATCAAACATTCAATACGGAATCATCGTAACTTATGTGATGGATGTAAAAACTATATCTTCCTTTTCTGAATGTGAAAATGGTGGTGGATGCGAAAACTATAACATTCTTTTTCTTTTTCTTTCTCTGCACACATACTTTTTTGATCTATACAAAAAATACCCTACCACTACAACCACCATAATACTCTTGCTTACCCGCTTAAAGTGCTTGCATTACATGTAACACCTTGTCACACAATAATCGTATATAAATGAGACACACTTGCATGCTCCATGTGTAACTAACGCATACACTACCTACTAGATCTGACTATCAAACTATCCTCTTGCATTATCTGTGTTATCTGCCGAATGTATTTTAATTTTAATTTTAATTTTGATTTTGATTTTGAATTTGAATTACTGTACAAATATAGTATAGTATAATATATGTCACTCCACTATACATCAATATATATATATATATATATATATATATATATATATATATATATATATATATATATATATATATATATATATATGTATCTGTATGTCTCTTGCGTTGGATAGGAGGTCAATTATATGTACAAACATTGAAAAATGGTCCGAAGACTCCAAGCCTAGGTCTGGATGAAACAATTGTAAGTGAATAAATGCTTTGAACATAGCTTTGACTCTTGTGAATTCTATATAACTGCTCTGTAGAACAACTGATGTTATTACATTGAGCTATTTATCTTACTGGTAATAAGGTAGTAATAAATTACTGACCTTCACTGTTTAAGGTTTAAAATATACATAACTATAAATAGTATCCTTAATATTATATATATATATATATATATATATATATATATATATATATATATATATATATATATATATATATATATATATATATATATATATATATATATATATATATATATATATATATATATATATGTATATATATATATATACAGGGGTGGTGAAACTGGGAGAGGGGGTAGGTGTCCATGCTCCCTCCCACCAATAATTATGTTTTTCTCCCCAAACTACCAAAACACACATCTATTTGGATATGCGCTTCAATATATGTACATGTTATGTTTATCGGATATCGAAGTTTTCTGACCATTTTGGAGTGCAAAGAGCTAAGCTAATCACTACAATTAAATTGACTAAATTTGCCCAAATTCAGAAATTTTCCGCCGCCTTTGTATTCTCTTTTATCCTAGAGTTGTACAACAACTGGCTTTCATGTTGCTTCTGTTGAATTGAATCACTTATGAATTTTTTGTTGCCAAAGGTTGTTGATGAATGAAAGAAATAGTTTCTAGATGGCATATTGAATCACAACATATTTATCTTTCTCATGCGAAAGAGGGGATGTGGTTATAAGGGATGAGTTATATGTTATTGAATTTTTGAATATCATACAACCTATCCACAACAAACAACAAAAATACGGCACCAGAGAGAACTACAACCTGGTTCAGCTCATCTTTCCGAAAAAATGCCATAACATGGCATGCTTGACGAATAATTATGTGTGTGTGTGTGAGAGACTGTGTGATAACTACAAATTCTTTTATAGAAAGAAAGACAGATAGATATATTTATTTATTAGCCACAAGGACACACAAGAAAAGGGGACAAAACAAAGACACATGCCGGGGATTTTACATACATTCGTGTAAAAATATGAAACAAACAAATATAACAATCGAAATCCCCAAATAGGGGGGAGGCGCCACAAATGGGTTGTTTAATACCCCATCGATAGAACAACCCTCAACTTCAGGAGCGTGTTGTGCAAGTGCCCCTTTCTTCCTTTTTCTCTCTTCTTTAACCTACAGGCTTATAAACAGAGAAGGTAGATAGATAGATAGATAGATAGATTTCTTTATTAGCTACAGGGGCACAAAAGAAGGGGACAAATACAAAGGGGGAAGTTTACATACAATAAAAACGTGTAAAATGTTATCACAAATGGAATTTAAAAAGTTAGTCGATTTTCCCCAATAGATGGAGACAGTTTATATGGGTAACACATACCCCCGAAAAAATGTGCAACCCTCATCTCCAGGAGTACGAAGAGTTTGTACTCCCTTCCTCTCCTCCTCCTTTTCCTCAACCTACAGGCTGATATAGAGAGAAGGCCCATTCACTCGGGCCATTCTCGCCACTTTCACCCACCTTTCATAAAACTTGCTGGGGTACAGCACCTCTCTCTCCATCCTGGTTCTTCTTCCAAAGTGGTATTTGAAAAAAAGAATCAGTTGTTGGCCGGAGAGAAAGGTGTCTGACCTCAGCCCTTTCAACCTTGTCCACCATACAACCTCTTTCGCCATAGCTATCACACAAAGGAAAACCACCTCTCCTTCGTTTTGAAGGAGGGTGGCGGTTTGATCATGACAATGGACTCGGTGGTCAACCGGATTGGTCCCACCCGCGACAATAGTCGTTCTACATAGCCCCACAGGTCAGTGACGCCCGGGCACTGTATGAATGCGTGCGCGACGGTTTCTTCGTCTCGCACGCACCTCGGACAGGTCTTTTTTGCAGGGTCCCTGCCCGGGCGACACATGTATGTAGAGCTTGTCTCGAACTGGTAGAGCTCCTCGGTAGCACTGCCAGCCCAGGGACTTTTGGAAGTTGTCCATCGGTCCCGGGCGGAAGGTCCTACCGAACAGACTGGCCAGTTCATCTTCCTCTACGCCTAGAGTTTCACCGAGCGCGTCGTCGCACTTGCTGCGGACCAACCCTCTATAGAATGACGAAGTGGAGTCTCCACTGATCGTCGGGTCCGCCTGCCAGAGGGCTGTGAGCGCCTGAGCAAATTCGATGTGCCAGTCGCCCATTTTCCTCGGTCTTTGCTTGACCCAGGACTGCAGTTCGGTCAGCGAGACGAGTCGTGGGAAGGCTCGCCTCACGAACGGGGCCCACACCGGTTGTCCGGTGAGGAATACGTAGAGATGCCGCAGCCTGAGCGCGTGTTTGCGCATCGTCAACCACGGCATCCCCAGCCCTCCATTAGAATGGTGTTGGCAGCAGATGGATCTTCTCACCAAAGGAGCCCGCCTCTTCCAAAGGAATCGGAAGAGCGCGCGCTCCATTTTGGCGAGCGTTTTGGCTGGACAAGGCACGACGGTCAAGCGGTAGTAGATGGCGGACGCTATAAAAGTGTTCGCCACCTCCGCTCGACCTTTCAAAGATAGTTTGCACTCGGCCCACTTCTGGGTGAGTGCAAACACCTTGGCCGTGACTTCGTTCCAGTTCTTCTCCACCTGGAGGTCCGGACCAAACCAGACCCCGAGCAGCTTTACCGGTCCTTCCGTCCAGCGTCCGACGACGCCATCGGAAGGCATCGGTTTGCCTCTCCACGATCCGAGTTGCAAACCGATGGACTTGTCCCGGTTCAGCTTCGCTCCTGTGAGACTTTCGTATTCCTTCAGTAAGGTGCCGACTTCCTCGATTTGCGAGGCGCTCGACACCATTACTGTCACGTCGTCGGCGTAGGCCGACGCCGCTTTCCGCAGTCCCGGTTCCAGAGGGATGCCCTGCAATAGCTCCAGCTTCCGCAGTAGTGGCTCGAGAGTCAGTACGTACAGAAGGGAGGAGAGAGGGCATCCCTGTCGAATGGATCGCGTAATACGGAACGGCTCCGAGAGGTAGCCGTTCACCTTGACCCTTGAGCAGATGTTGCTGTTGTGCATTGCAGCAATCCAGCCCCTGAACACGGGTCCGAAGCCTGCCGCCTCGAGCACCGCATCCAGGTAACGATGGTCAACCCTATCGAAAGCCTTAGACTGATCCACGTTGATCAGGGCCCCACCGAAGCCGAGTTTACACCCTACCCTCTCTATGATGTATCACATGAGGTGGAGGTTGTCGTGTATGGACCTGGTCGGGATTGCGCATGTCTGCGCTTCTCCCACCAGGTTCTCGACGACAAGCGCCAGCCTCTTTGCCAACACCTTGGCCAAAATCTTTAACTCTGTGTTTAGCAGAGTTATGGGCCGGAAGTTGCCTATGTCATCCCCCTTATTCTCGTCCTTCCTGATTAGTGTGACCACACCCCCGGTTACAGAACTGGGAATTCTCCCGTTCTGTTGCCAGTTGCAGTAGACCGCTTCCAGGAGACCGGAGAATAAGTCCGGCATTGCTACGTAAAATTCGTAGGGTAGACCGTCGAGACCTGGAGATTTGCGTTTGCCGCATTGGCTCAGCGCATTCTCTATCTCAGTGGCTGAAATCGGCTTTTCGCAGAACTTTGCTTCGCTGTCCGAGAGTCGCGGTAGGCCGTCGAGGTATGGACCGAAATCCATAGCCTCTCCCGCCCCCCGCCCCCCGAACAGCCGAGCAAAGTGCCGCTGAAAAGCCGCACACATCTGCTTCGGCTCACGTATCACGCGTCCGTTTTGGTCCTTCAAAGACCGAATCGTGGACTTGTTGCCACTTTTTGCCTCCGTCACTCGGGCCCAGCTAACAGCTTTGGCTCCCTCGTTTCCCAGTTTCCCAGAGCACGTATTTTGCTTCTGACAACGCAGCCCTCGTGCTTTGCGTCGAAGAACTGGTCCAAGGCCGTTCTCGTTGCTAGCACGCTGGCTACGTTGCCACTTCTAATTGCCTCTTCTACTTTATCTACCAGTTCCTTCTCGGTTCTATTTCTATCTAAAGCTAATTCTTTACTAAAAACTATCGAGTCTAATCTAACTGCCCTCTTGAGAGAGTACCACCATCTTTTGTTGACAATGGCCCCTGTCAAGTGCTGTTTAACTAAAGTGCTAATCCGTCTACTGTAGGCTTTGCTTGTCGGTAACGACAAGTTCAGCTTCCAGTAGCCGGGTCCTTGTCTATGGGTTCTATCAAGGTTGGCCATGCAGGTCACTAGTTTGTGATCTGAATAGGCAACCATGAACATTTGTGGACAGCTTAACATGTCCCTATCCTTATTTCTAACTAGAACCCTATCTAGGTACGATCTAGATGTTCCGCTACGATTACTCCACGTCCACAGTGGCGCAGTCGGAAAATCTAGTCGATATCTATCGGCCAAGTCAAATCAGTCGATTAACTGTTTGAGGCTGTTACACCCCCCTTTATCGGGACATGCTCCCACATAGTCCCAACGTGCATCTAGGAATCCATTCCAGTCCCCCACTAAAAGCAAGGAGCGGGACGTTCCCAGAAAAGTCTCTAGACGTTTGAAGAAGTCTGGCCGCGGTGTCCCGGATGGGGCATATGCGGCCACCAGCCTGAAGGCTCCACCTTCACTACCGTCAACGTCTAGGACCACCAGTCGACCCTCCGGGTCCAGATGTACCGTCTGTGTTACGAGGCCCAGGTGTTTCCGCAGCAAAACGGCAACTGTTGGAGGGGTTGTCTGGATGGGTGGTGGTTTCCGGCGGGGTGGGGACGGAGATGTTTGGTGGGGTGGGGTCTGGTGGGATGGGGGTGTCTGGGGTGGGGAGACATTTGAGAAGGACGCTGTTGAGTGGTTTCACGCAGGAATTCCCCACATCCTTCTCAAATGTTTCTTTTAGGGACCTATAAGTTTGTATAGGGACCCTAATCAGTTTTAGGTTCAGTTTTTTGCTATTTTTAATAGAGTGGGCGAAAGTTTTCCCTTCGGTGAAAACCGAAGGGTCGTTCGTGATGGTCTCCATTAGTGTTTTGTTTTCAGTGTTTATGTAAGTGTAAGTGTAATTTTCTTGTGTTGTGTTTGTTTTTGTCTGTAGTTCTTGTGTGTGCTTTCGTTTTGTTGTAGGTATTTTGTTTTCAGGAGGTGGGGGTTTTGTTTGTGATGTTTTTGTTGTTTGTGTTGGTGGTTGTATGTTTGTGGTAGTGTTTACTGTTTTTTTGCTTTTGTGATGTCTTTTCTTTCTTTTCGAGCGATGGGGTTCTCCCTCGTCTTCACTGGGTGATGGCGAGATAGCCTCATCTGTTGTATCGTCTGTGTGATTGGGGAGGGGTATGTCTTGGGGAGCTGTTGTGTCTGTATGTGATTTTGCAGTGGTTTTAGGTGGAGTGGGGTTGGGTGGGACTGTGTTTGTTGTGGTTATTTTTGTGTGTTGGTGTTGTTGTTGTGGTGGTGTTGGTGGTTGTGTTGTTTTGATGGGTGTCGGCAGAAGAGCCTTTTTTTTATTCATTAATTTAGGACAGGAAGCCCTCAGGTGACCCCTGCTAAAGCAATGGTAACATGAAGGCCGCCTACCCTCAACCGAAGAGTTTATGTAGGTGAGTCCGTCCAGGAGTACACGTTGTGGGATCATAGCTATTCGCTCTGGGCTCATTTGCACCAGAACTTCAATGCTAGTCCCATTGAATACATCTCTGGGGGACTTGCCTACTGACAGTATTCTGTCTTCATCAAAATTGATGAAGCCGCACCATATGTTCACCTTTGGTGTGATACTCGTGATTCTGATCTTTTGTGTCCTTTTTCCCATGTATGTAGGGAAAAAGGTGTACAGGTTGGATACAATTGGCGACACAGAGTAATTTTGGGCCGTCAATTTATCCTTCATGAGTACCGAAATACTCCCAAAAAGTTTGCTTCTTTGAATGAATGCAATATCATTCATTGAATTTTTGAAAACCAGTCAATTTCTTTCTGTGACAATTGGACTGGTTTTCGGGTAGAATTGGAAACTGTCCTAAAAACTATCGTTTTGAGAGCAGTTTCCATGCGAATTTCTACCGGAGAATTGATGCTGAAAGCACCATTTTTTTTCGAAACTGACATATCTCCTAGCGTCCTTTAAAAGTTGTTCAGCATTTGTTATGTCGAGATATATCAATTCTTCCTTTTTTTTAACTTTCTCTGCAAAGGAGATTTTTGGTTTCTTTGTGGAATCCGTGTTGTTGGTGTTGTCATTATTGTTGTTATTCTTGTTGTTATTCTTGTTGTCACCGATGTTGGTATTGTTCGTATTTTCCTTGGTGTTGTTGTTGTCTTTGATGCTGGTATTATTGGTGTTGTCTTTATTTTTTTCTTTGTTGTTGTTATCATTGTTGCTTTTATCATCATTATTGGTGTTGCTGTTATTTTTGTTGTCATTGAACTGTTTGGTGTCATTTGTGTTGTTTGAATTTGAATTCGTTTTTACATTTTCATTTCGTCTTTCCATCTCTATAGTATCTAGTGAAGAAGACGTTGACTGCGAGCTTTGTAGTCTTACCGCCTCTCCACCACCATTATCGTTGGACGCAGCGTTCATAACGTAATCGAAATTTTACAATATTTTTTCCAAGATTCGATGGAGAAAAAATTTTCAAATGGATATTCCGCCCCTGTAGGGGCGAAAATGAGTTGACCCACCACCTGAAGGTTCAGACGGGGGGTCAAGTTACACAATGATATAAAATTTAACTAAAAACTCACGTTTTTTTCTGACATAAATTAACGGAAACTTCTCCGCGAAGTTACACACGTCTGATAGATAGATAGATAGATAGATAGATAGATAGATAGATAGATAGATAGATAGATAGATAGATAGATAGATAGATAGATATATTTCTTTATTTACCATAAAGGCATAAAAAGAAGGGACAAATACAAAGGGGGAGTTTACATGCAATCGAGTAAAAAGGGTATAAAATGAAAATAATCGAAAATAACCTCAAAAGGGAGGGGACGTGATGGGGGTTGCACACACCCCCGAAAAAGTGTGCAATCCTTTGCCCGGGGAGCACATGCAGAAGGTGCTCCCCTCTCCTTCACTTCTTTACCTACAGGATGGTATACAGAGAAGGCCCATTTACACGAGCCATTCTCGCCACTGTCACCCACCTTTCATAAAACTGCCTGTGGCCAAGCACCTCTCTCTCCATTCTTATCCTTCTTCCGAAGTGATATCGGAAGAAGTAGACCAGACTATGGCCAGAGAGGAAGTTGCCTGACCTCAGACCTTTCAATCGTGTCCACCAAACAACCTCTTTCAACATGGCTATTACGCACAGAAAAACCGCCTTTGCTTCCTTTGTGAAGAGGGGAGGCGGTTTGATTGTCATCACGGACTCGGCGGTCAATTGAATCGGCGCCACCCGCGACAGCAGTCGTTCGGCGTAGCCCCACAGATCAGCCACGCCCGGACATTGCACCAATGCGTGCGCAATGGTTTCTTCGTGACGCACGCATCTAGGGCAAATCTTTTTTGAGGGATCCCTGCCCGGGCGCCCGTGTCTGTAGAGCCTCTCTCGAACGGGTAGAGCCCCCCGGTAGCACTGCCAGGCTAGTGACTTCTGGAAGTTGTCCATTGGTCCCGGGCCGAAAGTCCTACCGAACAGGCTGGCCAGTTCGTCCTCTTCCATGTCCAGCGACTCTCCAAGGGTGTCATCGCCCCTGCTAGCCACCAGCCCTCTATAGAATGATGAGGTGGATTCTCCACCGATGGCCTGGCCCGCTTGCCAGAGAGCCCTGAGCGCCTGAGCACACTCAGTGTGCCAGTCTCCCAGTTTTCCGGATCTTTGCTTGACCCAGGACTGCAGCTCGGTGAGCGAGACGAGTCTCGGAAAGGCTCGTTTCACGAACGGAGCCCACACCGGTTGACCAGTGAGGAATACCTGTAGGTGCCGTAGCCTTAATGCGTGCCTTCGCATCATCAACCACGGCATCCCCAGCCCTCCTTTCGAAGGTTGTTGGCAGCAGATGGATCTTCTCACCATAAGAGGGAGCTTCTTCCAAAGAAATTGGAAGAGCATGCGTTCCATGGTGGTGAGTGTTTCCTTAGGGCAAGGCACGACAGTCAGGCGGTAGTAAGTGACGGACGCTATGTAAATGTTCGCCACCTCCGCCCGGCCTTTTAGGGACAGCTTACACTTGGCCCATTTCTGGGTTAGTGCAAACACCTTGTTCGTAACCTCGTCCCAGTTCTTTTCCACCTGGAGGTCCAGTCTAAACCAGACCCCAAGCAACTTTACCGGGCCCTCCGTCCAGTGTCCGACGACACCGTCGGGAGGCATCGGTCTGCCTCTCCACGTTCCGAGTTGCAGCCCGATGGATTTTTCCCGGTTCAGTTTCGCTCCTGACAACCTTTCGTAATCCTCCAGTAAGGTACCGATCGCCTCGATTTCCGAGTCGGTCGATACCATTACTGTTACGTCATCGGCGTAGGCCGACACCGCTTTGCTCAATCCTGGTTCCAGGGGGATACCCTGCAACAACTCTAACTTCCTCAGTAAAGGCTCGAGAGTCAATACGTACAGAAGGGAGGAGAGAGGGCACCCCTGTCGAATGGATCGTGTGATTTCGAACGGCTTCGAAAGGTAGCCGTTCACCTTGATCCTAGAACAGATGTGGTTGCTATGTAAGGCAGTGATCCAGCCTCTGAAAACAGGACCGAACCCAGCCGCCGCTAGCACCGCATCCAGGTAACCATGGTCGACCCTATCGAAGGCCTTAGACTGATCCAAGTTGATCAGGGCCCCACCGAAGTCGGGTTTGTTGCCAACCCTCTCTATGATGTATCGCATGAGGTGGAGGTTATCGTGAATGGATCTGGATGGGATAGCACATGTCTGCGCATCTCCCACCAGGCCACCCACGACAAGCGCCAACCTCTTTGCTAACACCTTGGCCAAAATCTTTACCTCTGTGTTTAGCAGGGTTATGGGCCGAAAATTATTTATACTATCCCCCTTGTTCTCGTCCTTCCTCACCAGCGAGACTACGCCCTTGGCTACAGAACAAGGAATTCTCCCGTTCTGCTGCCAATTGCAGTAGACCGCTTCGAGGAGTTCGGAGAAGAAGACCGGCATTGCTAAATAAAGTTCGTAAGGTATACCATCGAGACCTGGAGATTTGCGTCTGCTGCATTGGCTCAGCGCATCTCCGATCTCATCAGCCGAGATTGGACTCTGCCTCTTCGCTCGAGAGACGCGGCAGGCCGTCGTGGTATGGACCGAAATCCACGTCCCCGCCCGGACCCTCGCCTCCCCCGAATAATCGGGCAAAGTGCCTTTGAAAGGCCTCGCACATCTGCTTAGGCTCCCGGATCACCCGACCATCCTCGTCTTGCAACGACCGGATGGTGGATCGATTTCCACTCTTAGCTTCTGTCACGCGGGCCCAGCCAACGGCTTTGGCCCCCTCATTACCTAGAGCACGTATTTTACTTCGAATGACGCAGCCTTCGTGCTTTGCATCGAAAAACTGGTTCAAGGCCGTCCTCGATGCCAGCACTCTGGCCACATCTTCGCTCTTGATTGCCTCTTCTAATTTACCTGTTAATTCTTTCTCGTTTCTATTCCTATCGGCAGCTAATATCTTGCTATAACTTATTGATTCTGTTCTAATCTCTCTTTTGAGAGATGCCCACCATCGGTTGTTGACGATTGCACCCGTCAACCTCTCCTTAACTAATCTGCTAATCCGGTTTCTGTAAGTCTCTTTTGCCGGTAAAGACAAATTAAGTTTCCAGTAACCGGGACCCTGTTTGTGTGTTTTCTCGAGATTGACTACGCAGGTCACTAATTTGTGATCCGTATAGCCAACCGTGCGCATTTCTGGACAGCTTAATATGTCCCTATCCTTACTTCTAACTAAGAATCTATCTAAGTACGATCTAGATTGACCACTGTGGTTTCTCCAAGTCCAGGTAGGCACAGTTGGAAAATCTAGTCGATATCTATCGACCAAGTTAAAACGGTCGAGTAACCCCTTGAGGCTGTTACACCCCCCTCTATTAGGACATGCTCCTGCATAGTCCCAACGTGCATCTAGGATGTCATTCCAATCCCCCGCTAGAAGCAGGGAACGCGACGTTCCCAGAAAAGTCTCCAAACGCTGGAAGAAGTCGGGCCGTTCAGCTCCGAAAGGGGAGTAGACGGCGACCAGTCTCAAGGCCGCACCTTCACTACTGCCAACGTCTAGCACCAACAAACGACCCTCCGGGTTCGAGTGCACAACCTGTACGGCAAGACCCAGGTGTTTTTGCAGCAGTACGACAACCCCACCCTCACCTCCAGGTTGACAGAGAGATGCATGCACCTCAAAGTCATCGAAGGTAGGGGCCAGCTGCCGCACGACGCTGATCCGAGTCTCACAGATAACCATTACATTTATACCACATGACCTGAGGTCATTTAGAAGCTTTGCTTGCTTCCAAGTTGAGCCCAGGCCACGTGCATTCAAACATCCTACTCTTAACACATCCATGTGGGCGGCAGAGCCAAAGGAGAGTGTAGAGACCTACCTTTCTGCTTCCCGGGGTTCGGGTCGCACGACTTCCATGGGGTCGGGGGTGTTGGGTGAAGGGGTGTCTTGTGGTGGTGTGGGGTCGTCAGTGTGTGGTGGGGTTGGGGTGTTTGGAGTTGTGTTGGGGAGGGGAAGGGGAGGGGGAAAGCTTTTTAGTAGGACGCGGTTTATGGGTTTGACAGAGGGTGGTCCTACGTCCTCCTTAAAATCCTTTTTTAGTTTTTGGTAGAGGTTCATTGGGATCTTTATTAATTTTAAATGTGGGTAGTTTTCTGAAGAAACAAAGTTTACACCTTCGGTTTGTACCGAAGGATTATTGTTTATCAGTTCATTTAATTTATTATTGTTTCTGTTGATGTAAGTATAGTGTAATGTCTTTTTTTCGGATGGTGTGAGTGTTTCGAAGAGGGGAGGGGCAGGTTTGGTTTTGTTTGTTGCTGGAGGAGTGTTTTGTGTTTTGTTGGATTGTGTTGACATTTGGGTGGGAGTTGTTTGGCCTTGTGTGTTTTGCACATGTTTTCTTTTTTCCTTTTAATCTGTCTGAAGGACTCCGTTTCTTCCTCCGAATTCGTTGGGTTATCTTCAGTGTTGGAGGGAAGAGGTATGTTTGCTGGTAATGTTTCTGTGTTGGTTTTCTTTGTGGAGGAGATGGATGTCACTATGTTAGACTGTGTTGTGTGTTGTGGCTGCGGTGGTTGTGTTGTTTTATTGAGTGAGGGGTTGGGTGGGCCTGTATTTTGTTTTGGGGTAATGTGTTGTGACTGTTTGTGTTGTGGTGGTGGTGTAGTTTTACTGAGGGACGGGTTGGGTGGGACTGAGTTTTGTTGTTTGTTCATCTGTTGTGGTGGTGGTGGTGGAGCTGGTGTTGGTAGCAGGGTTTTCTTTTTGTTGAGTTGGGGACAAGCGGCCTTCAGGTGCCCTCTTCCTGCACAGATATGACAGGACGGCCTTCTCCCCTCCACGCTAATGTTTATATACCCGTGGCCCTCTAATAGGATTCTGTCGGGTATTTGGGTGATACGTTCAGGCTTCATTTGCACTACAAGCTCTATACCTGTTCCACTGAACGCATTGCCTGTGGTTTTCCCAATGGAAATCACGTTGTCATTCACTGGATCGATGAAGCCAGCTATGAGCCAGCAGTAGTCCACATCTGGCATCATTGCATCCAGCCATATGCGTTGAGTTCTTTTACCCATATAAGATGGATAAAAGGTAAACAATTTTGAACGAATCGGTGACAAAGCACATTTTTTTGCCGCCGATTCGTTCTTCATAATAATTGCTAGGCTTCCATACAGTCTGTCTTTTCTTATGAAAGTGGTTTCATTCAGTACTTCTGTGAGTACTGTTTTGATATCTGTTTGAGAAGGCTGTTCAGGTTTTTTAGAAGTGTTGTTGATGGTGCGGAACACGACCGTTCGACTTTCAATGTCTTTGGTGAGTTCTTGAGGCATTTTTACCGATAAAATACCATTCTCTCCTTCACTTATGTATTGTTTGGCGTCTGTGATTCTTTGTGCCACATCTGAAATATTTTCAGGTATATATGTCAAAGATTTCTTTGTTGTTTGTGCAAATGAAATCTTGTTGGTATTGACTTTGTCGTCTGCTTTGCTTTCTGTTATGATGTTGTTTTCAAATGTTATTTTTGTGTTTGTTGTGTCTTTGTTTGTGGTATTAATATTGTCATGCAATTTTTCAAATTTTTTTTATTTCGTTGTTGGAATCCATGTCCAGATTTGTGTTTTCGTCATTTTTCTCCGCAGATTCGTCTGTTTTTATTTTATTTCTTCCTTCCTTCTCTATGACGTTAGTTGGGAAGGAAGAGGGGACTAAAGCGTGCGAGCTTACAACTCTTACCGCTGTCCCCCCACCACTATTTTCGTTCGCTTCGTTTAACATTTCTGTCAGACGATTGAAATTTTTTGCCACAAAATTTTTAAAAACAGGTTTTTCACCCCTAGGAGGGGTAACGATGAGCTGACCCACCTCCTGACAGTTCAGACGGGGGGTCAAGCTACACAATAGTATCAAAATTAAATTTGAACTTACAAAATTTCCGCAATAAATTTGAACAAAACTTCTGCGCGAAGTGAATTACATCTACGCTGTAGAACAGACGACAGCTAGATTCCAATATAGATAGATAGATAGATAGATAGATAGATAGATAGATAGATAGATAGATAGATAGATAGATAGATAGATAGATAGATAGATAGATAGATAGATATCTTTATTTGCCACAAGGCCGTACACAAATGGGACATTACAAGACGTGACAGCGGGGGTTTTACATAAAAATCATATAACATTAATATAGATAGATTCTTTCTTTATTTTCCACAGGGGCGTACAAAAATGGAACATTACAAGACGTGACGGCGGGGGTTTTACATAAAATCTTTAACAGTGATAAATAACAATAAACAATATAAAAATAAAACAATTGAAACCCCATTAGGGGGGTGGGGTGGTAACGCTACTGCGGGGTTGTTTTACACCTGGTGGATAGAACAACCCTCAACCCCAGGAACACGTTTTGTAGGTGTTCCCGTCTTCCCTTTGTTTATCTTCCTCAACCTACAGGTTTATAAACAGAGAAGGCCCATTCACCCACCTTTCAGCTAATTTACTGGGGTGTAGCACCTCTCTCTCCACTCTCACCTTCCTTCTGAAGTGTACTTAAAGAAGGAGATGAGTTGTTGTCCGGAGAGAAAGGTGCTTGCCCTCGGTCCCTTTAACCTCGTCCACCATATTACCTCTTTCGCCATAGCCACCAGACAGAGGAAGACCGCCTCTCCTTCATTCTTAAATAAAGGCGGCGGGGTGATCCTCACGATGGATTCGGCTGACAACTGGATGCGTCCTACACGTGACAGTAGCTGTTCGACATAATTCCACAAGTCACTGAACCCCTGGACACTGAACAATTGAGAAAAATGGTTTCGATGTCCTGCTCGCATCTTGGACAGGTCCTTTTGGCAGGATCTCTGCCAGGGCGTCCGTGCCTGTAGATTTTGTCTCTAACTGGTAGAGCTCCTCGGTAGCACTGCCAGGCCAGAGACCTCTGGAAGTTATCCATAGGCCCTGGACGGAAAGTCCTCCCGAACAGACTGGTCAGTTCGTTTCCTCGATGCCTAGAGTTTCCTCGAGAACGTCGTCGCACTTATCCTCCACTAATCCCCTATAGAATGTCGAAGTAGAGTCTCCGTTGATTGCCGTTTCCGCTTGGTAGAGGGCTGTAAGCGCCTGAACGCACTCGAGGTGCCAGGCGCCCATTTTCGGTCTTCGCTTGACCCAGGACTGCAGCTCTGTTAGTGAGACGAGTTGTGGAAGAGCTCGTCTCACAAACGAGAGCCACACCGGTTCGCCGGTCAGGAGCACCTGGAGATGGCGTAGCCTCAGCGCATGTTTGCGCATCATCAGCCACGGCATGCCCAGCCCTCCGTTAGAAGGGTGTTGACAGCAGATGGATCTCCTCACCAATGGAGCCTGTTTCACCAATGGAGCCTGTTTCACCAATGGAGCCTGTTTCTTGAAGAGTAGGCGTTCCATTTTGGTGAGGTATTCGCGGGGACAAGGCACAACTGTCAAGCGGTAGTAGATGACGGACGCTATGTAAGTGTTCGCCACCTCCGCTCGACCTTTCAAGGAGAGTTTGCACTCAGCCCACTTCTGGGTGAGTGCAAACACCTTCGCCGTGACCTCGTTCCAGTTCTTGTCCACCTGGAGGTCTGGACCAAACCAGACCCCGAGCAATTTCACCGGTCCTTCAGTCCAGCGTCCAACGACACTGTCAGAAGGCATGGGTTTGCCTCTCTATGTGCCAAGTTGCAAACCGACAGAGTTGTTTGAGTTTAGTCTTGCTCCTGTCAACGTTTCGTATTCTTGTAATAGGTTGCCGATTACCCCGATGTCCGAGGTTTTCGACACCATTACCGTTATGTCGTCGGCATAGGCCGACGCTGCTTTCCGCAGTCCTGGTTCGATTGGGATGCCCTGCAACAGTTCCAACTTCCGCAGTAATGGCTCCAGAGCCAGTACATACAGAATGGAGGAGAGAGGGCACCCCCGACGGATGGAACGCATGATTTGGAATGGCTCCGATAGGTAGCCATTCACCTTGGCTGTCGAGTAGATGCTGGTGTGCATGGCAGCGATCCAACCTCTGAAGACCGGACCGAATCCGGCCGCCTTGAGAACCGCTTCCAAGTATTGATGGACAACTCTATCAAATGCCTTAGACTGATCTAAATTGATCAGAGCCCCACCGAAGCCAGGTTTACACCCTCCCCTCTCTATGATGTATCGCATGAGTGGAGGTTTTCGTGTATGGACCTGGTCGAGATTGCACAAGTTTGCGCTTCCCCTACCAGGTTCTCAACGACAAGCGCCAGCCTCGCTGCTAACACCTTGGCCAAAATCTTTAACTCTGTATTGAGCAGATTTATGGGTCTGAAATCGCTTATCTCATCCCCCTTGTTCTCATCTTTCCTGATCAGCGTTACTACGCCTTTGCTTACATAACTGGGAATCCTCCCGTTCTGCTGCCAGTTGCAGTAGACCGCTTCGAGGACACCAGAGAACAAGTCTGGTATGCCTATGTAAAACTCATAGGGTAGACCATCTAAACCGGGTGATTTGCGTTTCCCACAGCGGCCTAGGGCATCTTCTATTTCGCCCGCTGTGATCAGCATTTCGCAGCTCTCCGCATCCGTGCTCGAGAGTCGTGGTACGCCGTCGAGGTAGGAGCTGAAGTCCATCACCTCGTACGATGTACCGCTTTTCCCGAACAATTGTGCAAAATGCTGCTGGAAGGCCGTGCGCATCTGCTTGGATTCAAGTAGAATGCGCCAATCTTTGTCTTGAAAGGACCGAATTGTGGATTTTTTGCCACTTTTCACCTCTGCCACTCGGGCCCAGCTAACAGCTTTGGCTCCTGCGTTTCTTAGAGCACGTGTTCTACTTCTGACAATACAACCTTCGTGTTTCACGTTGAAGAACTGGTCTAGTGCTGTTATCGCGGCTAGCACGTCAGCTGTACTGCCATTCCTAAGTGCCTCTTCTGCTTTAGCTACCAGTTCCTTTTCGGTTTTGTTTTTTTCTAAAGCTACTTCCTTGCTAAATGCTATCGATTCTATTCTAATTGCTCTCTTGAGAGAGCTCCACCACCTGTTGTTGACGATCGCCCCCGTCAACTGGCACTTAACTAAGGTGCTAATCCGTTTACTGTAGGCCTTACGCGCCGGAAGCGACATGTTTAGCTTCCAGTATCCGGGTCCCTGTCTATGTGTTCTATCAAGGTTGACTACGCAGGTGACTAATTTGTGGTCTGAATAGGCAACCATGTGCATTTGTGGACTGCTTAATGTTTCCTTATCATTCTGTCTAATTAAAAATCTATCTAAATACGATATAGAAGACTCAGTACGGTTGCTCCACGTCCACAGTGGTACACTTGGGAAGTCTAGTCGATATCTACCAGCCAGTTGGAATTGGCTGATGAGACTTTTTAGGCTATTATACTCCCCTCTATTATCACAAGCTCCTACATAGTCCCAACGTGCATCTAAGATACCATTCCAGTCCCCCGCTAACACTAAGGAGCGAGACGTTCCCAGGAATGGCTCCAGACGCTTGAAGAACTCGGTCGGAGCATATGCCGCCACCAGTCTGAAAGCTCCACCTTCACTACCATTCACGTCCAGGACCACCAAGCTGCCCTCCGGGTCCAAGTGAATCGTTTGTGCTTTGAGATCCAAGTTTTTTCGCAACAGAACAGCAACTCCCCCTCCTCCTCCTGGCTGACAGAGAGATGCGTAGATCTCAAAGCCATCGAACATGGGGGTTAGCTGCTGCTTGTCGTGAATCCTGGACTCGGTGATGGCTATCACATCTATACAATGTGACCTGAGATCATTTAAAAGCTGGCCCTGTTTCCAGGGCATGCCCAGGAACGTATATTCAAACATCCAACTTGTATAGTCGCCATGTTGGTGAAGAAGAGTTAGGGAGAGAAAAGGCAGGAACACTTTCCTATAGATAGATAGATATAAATGCATCTGAGAGCATTTTATTGGAGAGAACAAAGTTTTATTCGGACTCCTCTTTATGTGAATGTTAGTCGTCAATATGCACAAACATTTTCCGAGCTTCTAGGACATTCCACGAGCGTGCCTGCAGTCAACGTGTACCACCACCTTCATAATCTTCCTTTGCGAAGCCCAGCCATGAAAAAAAAAACTTATACATGTTGATACTGAGATAAGTAAGTAAATACATACATACATAATGGCTGACCCCTCGTTATCGAGTATGGCCATTGCACGATATAACATTATTAATAATTATTAATTAATTCTATCGTGCAATGCCTGTGCGTGAAGATATTTTTTAAAGTGAGGAAATACTGTGCACTGAGCCAATCCCACTCTCTGAGCGACAGTAGCTATAACCCGAAAAGAAGAACAGATCAACATCATCGGTAACTACTGAGCCGCAGGTTTTATATCGGAGTTATCCCAGTTTCCTGAGTTGCCTTCTCCTAGAAGAATGCCCTGACAAAGGCTAGGGGTCCTTCACTTCCAGTGGTTTAACCGCGCGATCGGGAGTCCAGCCCAACTATTTCTATGCCTCCGCGCATATACATACACATGCACCCATGTATATACACATATACATATACATACATATGTACATGTGTATATACATATTTACACACTTTTGGATGGCCGTTGACTCTTATGAGATCTTCCGCCCTTTGTCAGGTTTTGTTTTTTGTCCTGCAGGGTGTCCAAAAACACCCTCCTCACCAAGTAAACTTGGTGGGGTTGAGACCCTTATATATATACATACAAATATATATATATATATATATATATATATATATATATATATATATATATGTACACATACATATACGGTATATATATACATACATACATATACATACATACATATATATACATACATATATATACATACATACATATATATTCATACATACATACATACATACATACATACATACATATACAAACATACATACATATATATATACATATATACATATATATACATACATACATACATATATATATACATACATATATATATATATATGTATGTATATACATACATATATATACATACATACACATACATACATATATATACGTATATATATACATACATATATATATATACATACAATGACATACATACATATATATACGTATATATATAATACATATATACACATATATATATACATACATATATATACATACATATATATACACATATATATATATAAATATATATAGATGTAGTGACCTACATTCCGCGGGCTCACATACATTCTCTGTGCGTGATTTGGCTCAGTTCAGCCAATCAGCGCCAGTAGAAGAGGATGTATCCCTACGCGCCCTGAGGAAGAAATTCACCGCGAAGATTTGAAGAATCTCGCTCTTGTACCGGAAACTTCAAGCCAGCAACACGCATAATGTAACAGTGAGATATTGCACCCTAGTCTCGCCGGCTTAACGGCACAATGGCACATTCCATTTTGTAACCTCTTTTTATCTGTAACTTCAACCATATAAATAAACAAACATTGCATCTCTAATTACTGCGGTTGAAGTCGTTGTTATTTTACTCGTGTCTCAATGACATCTTTAATCCATGCTGCTGGAATTGGCGACCTGACGAAAGGAATATTGTAAATAGATGGTAAATAGATCGAGGGACCTTCCCTCACGTCTATGTCAACAAGATAATCCAACGAGGATACTATCACTTACCACACTGGCAACTAACGACCACTGATTCTACCACCCCGCTAAAGTGGCGGTAACATCTATAACTAATACTGCTAAAGTGGTGACCCCGACGTAAGAATATCACGCAGCCCTTCTTATTCATTCAGTTTAACTTTTATTGCCACGTCGCAACTTGCGAAAATCCAGAATATTCCTTTTAAGATTTTTGAAAAATTAGCAGTATTTCAAAAACTTTTTCGCCACGAAAAAAATTTCAAGATGGCTACCGACATGTCATGACTACGCTTGACAACAACAATGACAGCAGCAGCGACAGCGTTGTTTAACCACTGACCAATACAGGGAACAGTGAGTGGCAGCTTCATAACTTTACCAACGCCAACCACCACACATCGGAAATTTCAAAACGACTTGTAACTTTACCGACGCAACCACCATACTTTCTGTCTCGTTACCACAGGGACGCGAGAAATTGAGACAGTAGTTTTCTCACCATTATGGCGCCAGACGTGACTGCCATATTTGGTGACTCCTACTCTACAGAAGATTCTTTGACTTTGCTTTAACAAGAAGCAACACAACCGTGTGGCGGGACGGGAAAATGGCCACGAAATCTCACAAAAACACCATACATCTAACCCCTAACGGCATTAACAAACTTCTTTTTCAGTTTTCATATAGAACTAGTGTCTGTACACTGGTGATGTGTGAACTATTTGACTTTGAAAAACTTTGAACTTATTGAGCAATTTCTCTGCTCCCCTAGATTGACTTTGAATTATCAGTTTGTTACATTCACATATTTCTTTGTAGGATGCATTTACTTGTTTTGTGCTCTTTTGCTATTTGCTTGCTCATGGTTTTTGTTCATTCACATTCTTTGCTGTTTTACATGCCTGCATATGCACACATTTTTTTTATCACACACCAACATGTTGTTCTTGGAATATGTTCTTCAAACGTAATATTCTGCGAGTCCCTTTTCACCTGGTTGAGATGCTGGCAGCTCACAGAGCTTAATCCACTGGATTCAAACAGTCACCGCAACACGAGAATACTAATTGCCGCTGAACTCAAACAGCTTCGCATCTCGTTGCACACTGATCGTCCATGACGGCCATCCGTCTAGTTGTTTTTGCCCGACTCGCTGGGAAAGCAACAAATTGAACTGGACTTGTTAGCATTTCGGCCACTTCTGTGGATTCGCCCGAATTATGGAATTTACACTGCAACCCACCTACAGATTAAACTTGCCTTTTGTTCTTTACAAAGCAACCAGCCATTTTTTCCTGGCTCCACAGCACATTCGACAATACATCTGCGGGCCATCATTTTCTCGCCAGCACTGGTAAACTACCATAATAGCTTCGTTCACAGCTACTGGTACAACGCTTACCATTAACATTTAATGCAAGAACAGCAACTTCGCCCATGTCAGACTTTATCCGTTTTTTGTTAGACCTTTGGCGGTCACGTATAAACAACAAAACAATTGGTCATTTGACACAGCGGCTCAACACGGCCCGTAGCGCCTCATTTTTTGTTCTTGCATGCAACCTTCTGCTCAATTATTTTTTTCACTTATGTGCTCTTTCAGCATTTGTTCTTGCTGATTTAATATGTGAGTCCTTGGTTTCTTCGTTATCGATTTTCGGCTGAAAATCTGATTGGAGGTGATGTAGTGACCTACATTCCGCGGGCTCACATACATTCTCTGTGCGTGATTTGGCTCAGTTCAGCCAATCAGCGCCAGTAGAAGAGGATGTATCCCTACGCGCCCTGAGGAAGAAATTCACCGCGAAGATTTGAAGAATCTCGCTCTTGTACCGGAAACTTCAAGCCAGCAACACGCATAATGTAACAGTGAGATATTGCACCCTAGTCTCGCCGGCTTAACGGCGCAATGGCACATTCCATTTTGTAACCTCTTTTTATCTGTAACTTCAACCATATAAATAAACAAACATTGCATCTCTAATTACTGCGGTTGAAGTCGTTGTTATTTTACTCGTGTCTCAATGACATCTTTAATCCATGCTGCTGGAATTGGCGACCTGACGAAAGGAATATTGTAAATAGATGGTAAATAGATCGAGGGACCTTACCTCACGTCTATGTCAACAAGATAATCCAACGAGGATACTATCACTTACCACACTGGCAACTAACGACCACTGATTCTACCACCCCGCTAAAGTGGCGGTAACATCTATAACTAATACTGCTAAATATATATATATATACATACATATATATATATACACATGATGGCTGCCCCCAGGTATCATAGTATTCCAACTAAATGAGGAAGGCATCAAAATATATAAATAGACTGATTTGATGACCCGGTCAAAAAATCAAAAAATCAAAAATCAGAATCAAAACAGCACAGCAGCAACGAAAAACATAAAGAAAAGAAAAAAGAAAAGAAAAACAAACACACCGACAGACAAGCAAAAAAAACTAAGTCAGACATTCAAACATTACATTACAATGAAACTTATGCTTATTTGGGGGGTTTTTACCTATTTGTTTGTTTGTTTATTTATGTTCGTCTACAGCGTGATAGTGCCACGCTAAAATCACCGGGGCTGATCAAATCACCGGTGGTGATGAAATCACCGGTGGTTATGTAACCATACATTCACCAATCCTCGATAAGAGTGTTTAAATGTCGAACAGTTTAAATGTCGAAATGTTTAAATGTCGAACAGTTCGAATAACGGTGAAGTGGAGACTGGAATGTCATGTGACAGACTCTCAGCAGGTGCTCCCTGGCTCAGCAGCAGGGACCTGGCTGTCAACCAAATACTGCTGGTGTCGGAGGAAGAAGAAGAAGGAAAGGGACCAGAACCAACTGGACGAAAGAATTGAATAGAACTGTTATGCAATGTTACCTGAAGAGTAACCCCAAGGAAAAAGGGTATAGGAAAAGGATGCATAACATCTGGAACGAGATTGGTCTATTTAAATTAGATGAACAAAAATTGGCCGGGCAGGCTCGGGCAATAAGAACTAATGGGTGGATAAGCGAGCTGGAACTAGAGGAACTGAGCAGAGAGATTAGGTTGGAAATGGAGAGTGGAGTATGCCAGGCAAACGAGCCAGTGGGAAATGAAGGTGAAGAGGTTGAGAGAACGGAGGAACCATCCGAAGCAGACAATGATCTGAATGCTGAAATAAATAATAACTGGAACAAAGATACGGCCATTGAGGAGATGAATGCTGACGGGCTAGGACAAGATTTGGTTGATATCCTAAACTTAGTGGTAGATGAAATGAACAATGATAGTGGGAAACCTATGAACCTAAGATTTGTAGACAGGAAAAAGTTAAAAGAAACAACAGCTAAGGTAAACAAAGTCATCCCATACCTTGAGGCGAGGAGACTTCACCAGTGCAACAATATCCGCAAAGCAACAGCAAATGCGGTGAGGAAATTACTTGGCATAAAAGCGAGAGGAAACAGCAAACAAGAAAGATCAGAACCTTGGTGGAAGAAACGATTGAAGGGTCAAATCAGGGAAATGAGAAATGACATTGGAAAGCTTGAGTCCCTACTGAATGGGACACTAAAAAATATAGACACTAAAAATAGACTGGAAATAAAGTACAAAACTAGGAGGAAAAAGCTAAATATTATCATAGAGGAACTGAAGCAACGCACTGTAGCAAAGAGTGCAAAAATTAGGCGATACGAGAGCAGAGTCAGTCAGTATAGACAGAACCGCATGTTTGACAACAACCAGAAGATGTTTTTTGGACAGCTTGAAGGGAAAGAAAGAGGCAACGACTTGATCCCTGAGGCGGAACAAACTAAGACATTCTGGAGAGGAATATGGGAGCAGGATGTTAAACATAATGACCAGGCAGTGTGGATTGAGACAGTACAAAAGGAGATTAGTGAACAGGCACACCAACAAACTGATTTGAGTATCACAGTTGAAACTCTTAAGGGGCAGGCCAAAAAACTAACCAACTGGAAATCACCAGGCCCAGATGGTGTGCAGGAGTATTGGATTAAAAATATAACATCCCTCCACCCGAAACTGACAACCATGTTCAATGACTGCTTGATGTCAGGTGAGGTACCAGAGTGGTTGACAAAAGGTACCACAGTTCTGGTAATGAAAGACCGAATCAAGGGTAATGATGTTACCAACTATAGACCTATCACATGTCTGTCCGGCATGTGGAAACTGTTGACAAGCATTGTGTCTGAGGAAATCTACCATCACCTCCACACAAACAACTTGTTACCGGACGAACAGAAAGGATACCGAAAGAAGTCCCGTGGTACAAAGGACCAGTTACTTATTGATAAGATAGTAATGAGGAATTGCAAGAGGAGACACACTGGTCTTGCCATGGGATGGATAAACTACAAAAAGGCATTTGACATTGTGCCTCATTCTTGGATCACCAAAAGCCTAAAGATCTTCAAGGTGGCAGATAACATCAGACAGTTGTTGAGCAAAAGTATGAAGTCCTGGAAAACAGAGTTGACATCAGCTGGAGAATCATTGGGAGGCGTGAAGATCAAGAGAGATATCTTCTAGAGAGATAGTCTGTCCCCTCTGTTGTTTGTCCTTGCCCTGATGCCTCTGACCATTATACTGCAAAAAGTGAGAGCAGGATACAAGTTGGGAAAGGGAGAGCTTACCATCAATCACCTCCTCTTCGTGGACGATCTTAAGCTCTTCGGGAAGAGTGAGAAGGAGTTGGATGTGCTTGTTGACACTGTCCGTATTTTCAGCAATGATATATGTATGCAATTTGGTATTAGTAAGTGTGGAGTCCTTGTGATGAAGAGGGATAAATTGAGCAGAAGCAACGGAATCCAGGTACCAACAGGTGAGATGATAAAGGAAATTGACACTGAAGAAGGATACAAGTATTTGGGTGTTCTGGAGGCTGATGACATCAAGAACAAAAAAAATGAAGGAATTGATAAGATCTGAATACATTCGGAGAGTAAGGAGCGTATTAAAGTCACATCTGAACAGTAGGAATGCCATAAGTGCAGTAAATTCCCGAGCTGTGTCTATTATTAGGTACAGTGCGGAAATTCTGAGATGGAATGTTGCTGAACAAAAAGAAATGGATAGGAAGACTAGGAAGCTATTGACTATCTACAACATGTTCCACAAGAGGAGTGATGTCGATAGACTCTACTTAAGGAGATCTGAAGGTGGAAGAGGTCTTATCAGCATAGAGGACTATGTTCAGATGGAGAAAAACAACCTACACAAATACGTGACTGATAGTAAGGAGCCAATGCTCAGAATTGTACTGAAGGAGAGGACAATAGACCAGGGGATGTCCAAGGAGGAAATAACAACAAGGAGAAAGAGAAGCCTTCATGAAAAATCCCTTCATAGTACCTTCTTTGAGAAAACTGAATTCAGAGATCCACAGACATGGAACTGGTTGAAAAGAGGAGACCTTAAAAAGGCTACAGAAGGAATGCTAATGGCTGCGCAAGAGCAGGCCCTCAAAACGAAGTGGCTGAAACACCATATTTACAAGGAGGAGGCTAGCCCACTGTGCAGGATCTGTGGAGAGAGAGAAGAGATGTGGCTCACATTGTATCCGAGTGTAAACACCTAGCCCAGACTCACTATAAAGGCTGGAGACATGATGTGATGGGCAGGGTGATCCACTAGCACCTATGCAAAGTAAACAATTTACCACATTCTGAGAAGTGGTATGAGCATAAGCCAGAGTCGGTGATAGAAAACGATCAGGTGAAGGTGCTGTGGGATTTTAGGATACAAACGGACAAGAAACTGGAACACAATAGGCCTGACCTGGTGGTTTTGGACAAGGAAAAAGGATCGTGCCTGATTGTGGATGTGGCCTGCCCATTCTACACGAGAGTGCAAGAGAAGGAGAGGGAGAAAATTAACTGATACCAGGACTTAAAGTGGGAGTTAAAAAGGATTTGGAACTGCCATGAAGTCAAAGTGGTCGCGATTGTCATAGGCGCACTAACTACTATCCCAAAAAGTTTCCAGGGATGGTTAAAGAAAATTGGCCCCGCCCCACTTTTTGGAACACTTCAAAAGGCATGCTTGCTGGGAACAGCAAGAACCCTCCGATACGTCCTGAATATCTGAGGCTGCAGGTAGTGGCTTGATATTCATTTCAACAAACTTTCCAGTTAACTAACATCAATGACTGAGACTCAAAGAACAATAATAATAATAATAGTAATAATAATAATAATAATAATAATAATAATAATAATAATAATAATAATAATAATAATAATAATAATAATAATAATAATAATAATAATAATAATAATAATAATAATAAGGGAAGAAGACGCACGAGGTGGTAGAAGGTCATGAAATCGCTCCCGTAAGTTTTTGATTTTTAACATATTTAAATCAATTGTGAAATAACAATTCTTAGTACAAATGTTGCATAAACCACCGAATCAGGTCCCATAAAGTTTCGGATCCATATTATATTGTTGTATCGCTCAAATATTCAATTTTGTATTATATATTTTGTATTCAAAAAAAGAAAATGGTTATAAATGGGAAAAAAACACCCTCTGTCTACACTATATAGAACAGCCAAATAACAGCAATTTCACCAACACCAGAAACTTGATACACCACCTATCCCATCACACTAAATATAACAGCCAGATAACGGCAATTTCACCAGCATCATAATAATATTTACTATTATTATTGTCTCAAATTTAAAAAAAATGTTTAATTCCAATTTTACGGGAATATGTCAACAAAAAATATAATAAAAATATATATTAAACATACGAACACAAACTCATAGATATTACATATCAGTAACCACAACGCCACCGCTGCCACCACCCCACCCCATCCATCATTGCTACCACTATCCCATCGTCGCCGCCACCACTCCTTCAATGCTACCACCACTATTCCCCTGTTAACTTGAGAGAGAAAGGGGAAGGTGGCGGTATCACTAGACAAGGGAGAGGCTAGCAAAATATATAAATAGATTGACTTAGTGACCTGGCCACCGGCCAAACGTCAACATCAACAACTATGGGACTGCTGGCTCACCCCTTCCTCACCAACAATATAAAAAGCTCCGGCACCACCACCGACATAGCCAACAACAATAACAGCCAACTACAACAAAAAGTATATTATATTATTGCAATGCACTGGGTGATTGCTGGCCTTGTGCCTGGAGTGGAGACAATTATTAATAATTTCATTCTTAAGCCACGCAATGCTCACATTAAGGAACCACTCATGATAATAACAATTTAAAAAAACAACAAAAAGAAAACCCCGTGACCAAGAAATACCGGGATGGCGGCCGACGGGGAATAGCCGTGTCTCTAGGGGAGAACGACCCCTCTAGTCTTGGTTGACACTCGTTCTAGAAGTGGTAACACGAAATGATTACCCCTTGGCGGATAAGGATAAAACGCAACAAAATAAAGTAAATGTCTAATGATAAAATCTCATACCGGATCGGCCGTCACCCGGGTAAAAAAGGGCCGCGTCCCTCAGAGAGGAACCAGACTGGGGTCGAAAAATCAGCTAATGGTTCAAACCTTCCCATCACTTCGGAGCTGGAGACCTCCCATAACCGGAATACTCCTACTGTTGGCCCTCCATGCTCACCACCAAGAAATCCAAAGAAAAAGAGAGAAAAATGGTCAAGGGAAGATAATAAAGAAGTCCTTGAGGCTTTCTACACTGCCATGTACTACCCATCAAATACATCGAACACAGAACAGACATATATCAACTGGAAAAAGAAACATCCCGAAAACAGAGGCTATATTGACAGTAACAAACTAGCCAATATACGAAGAAATATTGTAAGAAAAAAGTTACTAACTGATATAGAAATTGATCAGATCAAGCTATTAGCACAAAGTCAGCGAAGGGAAAATGAAACATGTGTCAGTGAAAACGAGGTAAACTGTAACACTTCGAACCCCAGGGTTGGGGCGGAATCACTGGCAACAGAACAAATTAAAGAAAGGATCGAAAAAGAGGAGGGAGTGCATGCTCAGGATGAAACTCCAAATGAAAATAATGAGATCGTAAATGATAAAGAAATGAATGAGAATGAACTTGCCAACTTGAAGGATGAAATTATGATCGAATGGATGAAAATGAAAGAATCTGACATGGGGCAACGAGACACCCTCCCTAAGATCCAGAACTCCAAACAGAACCAAAAGATAATACACAAGACTAACATAATTCTCAAAAACATTATCATCACAAACAAACTAAACATTACTGATTTAAATCATCTCTATTATGCATCGGCTAAAGTCACCACTCACTTATGTGGAGTGAAGATGAAAAAACAAAGGAATTCCCACAAGAAATCTACTTGGCAAGAGAACATCAATCGCCAAATAAACCTTCTCCGATCTGACATAGAAATTTTAACAAACTATAAAGTAGGTGAACATGTTAAACAAACTAAACTTAGAAAATTGAAAAAAAAGTACAGTATAAAATCAACATGTGACATAGACATGCTGATAGAAATAATCAAGCAAAAAGTGTCGTATAAGGCGCTTTGAAAAACGATCTAGATTCTATAAGGACAATAATATGTTCAAAAACAACCAAAGAAACTTCTACAGAAAAATTGGCAAGTCAACAATAACTGCTAAATCAATACCACCCAAGGAGGAAGTGCAAGAATTCTGGGAAAAGATCTGGGCCGGAGAAAAAGTTCATAACATACATGCCCCATGGATAGACAGACAAATGAAAGATACAGCTCACCTTGAGGAACAAATATGGGAAAATATAACAGTTGAACAGTTGCGCTTGGCTCTAAGAAAAACCAGCAAATGGAAATCCCCAGGAAAAGACAAAATACAAAACTTTTGGATAAATACCTTCACAGAGTCTCATGAGCTGTTAGCCCAACTTTACAATGAAATAGTTAAGGAGCCAGAAAAGATACCATCATGGCTAGTTAACGGCATTACATTCCTGCTTCCGAAGAATGATGAGACAAACAATCCCAAAAATTACAGACCGATAACTTGCTTGACCACAATGTATAAAATTTTAACATCAGTCCTAACTGAATACACATATGACCACCTGATAACAAATGACCTATTTCCCATTGAGCAGAAAGGGTGTAAACGAAGCTCATATGGCTGTAAGGATCAGCTTCTGGTTAACAAAATGATACTGGAAGATTGTCATAATAGACACAAAAATCTATCGATTGCTTGGATAGATTATAAAAAAGCATTCGATAGTTTGCCACACAGTTGGATTGAAAAATGTTTAGAGATTTTCAAAATATCCCCCGTTGTCAGGAGGTTTTTGTCATTCAGTATGAAGACATGGAAAACGACACTCCTTTTGAATAGTGAAACAAAATCACTGCAAGCTGGAGAAGTTAATATTGAGTGTGGAATTTTTCAGGGTGACTCTTTATCACCGCTTTTATTCTGCATCGCACTTATACCATTAAGTAAAATGCTCAATGAAAGAAAACATGGATATAAAGTCTATGACAAAACCATTAATCACCTGTTCTACATGGATGACCTGAAACTATTTGCAAAAAATGATGAACAATTGCAAGGGCTATTATCCACTGTGGAGCAGTTCAGTGATGACATTAAAATGGAGTTTGGACTAGATAAATGCGCCAAAGCAAAGTTCACCAGAGGAAAGCTGCTGAAGAGTTCAGACATTAATCTTGATCGGGGGAACGTGATAAGAGAACTTGATCAAGAAAAAACTTACAAATATCTAGGTGTTTGTGAAGGAGACGGAATCAAGCACTCGACAATGAGGGAAAGGATAAGGAAGGAATGTTACCGCAGAGTAAGAGCAATCTTAAGAACGGAATTGAATGCAAGGAATAGGATCGATGCCATAAACACGCTTGCCATACCAGTAGTAACCTACATTTACAATGTCATCAACTGGTCAAGCACAGAGATCCGTAGGCTCGATACAAAAATTCGAAAATTCTTAACCATGCACAGAATGCATCACCCTAAGGCAGATATAGATAGAATATATCTCCCTAGGAAAGAAGGAGGACGTGGGTTAATCCAGTTAGACATTGCGTTGAAAACTGCAACAATTGGATTATCTACATATCTAAGGGAATCACATGATTGGATGATCAAACTCGTTTTGAAACACGAAAGCATCAAAAGATCATATTCCATTACAAAAGATGCACAAAGATACAGTAATGGACTACAAATTTCAGAAGTCCCATTTACTGCTGAAATGGAAAACACAGAAAAAGCAAAGCAGGTAAAAGTAACTGCAAAGAAAGAACTGCTACAGAAACTGGCTAAGAAATGGCAAGAAAAGCCTCTGTATGGAAAATACCCAGAGCGAGCTAACAATCCTGATGTTGACAAAACTTTAACCCATCAGTGGTTGGCATCCTCTGGACTGAAATCGGAGACTGAAGGACTGATTATATCGGCACAAGATCAGTGTCTGCCAACAAAAAATTACCAAGCCAACATAATAAAAAAATGGATGCAGCCCATTATGCCGTGTATGCCAAAAACAACCAGAGACCATTGACCATATAATTTCAATGTGCAGTCCTATAGCTCCAACCGAATACCTAAACAGGCATGACAGAGCTGCACAATACATACATTGGATAATGTGTAAGCATTTTGACCTGCCCCATCAAAAGAATTGGTGGGAGCATCAACCACCTCCCATACTTGAAAAAGATCACATCTCAATCTTGTGGAACTTTAGCATCCAAACAGACCGAAAAATAGATGCAAATAGACCTGATATAATATTGAAGGACTTTCAAAAGAGGGTATGCCTGCAGATTGATATGTCTGTTCCAATAGACAAGAATGTATCTATAAAAACATTTGAAAAATTGAGCAAGTATAAGGACCTGGAGATAGAAATTGGAAAAATGTGGAAATTGAGAACTAAAACAATACCAGTGGTTGTAGGCACTCTGGGAATGATACCTAAGGGGTCTAATGACTACTTATCGCAAATCCCAGGAAACCCGCGTATAGGAGAAATACAAAAGATAGTACTAATGGGAACTGCCCATATACTAAGGAAGATTCTGTCAATATAAGTACATCACAAGTCTAAACACGAAAGATGCATGTGTGAATATGTATGTTCTTTCTTGAACATGGCGGACCTTGTTGTCTCTTGAGGTCACTGGTTGTGACTTGGTGATAACTCGTATGAACATAAAGCAAGATAAATGCAACTGTAATAATAATAATGTTAACAAAATGATACTGGAAGATTGTCATAATAGACACAAAAATCTATCGATTGCTTGGATAGATTATAAAAAAGCATTCGATAGTTTGCCACACAGTTGGATTGAAAAATGTTTAGAGATTTTCAAAATATCCCCCGTTGTCAGGAGGTTTTTGTCATTCAGTATGAAGACATGGAAAACGACACTCCTTTTGAATAGTGAAACAAAATCACTGCAAGCTGGAGAAGTTAATATTGAGTGTGGAATTTTTCAGGGTGACTCTTTATCACCGCTTTTATTCTGCATCGCACTTATACCATTAAGTAAAATGCTCAATGAAAGAAAACATGGATATAAAGTCTATGACAAAACCATTAATCACCTGTTCTACATGGATGACCTGAAACTATTTGCAAAAAATGATGAACAATTGCAAGGGCTATTATCCACTGTGGAGCAGTTCAGTGATGACATTAAAATGGAGTTTGGACTAGATAAATGCGCCAAAGCAAAGTTCACCAGAGGAAAGCTGCTGAAGAGTTCAGACATTAATCTTGATCGGGGGAACGTGATAAGAGAACTTGATCAAGAAAAAACTTACAAATATCTAGGTGTTTGTGAAGGAGACGGAATCAAGCACTCGACAATGAGGGAAAGGATAAGGAAGGAATGTTACCGCAGAGTAAGAGCAATCTTAAGAACGGAATTGAATGCAAGGAATAGGATCGATGCCATAAACACGCTTGCCATACCAGTAGTAACCTACATTTACAATGTCATCAACTGGTCAAGCACAGAGATCCGTAGGCTCGATACAAAAATTCGAAAATTCTTAACCATGCACAGAATGCATCACCCTAAGGCAGATATAGATAAAATATATCTCCCTAGGAAAGAAGAGGACGTGGATTAATCCAGTTAGACATTGCGTTGAAAACTGCAACAATTGGATTATCTACATATCTAAGGGAATCACATGATTGGATGATCAAACTCGTTTTGAAACACGAAAGCATCAAAAGATCATATTCCATTACAAAAGATGCACAAAGATACAGTAATGGACTACAAATTTCAGAAGTCCCATTTACTGCTGAAATGGAAAACACAGAAAAAGCAAAGCAGGTAAAAGTAACTGCAAAGAAAGAACTGCTACAGAAACTGGCTAAGAAATGGCAAGAAAAGCCTCTGTATGGAAAATACCCAGAGCGAGCTAACAATCCTGATGTTGACAAAACTTTAACCCATCAGTGGTTGGCATCCTCTGGACTGAAATCAGAGACTGAAGGACTGATTATATCAGCACAAGATCAGTGTCTGCCAACAAAAAATTACCAAGCCAACATAATAAAAAATGGGTGCAGCCCATTATGCCGTGTATGCCAAAAACAACCAGAGACCATTGACCATATAATTTCAATGTGCAGTCCTATAGCTCCAACCGAATACCTAAACAGGCATGACAGAGCTGCACAATACATACATTGGATAATGTGTAAGCATTTTGACCTGCCCCATCAAAAGAATTGGTGGGAGCATCAACCACCTCCCATACTTGAAAAAGATCACATCTCAATCTTGTGGAACTTTAGCATCCAAACAGACCGAAAAATAGATGCAAATAGACCTGATATAATATTGAAGGACTTTCAAAAGAGGGTATGCCTGCTAATTGATATGTCTGTTCCAATAGACAAGAATGTATCTATAAAAACATTTGAAAAATTGAGCAAGTATAAGGACCTGGAGATAGAAATTGGAAAAATGTGGAAATTGAGAACTAAAACAATACCAGTGGTTGTAGGCGCTCTGGGAATGATACCTAAGGGGTCTAATGATTACTTATCGCAAATCCCAGGAAACCCGCGTATAGGAGAAATACAAAAGATAGTACTAATGGGAACTGCCCATATACTAAGGAAGATCCTGTCAATATAAGTACATCACAAGTCTAAACACTAAGGATGCATGTGTGAATATGTATGTTCTTTCTTGAACAAGGCGGACCTTGTTGTCTCTTGAGGTCACTGGTTGTGACTTGGTGATAACTCGTATGAACATAAAGCAAGATAAATGCAACTGTAATAATAATAATAATAATAATAATAATTTAGAGATTTTCAAAATATCCCCCGTTGTCAGGAGGTTTTTGTCATTCAGTATGAAGACATGGAAAACGACACTCCTTTTGAATAGTGAAACAAAATCACTGGAAGCTGGAGAAGTTAATATTAATAGTGGAATTTTTCAGGGTGACTCTTTATCACCGCTTTTATTCTGCATCGCACTTATACCATTAAGTAAAATGCTCAATGAAAGAAAACATGGATATAAAGTCTATGAGAAAACCATTAATCACTTGTTCTACATGGATGACCTGAAACTATTTGCAAAAAATGATGAACAATTGCAAGGGCTATTATCCACTGTGGAGCAGTTCAGTGATGACATTAAAATGGAGTTTGGACTAGATAAATGCGCCAAAGCAAAGTTCACCAGAGGAAAGCTGCTGAAGAGTTCAGACATTAATCTTGATCGGGGGAACGTGATAAGAGAACTTGATCAAGAAAAAACTTACAAATATCTAGGTGTTTGTGAAGGAGACGGAATCAAGCACTCGACAATGAGGGAAAGGATAAGGAAGGAATGTTACCGCAGAGTAAGAGCAATCTTAAGAACGGAATTGAATGCAAGGAATAGGATCGATGCCATAAACACGTTTGCCATACCAGTAGTAACCTACAGTTACAATGTCATCAACTGGTCAAGCACAGAGATCCGTAGGCTCGATACAAAAATTCGAAAATTCTTAACCATGCACAGAATGCATCACCCTAAGGCAGGTATAGATAGAATATATCTCCCTAGGAAAGAAGGAGGACGTGGGTTAATCCAGTTAGACATTGCGTTGAAAACTGCAACAATTGGATTATCTACATATCTAAGGGAATCACATGATTGGATGATCAAACTCGTTTTGAAACACGAAAGCATCAAAAGATCATATTCCATTACAAAAGATGCACAAAGATACAGTAATGGACTACAAATTTCAGAAGTCCCATTTACTGCTGAAATGGAAAACACAGAAAAAGCAAAGCAGGTAAAAGTAACTGCAAAGAAAGAACTGCTACAGAAACTGGCTAAGAAATGGCAAGAAAAGCCTCTGTATGGAAAATACCCAGAGCGAGCTAACAATCCTGATGTTGACAAAACTTTAACCCATCAGTGGTTGGCATCCTCTGGACTGAAATCAGAGACTGAAGGACTGATTATATCAGCACAAGATCAGTGTCTGCCAACAAAAAATTACCAAGCCAACATAATAAAAAAATGGGTGCAGCCCATTATGCCGTGTATGCCAAAAACAACCAGAGACCATTGACCATATAATTTCAATGTGCAGTCCTATAGCTCCAACCGAATACCTAAACAGGCATGACAGAGCTGCACAATACATACATTGGATAATGTGTAAGCATTTTGACCTGCCCCATCAAAAGAATTGGTGGGAGCATCAACCACCTCCCATACTTGAAAAAGATCACATCTCAATCTTGTGGAACTTTAGCATCCAAACAGACCGAAAAATAGATGCAAATAGACCTGATATAATATTGAAGGACTTTCAAAAGAGGGTATGCCTGCTAATTGATATGTCTGTTCCAATAGACAAGAATGTATCTATAAAAACATTTGAAAAATTGAGCAAGTATAAGGACCTGGAGATAGAAATTGGAAAAATGTGGAAATTGAGAACTAAAACAATACCAGTGGTTGTAGGCGCTCTGGGAATGATACCTAAGGGGTCTAATGATTACTTATCGCAAATCCCAGGAAACCCGCGTATAGGAGAAATACAAAAGATAGTACTAATGGGAACTGCCCATATACTAAGGAAGATTCTGTCAATATAAGTACATCACAAGTCTAAACACTAAAGATGCATGTGTGAGTATGTATGTTCTTTCTTGAACATGGCGGACCTTGTTGTCTCTTGAGGTCACTGGTTGTGACTTGGTGATAACTCGTATGAACATAAAGCAAGATAAATGCAACTGTAATAATAATAATAATAATAATAATTGTTTCTACTTTTGGCACAAGACCAGCAATTACCCAGTGCATTACTGGTACTTTATTCTATCGACCCCGGAAGCGTGAAAGGCAAAGTTAACCTCGGCGGAATAATAATAACAACAACAATAATATTATACATATATACACACACACACACACACACACACACACACACACACACACACACACATAAACATATCTACATACATACATACATACATACATACATACATACATACATACATACATACATACATACACACATACATTATATACCAATCCGATTGGACCAAAGAACGTACCTCCTTAATTCATAAGTTACAAATAGCCATGTGGACTACAGGAAAGCATTTGATTCTTTTCCCCACTCTTGGACGCAAAAGGCCTTTCGACTTGCTAAAGTCCCAGGTGCAATTATCAAAGCCATAGAGAACCTATCTTCTTCTTGGGCCACTATCCTGACGTTAAATACAGAGAGGAGGATTCTACTTTCACTGATAAAATAGAATATCGCAAGGAGACAGTCTCTCAGTGATGCTATGTATACTGTCAGTAAACCCCCTTGTCTATTATGCTGAAAAATATGAAGAAACACAAACCTAACACACAGCTTTGTGGTGGATCGCCTGAAACTTTATCCCGAGAATGTAAATGGTATGGAAAAAAACCTTGACCTGGTTACGGCGTTCTCGAAAGATATAGGAATGGAGTTTTGCCAGGATAAATATTCCTATATGATTGTAGGAAAAGCCACAAGACAATCTAGTAACATCTCTATCAATGGCCTGACTGTTTCACCGATATGTGACGAGGACTACTACAGATACTTAGGGATAGATGAGAATATATACTATGATGGTATTTATAACAAGGAACGCGTAACCAGAGAATATAACATTGAAATAAGAAAACTATGGTCTTCTGAACTCTCTACACACAATAAATCTGTGACCCACAATATGTTTGCTGTCTGTCCTGACACCAACATTTGGAATACTTGATTGGACGCTAGATGAAATCTGAGTCATCGATATTAGATTACCCCCCCCCCTCTCTATTCATAAAATAATAAGACCAGAAGAACATACAAATAGGGAGGAATGTGTTGAGAATAATGGCTCAAAGGAATATTAGTGGAACTCTAAAAATAAAAACTACGAGCTCATTAAAACACAACTGGCCTATTATTGTTGTTTGGGACCATACATTAAAAACATGCTCTGTTGTAGAAATCAGCTACCCACACGATTTCAATGCCATAAGAAAAATACAAGAGTAGAGGTATATCTATGGACCGTTGACAGACCTGCCAACCTCTAAAAACCCAAACGGAGAGTACCATGAAAAAAGTGCACAAAATGGGGAGAAATGAGACAAAATGGGAAGATTTTACATAATGACAGCTATACCCATTTTCACAAAAACGGAGAGACGAGGAGAAATGAGAAAAACGGGGAGATCTCCCTGTCTGCGTTGATGAAGAGTTTGCAGATCCAATACCCCAAATACAAGTTCAGTTTCATACCTATAACGGAATACTCCTATGTTTTACCGGCGAAGATTCGAAACCGAATCTGAGGTTTCTCGCCTCTGGGACCATCTATCGTTGGAGTTCCCAGCATTGTCTTGTCAAAAGACAACGATGATTAACGTACATACCACCTGACCTGTGACCCCAGCTTGTAGACAGGAGAAACACAGATGGCTGCCCATAAATCAACTCATATACACATCCTTCTAACTATAAGGTTATTATAAATATAAGGACTTAGGAAACCCAAGACAGACCCGAAGCAGCACTCAGTGAGAGATAATCATGTAGGCATCAGCTGACCTTTTACCCTTTCTCTCTCCTGGCCCTTATTGGTTCTCACCTTATCGGCCACAGACACAGCCAGACAGCCAGACAATGAAGCAGCCGTCCTTGAGACGAATAACGTATACTAAGAACACACACACACACACACACACACACACACACACACACACACACACACACACACACACACACACACACACACACACACACACACACACACACACACACACACAGTAAGTTCATATTGTTTACATTCTACGCTCATTCTATTCTTCCGCCTCACTGTAATATTGTAACGTCGTATTGATACATAAATTCTCGCTAACTCGTAGTAGCTAGCCAGTAATTAATGTAGCGATAAATTCTGTCACATATTGTTATTGTAAAATAAACATTGTTAACATCATAATCATGGCATTATTCTTTTCATCAAACACCCATCAAAGAATGACATTTTATCCGCTACATACCAATTGTTAGGATATATACTAACCTGCCTGGAGCAAAGTATGACTGACCTTGGATTTGTGGAGAAAGAACGTACCTCCTTAATTCATAAGCTACAAATGGGCGCAATATCTGGAACCTTCAAAATCTATAAAACATTCTTACGATTCAAAGGATGAAAATTGCATAAAGGACAACAAACTTGCCACCGAGTGGGTGGCCGGTCAAAAATAAAAACACACACACCACACATAATTTCTTTGTGGATGACCTGAAACTCTATGCCAAGAGCATAGATGGGATGAAGAAAAATCTTGACCTATAACAACATTCTCAAGGATATAGGAATGGAGTTTGGCCAAGATAAATGTTCATATATGACTGTAAAGCGGGAAAAAATTACAACCCAATCTAACAACATTTTTATCAATGGCCTAACTGTTTCACCGATATCTGACGAGGACTGCTACAGATACCTGGGGATAGATGAGAATATATCCTATAATGGTATTTGTAATAAGGAACGCGTAACCAGGGAATATTACACCCGATTAAGAAGAATATGGTCATCGAAACTCTGCTCACAATAAAACAGTGGCTCACAATGTGCTTGCTGTGACTGTCCTAACACCAACGTTTGGAATACTCGATTGGACGATAGACGAAAAATTCTAAACAACACCGGAAACTTCCACATCAACAGTAACATAGAACGCCTCTACTTGAAACGTAAGCAGGGAGGCAGAGGGCTAACATCAGTCCAGACAGCATTTTAATGTCGCATCATATCCCTTCGATAATATTTACGAACCTCCAAACGTAGGGGCCCATTTATTGAGCAGGTCTGTCTGCATGAGACAGATAAGATCATGGGAATTGGGAAGGAAATCCTTGAAAGACACTCCCTGCAGGATAATCAAAAATTGTCAAGCAATACCGCAGTGAATCCATGGAAGAAAAACAGCATGCTTATCAGCAAAAAAGTCATGCATCGATATGTTGCCAGGAAGCTCCAGAATCAGTGCAATATAGATAAAGAAAGTAGTCTATCTTGGACCAACAACCGCTATTTTAGCTCTCATTTTGAAGGATACGCTTTTGCAATGCAAGAACAGGAAATCAACACAAAATACCTGATTCACAAAAGAAATAGGGTTGCAGGCAAAACACCTAGATGTGACAACAAGTGCAGATTCTGCAGAATTAACATCGAAGATGTCACCCATGTCATAAGCAGCTGTCCAAAGATGTCATCACGGTACTATCTACCGATGAGGCTAAATCACAGTACAATGCAATCTGTAGAAAAGATAGCCCCGACAATAAACGCATTAAAAGTTGTGGAAGACATACATAATATGAAAGAGTACTAGTGGAATGTTCCAGTCAAAACCCCAATAAAATGCAGAATGAACAGACAAGATATAATGATATGGGACAGGGAAAAGAAGGCATGCAGAATAGTGGAAGTTAGCTGCCCAGCAGATGCCAATATATCAAAGATTAGCGAAAAGGAGAATATCCATGCAGAACTAATGACAAATCTGCAGATACTCCACCCTGACTATACCTTCAGATTTATACCAGTGATTATTGGAGCACTGTGATATGTTAGTAACTGCCTCACTACAAATGTTGAGAATCTAGGCTTCACAGAAACAGAAAGAACACGAATATTATGTAAAACATTCCAAAAATTCTGCATCTGATAACTGCATATACACATGTTTATAGCGAGGATTTGTGGGTCGTGTTGGTAGTTGATTATGTCGTGGTGTGATTCGTTTGTTGTGCGTGTGCTCACTTGTAGCTTGCTGTGTGGCGTGGTCACTGTTGTGTGATACAGTGTAACCAGAGGTTGCCTGTGTGCAGGTAAGTGAGTAAGTGTTCATTAAGATGATGATGATATGATAGTTACTTGATTACGCAGAAAATGAATATATATAACTGAACCACGATAACACCAAACCGCTATATTATTAATTTACTGAAAATAGCTTACGCCGAAGCTATACGAAAAATACACAGGAATTATGGACGTTATTTGTTTGTTTGTAAAAGTAGAGTTAAGTTCGTATTTAGCAAGAAAACTTCATGAACTTCACTAGCTAGGTTGAGAGAGAGACCAAGAGATAAAGGCTGAATGAAAGAGAGAGATATATATATAGAGAGAGAGATTGAGAGAGAGAGTGAGAGAGAGAGTAAAAGAGATAGTAAGAGAGAGTCAGAGTAAGTAAGAATCAGGAAGACCCAAAGGGTCTGTGGAAAGCAAATGTTTACATGTTTACTCTATCGAGAAATGCTCCGAACTGCTGCCTGGCCTGATCTAAAGCAGGCTATTTATCTATGTCGCTTCCCCTGTCTCCAAGACTTGAGAACAAAAGGCTGACCTTTCGAGGTCGTCCAATCTCAGACCTGTTGAGCCCGAAAGGAGTTAACCCAAAAAATGACCGTTAAATGTCACCCAGGGGTCAAGGTGTGGATAGATTTCGCTACATGTACTGATATAAGGCATATGCACATGCACACATGTAACTCAAAACATACATCCATGCCTGCATACACATGCTTATATGCAGACATGCAGACATATCTACCTAGTTGATGTTGTTTAAATTTCAATGAGAGAGTCTTGTATCTATGTTAGAAACCGACTCTCTCTCTATTGGTAAAGATTTATAAAATTATAAAACCAGAAGAATATACATACATACATACATACATACATACATACATACATACATACATACATACATACATACATACATACATACATACGTACATACATACATACATACATACATACATACATACGTACATACATACATACATACATACATGCATACATACATACATACATACATACATACATACATACATACATACATGATAGAAATTAAATAAAAGTGGGTACTTGTCAGAGAATGAAAAGAGATAGTAGTAGTAGTAGTAGTAGTAGTAGTAGTTGTTGTTGTTGTTGTTGTTGTTGTTGTTGCTGCTGTTGTAGTATGCTTTAACACGCAGCAAGCGGGCATGTTTGACTAAGGACTTGTGTTTTTTAACGATTTCAAGCGCTTGCTATGACATGTTTACGAGTAAACTGGTTTTGTTGGATGATGGGAGTTGTCGGAGAAATTAACAACAACAACAATAGTAATGATATTAATAATAATAAGGGCACCAATAAAGCAGCTCAAAATAATTAATAAAAGTGAAACAACAACAAAATAAACTGAAAAAAAAAGTCAGATAAAGAAACAAAGATGTATATTAATATATTTGTAGATCAAAAACAAAATCAATAAAGCAGAGAAAACAATAATAAAACCTGGCAGCAAAATCATGTATAGAATGACCAGAACGAGGTTGATACGACATATCACATTCACTATGAGACAACTTGGGAGTTTCTGTAGTAACCTACTAGTGGGGCGGGCGGGGGATTCACCCCGGGCAACACCTTTATGGGGGAGGCACATTGCGGACTGTTTTATAAGTCTATGTATTGAAATAAAGTCTATGTATTTTAATATCCGGATACTGCTTACAGATGAAGGGCCTTTTCGATTTCGAATAATTTAAACTATGGCATATGTATTTAAGTAATTGTTTTTCGGGGTGGGGTTGAGGCTAACTCAAGGGCTACTTTGGGCACCATACACTCTAGTTCCACCATATAGTTTCTGTATATACCAGTAGGCTCTCAATCTTTTGATTTCATTGAAAATCGGATGAGAAAATTGCTTTCACACTTCAGTGAAAAGTTACAAAAAATCCCTATAAACCTATAAAGTGTATTTATAATTCTGAAGTTTAAGAAAACGTGAAATTGTGTTGAAATAGATATTGTTATATATTTGGGAGGGTCATGCTGCCAATAAAACACACTCACCAGTTGATTTTCTCTTCAGTTTTCTAACTAATCCATTCGTTAGTTAGTTTAGTAAAACTGAAGTGAAACTCAACTCGTGCATGTGTTTTATTGGCAGCATGTCCCTCTCGATTGCTCCAGTTAATTCAATCAACAGAACTGCTTGTTTGTGAAATTAATATGTAAGTGGTTGAGCATTCTACAGACACATGCACCCTTAGCTTTGTTCTCGGAGAGATTCAGCGTGACACAATGAAGTACAGCTTGAAGTATAGCTCATTTTTGCCAGCTAAGTGGAATGAAGCAGCGTGAAATAAATTTACTTGCCCAAGGACACAGCACACCACCCGGTTCAGTAATCGAACTTAAGATTGTGAACCCAGCACCCTAACCCTAACCCTAGCCCTAACCCTAACCCTAACCCTAACCCAGCACCCTAACCACTTCGCCCCGAGCTTTCCCATGGCCTGAGTCTAAACAACAAATCCATGATGTAGACATGAAGGAACCTCTAAGTGGTTGTCCAGCTTGCTATAAATAGCTGTCAAATCTTATTCAAAACTGGAAGGATAATTTGGACCATGTATTCCTATATACCTATCCATAAATAGGAAAAATTACCATGGCTGGAGGGTCCTTTTTGTAGTTCTGCTCAATCACTACTAAACTAGAGCTAAAAGACAGCAGTGACATCAAAACACAACAAATCTATTACTTACTTAGAAGGGAACCTCTATGTAGTGACTCAACCTATTAGAAATAACAGTTGAATCTCAAGAAGGGAGCACACGTTGAATAATGTATTTCTTGATATACTATTCCCGAAGATTTGATTGGGTGATCATAACAGGTACGTTATTTTATCGACCCCCTAAAAAGATGAAAGGCAAAGCTGAGGTTTGAACTCAGAACGTAAGGTACTTTATTCAGCTCTACTTATTCTACTATGAAGGCGCGCGGCATTGCGGTTAGGGTGTTGGACTTACGATCGTAATGTCGTGGGCTCGATTCCTCGACCGTGTGACGTGTTCTGTTATTGAACAAAATACTTCATTTCATGTTGCTCCAGCCAATTCAGCTGAAAATTAGTACCAGCAGCAGCAGCAACTGGGGGTTAACCCTACAATTGACTGACATCTTGTACTCATAGTCGCTTAAAGCAAATAAAACAGTGTTAAGCTCCGGTCTGATGAGCCTCTGGGCTTCTAACAGACTTTAACTTTACCGATTCTACTATCGACTGTCACATGGCCACAACTTTCTGGGGCGAATAAATTGATTTAACTGGAACTATACTGTATATCTAAAACTACTCTGTAACTCAATATTCTTCGAGTCTCAATCTTTAAACCGTGAACACTTGGTTCACATATGTCTTCAACCTCAAATGTAGGTTAATCAACCATTCCAAAAGCGAATTCGGCATAGTTAGTAAATATATTCTAGATGCCATCCAACTCAAATTTAGAAGTACTAATCAAATGAACTGCAATGTTAGTGTAATCAAATAGTTTTATGACATCGAAAAATAAATCAACCTGGAGACTCATTTAATTTTACATACTGGGCTTTTATCCATCTATACTTATATTCTTTTTTCTGAAAGCCCTGGATTTGGGGGGGAAATTACTATAATTAACGATCTCTGACAGTTCCTGTAGATGTCAAAAAGGAAGGTGGCCTACTGTTCATCGTCGCCATAGAGAGATATAATGGATTTGAGATAACTAGTTTCATGGGTCTGTTCATTTTGCCTCCCTTTAAAATCGCACCTCTTCTACAACATCGGTTTATATGGAGATGGTGTCCTAACAATCGCATGCGACTTAAATGACCATGTCATAGTCACATTTAGAAAAGTCTTTATATACGTATTCAAGGAATTTGTCTTAGGTATAACTTTTAGTACCAACCTAACGATCGCCAACAGATATCGTATTAGATATTAAGAGAGGTAAGCACTTCTATAGGAATCCAAATGAGGAAATTATATTCCTCTACAAAATTCTAATAGCACGCATCGAGTTATATTTAGAAACCTGGTGGCCGATATAAGTTGGAGAGTATCTAACTTATCCTAGGGTAAGAAAATCATTGATTTAGCATTATGACGAGACATTAATCTGTGTGAAGCTTGTCTACACGTGGGACACCCCCTACCACTCTATGTCACAGAAGAGTTATGAAGAGTACCGTAACCTGATTTAACACTCCTCATCATAATTTACATGTCACTATGAAGAGATCCTGTAATTTCCCATCTCTTGTAAGACACACTTTCCACCAACACACAAGTAATGTAAGCTCTTTGATGACACAACGTTTAGTTGGCTAGACGGTATGGCTTCCAGCATCACGTGCCACAATCAATAACAGACATCCAATCAGACCCCGCCCAAACAGTCGACATGCAATGGTTAAAATCAATCTACTTGTCGGTTCAAAAGATCTTTTAAATAAAAGAAAAAGGGTATCCAGAAAAAAAAACTATACAGAACACAACATTAACCACTTCAATGGATGTTACCAACAACATCTGCACATTTTAAGGTCTAGAAACGGAAAAACTCATTTCCCTGCCTTGGATCTTCTGGAAACTTAACGAGAGAGGACATAATCCTACATCTATGTATGCTATATATAAAAAGTAAAACAGCGCACATGGCATCCTAGCGAGTCTCACAAACCCACGCCACTAAAAATAGACTATTTTGAGTTCCTAACTCAATTTATACATTTAATATATTCGGCTCCGTTAATTTGTTGAGCTATTTCAAATGTCGAGTAAACCTGGCTGCTATTTTTAGTGGTGTGGGTTTGTGAGACTCGCTAGGATACCATGTGCGCTGTTTTATTTTTTATATATAGCATACATAGATGTATCTAGGATACTAATTTATCACCCACTGATGAGCTTGGATTAGTATTTCTATTCACAATTAACTTTGCGAAACAACAACAAGTTGTCTGGGTGATTGGTAGTTACCACAATTCCGGTTTGTATTTATTTTCTAAATTTGTTCTTAAATTGAGACAAGCGAACCCAATGTCTATAGTTAGTATTCTTTTCACCTTAGCGAATCATGTCCCTTACGATTTGAACACATATATGTATATATCTGTGTTCGCTTTTCTTTTATATTCTATTATAATATACGGCTCAGAAATATCTCTTTCTTAGAGCTATTTTGTAGTCCTGTAGAAGCCATATATATACATATATATATATACAGAGAGAGAGAGAGAGAGAGAGAGAGAGAGAGAGAGAGGGAGAGAGAGAGAGAGAGGGGTGAGAGCGAGAGAGAGAGATCATGAAATGTGGAAAGTTTTTGGTAATGCTTCAATTTTTGTTTTGGTTTTGTTTTGCTTTTTTTGTTTTTACCTCTGCATACTTTATTTCCTATGCATTCTTCTTGATTATTCAGTTGAGTTCTTCAGATCAAGTGATATTCCTGATGCTTTGTACCCCCATAGTTTCAACATTTTACACTTCTCACGCGAAATGCATTAATTCTTTTTTCTACTACTACTACTGATGCTGATGCTAATGCTGCTACTACTACTACTACTACTACTACTACTACTACTACTACTACTACTACTACTACTACTACTACTACCTGGTATGGTGTCAAAGAACGTTGTGAATTACCTGTCGAAGATAGACTTTGCACCAAACATTGAACCGCCTACTGGGAACAGCTCGAATATTGAGCTGGACTACCAGCAGTAGTGAAATGACAAAGAATGATCTGAAAAGGTTGGAATTACCCTAAGCGATTAGTTGAGTCCGGTATTCCCTAAAATAACCGGTACAAAGCAACATCAACTCTAGTCGTGACAAGTAGTCAAATAATAATATTGAGGATTCTTTTATTTGCAACGAGGGCACAATTCTGAGATGTACAAACGCACACACACAAATATCTGTGAGTGTCTGTGTATGTGTGTTTTTGTGTATGTGTGTTTTTGTGTATGTGTGTATGTGTGTATGTGTGTATGTGTACGTGTGGATATATATATGCGTGTGTGTGTATGCAATACCAATAGGTATATTGAGATTGAGGCCAAGTTGAGATAGGGACTAAATGCAATTGACAACAGTGGTTTGGCAGTAAAGTTTAAGGTGTGGTATTATCAACACGGTGTTTTGCCGAGGTTCTAGTAGCCACTGCAAGTATCTACATGAAATACTGTTAGCAAGAGTAGACAGAAAGGAATATTGTTCTATTAAGTTACTATGAAAGTGGCTTCATCTTTTACATGCTTTACAGAAATTGGGCTGAAGTGCTACTACAAAGCACTAACTGCCTTTAACATCGTTGGTTTAGGAATTTAAAGTAGTAAAGCCCAGTGACACGATACCACAGGATTCTTTGGATCCCACTATTTATGCTGTTCAGCCAACAGAAGAAAATGGAGCGCGAGAAAAGCTGTTGAGGTGGAAGAAACTACAATGAAAATGAAAGAATTGATAGGTGCAGAGTTAAACACAAGCGCCGGAATGTTGCGTGTGCGGGAAAATTAATATGCAACCAGAATAAGAAATGTAAGCGAAATATTGTGTCCAAAGAAATTTGTCACACCGAGGATGAGAAACGTACGCCTAAAGCAGTGGGGTTATGAAGCCACGTGCGTAGACAATATGGGAGACAGTTGAGTAAAGGAAGTTAGCATGGAACATGTTGAAAATGAAACCAGCTAGGTTGTAACTCCTCCAGAGATCTGTGTACAGTGTGTTTCTATCTCAATCCAATATTAAATGGTGGCGATAGAGTAACACAGGTCATTGTCATCTGTGAGGGGTTTATGCACCGTTGGAGCATATTCTAGAAGCTTGCATATTATCCCTTGCAGAGTATGCCTTGCGACATAACCAAATATTGAGTATCTTCGTTGATGCTCAAAAATAACAACGTAGCAATGTCATGCTATGAAAATCAACGCCGAATGCACTCCATGGTTTTCCACAATGACCGTGAAAAAAGACAATACAGGAGTCTAAACTAAGGAAAGCCAAGGTCCAGGTTTCTGAATGGTACTAACGACTGGAAGATGAAGGTTGATCTGAATGAGGCGCTCGTGCTTCCAAACTACATTACAACAATGAAGTAAGGCTCTGAACTGCATGGTCTGACGTGCCAACAATTCTCTGATCGTCAAGTTCACGATGGCATAGGAAGGTAATATGAAGTGGACACGCGAAAGAAATGGTCTAAACTATGGTGGAATCGTAATGAACGAGAATGACTGTGTATCAGGCTTTTAGTAGATATGGGAGGCCATAGGTTTGTAGCTAGATGCACAATATCTTATCTATTGAACCTAGGAAGGACCGCAGATCAGTGATTCGTGAACTGGAGAAAGGTGCATAAAATGGTTCATTATAGATATTAAAAAAATATGTTAGAGCAAAAAACAAATTTCCATCAAAATAGTTGCTGCATAGTTGAGTAATTACAACTGAACGTGGATTGATATGGCAACAGCGTGTGGTAGGTGCGTGGATTCGGTAGGAGTCAAAAGAACTTACATATTTATTAGTAACATCGTCTGAGTTCAAATTCCGCCGAAGTTAACTTTGCCTTCATCCTTACGGGGTCGATAAAAAAAAGCACCAGTAATACACTGGGATAATTGCTGGCCTTGTGCCAAAAGTAGAAACAATTATTGCTTGGCACTACTGTAGAAAGTGATAGTGTTGTAAGGTTCTAAATCTTCTGTGCTCACCATTAAAGAGAATGTCTCGCAGTGTACAAATATGTGTATGAGTGCATCTGTGCAAGTTTATGTACGTAGCCTGTTTGTATGTGCATATGCATGCAATCACACAGACGCACGCAAACACACACCCAGACACGCAACACGCGCACACATATATATGTATGTATATATGTGTGTGTATAAATATTGTAGTATCGTTTGCTTTGTTATTTTTGTTTACTTTTACACACACACACACATGCACGCATATATATATATATATATATATATATATAATGAAAAATTGAACAGGGACAGAACAGAGAGGCAGTACGACAAATGTTTATTAAATTCACGCTCAGGAGAGTGGGGGGTAGGTGGGGGACGACGTTTCGGGCATAAGCCCTTCTTCAGGTGAGAGTTCAAAAGGTGTGTAGGGGAGTGGTGGAGAGACATATAGCGAAAGGAAACGGTGCGAATGAAAAATTAACAAATAAAGACAAAAATATAATAAATAATAAATAAAAATAAAGCATGATCAAAATACAAGGAATGAGAAAATTTAAAAATAAAGGCATGATCAAAATAAACTGAAATTAAAAGGGGGGTAAACAGGTGGTGGAAGGGTGTGGGGTGAGTAGAGGTGGTGGCGGGTTGAGTGGGGAGAGGGAGACGGGGTGTCCGAGCGGGGAGGGCTGAAGGTGGTGTGTGTGGTTAGGTGTGCGTGTGTGTGTGTGTGTGTGTATGTGAAAGTGAGGGTTGGGGGAAGAACGGGGTTGCATGTTCAGGAAGGTGTGTGTGGGGGGTGTTTTTGTGGGTCGGAGTGTCTGTGCGTGTGTGGATAGGGGGTGGGGGGAGAGGAATCAGGGGGCTGAGGGTGTAAATATGTGGTGGGAAGCACGTGTGTGTGTGGTTTAAGCGTGTTGTGGGTGTGGGTGGCGTGTGGATAAAAAAATTGTTTTGGGGTGTGTGTGTGTGGGTGAGTTATATAGGTGGTGGTGTAAGAGGGTGGTTGAAAAGTGGTAAGTTACACGGATGTATGGAGATTTTGGTGAGAAGTCAAAGCGCGTGTGGGTAATCCAAGAAGCGGTGGTCGGAAGAGGAGAGATGTGGGGTGCGCGCGCAACAGGAAGTGGTCAGCAGTGGAAGTGCTGTGGTCAGTTGGTGCTGAGACAGTGGTCGGAAGGGCATAGCAGCAGTCGGCGGAATGGTAGGGAGGCGAGGATGGGTAGGTGTGAGAGTTGGAGTGAGGAGGGTGTGTGTGTGTGTGTGTGTGTGTGTATGTGTGTGTGTATTAGTGGGGTGTTAGTGGGATGAGTGAGTGTGGAGCGGGGAGAGAAGAGTGTGTGTGGTTCTATGGAGGGAGTGTGGTGTACTGGTGTGTGTGTAGTTTGGTGAAGAGGTGTTAGTGGGTGTTAATATACGGGAGGTGGGGAGGGGTGGAATGCAGGTGTGAGTGGGGGTTAGTGGGGGTAGGGTGTGTAGAGTTGGTGGTGTACGAGGGTGTGTGGGTACGTGTGCGTGGGGTTGGAGGGTGTTAGTGATGTTAGTTGCGTGGGGGTGGGGGGTGTAAGTGGGTGCGTGTGTGCGTGTGATAAGGAGGGGGAGGAGGAGAAGAGGGGAGGGAAGGGATGTTAGTATGTTAGTTGGGGAAGGGTGGTCAGATGAGGGGTGAGGTGGAGGTGTTAGTATTGTTAGTGTGGGGTGGGCGGTGAAAAGGAGGGGTGTGTTAGTGGTGTTAGTGGGGGATAAGTGTGGGGGGAGGGGGGCGGTCGAACGCTAAAGGAATAAGGGTGGGGAGTTCAGGCCGGGGGGAGTGTGGGTCTGTAAGATGAAGATAGTACGTTGTTCGACCGTAAGGCGATGGGCGGGTGTACCGTGGCACTGGAGTAGGCCACAGACTGTGAGATGGCGTGCGGAGTGTCCAGGGCCACCAAAGTGGCGGGCGATGGGGGAACTGCCCCCGAGACGAATGTCCCGGAGGTGCTCCGTGACTCGGTCCGCCAGGCGGCGTCCCGTCTGTCCGACATAAGTCGCGCTGCACCTCGTGCAACGAAGTCCGTAGACTAGGTTGGAGGAGGTGCAGCGGAAGGCATGCCGGACCGAGAGAGGGTGGCCATTGGGACCCTGGAAGGTGGTGGTGTTGGTGATGTGGGGACAGGTGTTGCAGCGGGGCCTAGAACAGGGGAAGGAACCGGGGGGGAGCGTGGGATGGGGGGTAGGGAGCTGTGGACGAGGAGGGTGCGGAGATTGCGTGCGCGTTTGAAGGAGGGGAGTGGTGGGGTTGGGAAGATGTGGGAGGTGGAGGGGTCGGACTGGAGGTGTCGGAAGAGGCGGCGGATGGTGCGGTGGAGGGGTGCGGTGGAGGGGTGGTAGGTGATGGGGAAGGGGAGACGGTGGGTGGGTGTGCGGTGGCGTGGGGTAAGGGTGGTGGAGCGGGGGATAGCACGGGCGCGGGTGAGAGCGGTGTGGACGAGAGAGGGGGGTAACCTCTGCGGATGAAATGGCTGACTAGGGAAAGGGCCTGGGACTCGAAGTCAGCATCTCGGCTACAGAGGCGGCGGATCCTGAGAAGTTGGGAGTAGGGAATGGAGAGTTTAGTGTGGGTGGGGTGGGAAGAGGTGAAGTCGAGGTAAGAGTGGGAGTCGGTGGGTTTGAAGAAGGCAGAGGTGACGAGGGAGTGGTAGGAGGGGTCGAAGGCGACGGAGATGTCCAAGAAGTGGACGTGGGTGGTGGAGATAGAGGTGGTGAAGTGGAGGGAGGGGTGGAAGGAGCAGAAGAAGGAGAGAAAGGAGTCGAGCTGTACTCGGGTGAGGGTCGTGGCTCCGATACAGTCGTCAATGTAACGACCGTACAGTTCGGGCGTGGGGCCGGTGTACTGGGCAAAGATTTGGGCCTCAACATGGCCAACAAAAAGGTTGGCATAGTTCGGGCCCATTCTTGTGCCCATGGCTACCCCCGTGACCTGTTGGTAAAACTCACCCGAGAAGGAGAAACAATTTAGGGTGAGGACCAGCTCGGCGAGGCGAAGGAGGGTGGGGGTGGAGGGAATGGGGGAGGGGCGAAGGTCGAGGTAGTGTTTGAGGGCGCGAAGGCCGTCAGCGTGGGGGATGACGGTATAGAGGGACTTGATGTCTAGGGTGAAGAGGAATGGCTGAGGGCCGGGTAGGTAGGTGAAGGAGTCGAAAAGGCGCAGGGCGTGGTTGGTGTCAGAGATGTGGGAGGGGAGGGTGGTGACAAGGGGGGCGAGGAGGGAGTCAAGAAAGGCGGAGATGAGTTCGGTGGGGCAGTTGCAAGCGGAGACGATGGGGCGGCCGGGGTTGTCGGGTTTGTGGAGTTTGGGGAGGAAGTAGATGGTGGGGGTGCGGGGGGTGCGGACGATGAGGTGGGAAGCGGTGGGGGGGAGGAGGGAGGAGGCGATAAGGTCTTTGATGGTGGAGGAGACTTGTTGTTGGTAGAGGGGGGTGGGATCGGAGGGTAGAGGGCGGTAAAAGAGGGGGTTACAGAGCTGCCTGAGGGCTTCGGCCGTGTAGAGGTCCGCGCGCCATACCACCACGGCGCCTCCTTTGTCCGCCGGTTTGATGACGATGTCATCTCGGCTACGGAGGGAGCGGAGAGCGAGGAGTTCGCCCCGTGAGATGTTGTGCCGTTTGGAACGGTGGCGGAAGTCGAAACGATTTACTGCGCTACGGCTGGCATCGACGAAGGCGTCCAGGGTGCTAAATTGCCCTGGGGCCGGATATATATATATATATGTCCAAAGTCACCCTCCTCGCCAAGAAACCTTGGTGGGGTTGCCAGTTTAGTCGCCAACGACCCGACCATGAGACTGGTTGTACTGGGATACATGTTACCAGTAGCACCAACTGGTGACCTGACATAACATACATACATACATATATACATACATTCATGTATGTATGTTTCTCTTTCTCTTAATTTCGAGTACATTTTTGACCGGCCACCTTCCTGGTGGCAAGGTTGTAAAAGAAAAGAAATTGTCATCCCTTGAATCGCAAGAATGTTTTGCAAATTTTGAAGGTGCCAGCTATCACAGCCATTTGTAGTCTATGAATTAGGGAGCTGCGCTCTTTGTTCACAAATCCAAGTTCAGTTATACTTTGGTCCAAGCGGGTTGGTATATAAGATGTAGCTCCAATAATGATGGGTATGAAGCTGAAGGTATATCTTGGATACTGGATTTGCAAACTCCTCATCAATGGTCCGTAGATGTCCTCCTTCTTGTGTATTTTTCTTACAATGTTGACATCAAGTGGGCAGCTGATCTCTACAACAGAGCACCTTTTTAATGTGTGGCCCCAAATAATAATATCGGTCGGTTGTGCTTTAATTTGGTGGCAGTTTTTATTTTCAACTTCCAACAGTATTCTTTAGTGCCATCTATCTCAACATATTCCTCCTCATTTGTTTTTAACTTTGTTTTCCTAAGTGCGCTCCAGAGGGTTCTAGCTATCACATCGTGTCACATAGGGAGATATGCATGCATTTATGTATGTATGTATGTATGTATGTATGTATGTATGTATGTATGTATGTATGTATGTATGTATGTATGTATGTATGTATGTATGATCTTCTGGTTTTCTGATTTTATAATTGTTTACCAATAGAGAGAGTGGGTCGGTCTCTAACATAGACACAAGACTCTCTCAGTGGATTATAAGCAACATCAACTAGGTAGATATGTATGCATGTCTGCATGCATATGTGTCTGTGCAGTTATGGATGTTATTGTATATATAGATGTGGATATTTTGAGTTATATGTGTACATGTGTATATGCTTTGTATCTGTACGTGTATACTGTAAGTGTATATGCAGTTATTACATGCAGAATTTTTGAAATGTTCTACATATTTTTACTGTTTCATTAATCGATTGTACTTGTAATTTCCTAACTAGTCATGTTTTTTGTTTCTGTAAAGCCCAGATTCTCAAGGTTTTTACTGAAGCAGTTAATAACATATCCCAGTGCCCCAATAATCACCGGTATAAATCTGAAGGTATAGTCAAGGTGGAGTATTTGCAGATTCCTCATTAGTTCTGCATAGATATTCTCCTTTTCGGTCATCTTTAATATTGTATGTATGTATTCTTTCGTAAACCCAAGCTCGAATCCTGTTTCTCTAGAGGTATTTTCTGTGTACTCAAATGTGACCTTAATATATATATATATATATATATATATATAGTAATAATAATAAAATTGAAGACTAAAATCCAAAGAGGGCTCGATAAGGAAAATATATATCAAATATATAAGAACCGTAGAGCAAATATTTATTAAAATAACAGATTAAAGTTTAAGCAAAGAATCGCTGCTTTCACCCTTAACGGGATCTTCTGAAGCAGAGATTCTTTGCTTAAACTTTAATCTGTTATTTTAATAAATATATATATATATATATATATATATATATATATATATATATATATATATAAGTGGTTACACAATAGTTAGTTCACCATACCGAGAACAATTGTTTCACCTTAGCGGATCCCCAGCTCGTAATGGACATGGTTATACGGAACAGGAAGGGCAACCGTACCTTGTCCGTACGGTTCTCCTTCCTGTTCCGTATAACTATGTCCATTACGAGCTGAGGATCCGCTAAGGTGAAACAATTGTTCTCGGTATGGTGAACTAACTGTGGTGTAACCACTTCTACGTAACTCGTCCCACGGACTGAGTGTTCTACCACTACGGATATTACCTTCCAGTGTTCTACCACTATATATATATATATATATATATATATTCGCAGGGGTTACGTTACTAGAGTACCCACGAAGAGTGAAAAACCGCGAATATTGGACGTGGTCCATAAAAAAGCCTATAAACGTCAAAACATAATATAAAATATAGGGCGGCAAATACGGTATATTGTTATTAATAATTTAGCGTTAAAAAGCGTGAAAAAATATATATTGCCACGAAAAAAGCCATACAAAAATCGCGGAAGATATTTACGATTCCACGAATATGCGGTGGTTTCCACGAAGAATTATTAGTTAGGTTCTAAGGGAAATTCCGCGAATGCAGGGCGTACACTGTATCTCCCTTTCAATCTAAACGTCTTTACCAACTTGCCTAAGGCTTTCTTCTCAATCTTAGAAAAAAACTTCCCAGTCGGCCACAAATACCATAATCTTATCAATAAAAATACCATTAAAATCTCTTACTCTACCACACCTAATATCGCGTACCATATAGCTAGTAGTAATACAAGGAAGATTCATAATTATTTCCAACTAATTAAATCCCAACAAGGAGTGAACTTACATAACAAAATAGCACCAAAGAATTCTAGTAGCAATAATAGTAATAGCACTAATGAAATTAATTAATAGTTGGTATAAATAATTGTTTCGACTTTTGGCACAAGGCCAGCAATCACCCAGTACATTACTGGTACTTTATTTTATCGACCCCGTAAGGATGAAAGGCAAAGTTAACCTTGGCGGGATTTTAACAATGAGAATGATAATCATCATTACCCTAATGCTATCCCTAACAACCATGCATCTACACACCCTATTAACCAGCAAGTAAACAACCAGAATAACTGTAACTGTAGAACAAATAGAACTTGCCCCTTAGGGAAAAAATTGCTTTATCAAAGACATCATTTACTCATGCACAGTCAATACAAACAACACTTCAAAAACATATATCGGTTCTACTTCCAACTGTTTCAAGATGAGATATAATTCGCATCTCCACACTTTCAAAAATCGCAATCTAACCAACTCCACTTCTTTATGTAACTACATACACTCTCTGAAAACTAAGAATAGACCATATACACTTCAATGGGAAGTAATAAATAAGGCCGCATCGTATAAACCACCGAATAAATTATGTAACCTTTGTCTTCTAGAGACCCGCACTATAATCTATTCTAAACTAAACCTCTTAAATAGAAAATCAGACATTTTTTCCATGTGCCAACACTACCACCGACACTCTTTCCACAACTTCAAACCTAGCTGCTAGTATATAACAATGTCAGATCTGGATTCCTCACCACCATTAACACTTTACCTCTAGGTTTTATCAGCATATAATTACCCCCACAGCATCACACTCTATGATCAACTCATTCCTCTACTTACCTCCTATTTATCTCAAATCTTATACTCTACAATAACTATTAGGAAGAAACATAAAGTTACCGCCATTTAATATAACTACTATAACTTACTAATGTTTTATTAATTTAATTAGTATATAGGTAGGTAGTGATAAAATGAGACCTTTAAGGTATTATAGGAAAAAAGATTGTATTTAAAATTAAATATATACATTTAAAAATAAATAACATTATATAAAAGGATTCACTTATAACATAATATATTGTACATTAACACATAGAATTTAACTAATTGGAGTTGTAAACAACTATACATTTTTTCTCTCATATACAAATTAATCGCCAATTACCTCTCCTTTCGCATTAGCTCCCCTTAATATAGATCTCTAATTCACTTCCTGAAATTAAACCGTTAGACAGATCACTCTAGAACAATTCGAACCCTTGATAAGATTGTAATAGGACCAATATACAATCCATAGTTGTAGCTACTGATAAACATTTACTAAAATATAACCAATGAAATGGAAAGGAAAACCTTGATATTAATACTCACAACACATGCACATTTGAACATTACCAGAACAATTATCACATTACATCCACCATAAACTTCATAGAAACTGCTTTTCATACCCAAGCATCTCTGTCTGCTTAATATGCTTTTATACCTGTATTGTATTATGTGATACCTTTGCCATACTGTGATATATATGCTTAGTACCATTTCTTGTTTCTTACCCGGTTATTCTGTACATGCCTAACACATCTGCACTCTTTCTATACGCTTGCATATGTACTGCTAATGTCCTCGTTTTGCGAGTAACTTTCTTCTTTAATTCCTCTATAATTGTTTTATTATTCTTTTATAATCTTTGTTGCATCCACTGATACTGACCACATCATCTTCACTCTTTAAATGTGACACTGTTAATGACAACACTAACATCTATGTATCTTTACGATTGTTCTGTGTAATAGGAGGTTAATTATATGTCTAAACTTTGCTAATGCTCCGATGATTCCAAACGAAAGTTTGGAAGAAACGATTGTCAGCAATAAAATGTTTTGAACATAGTCTTGATTATTCTGTAATTTATATATATAGCACTATATATATCATCGGAGCACTATATATATCAGGATTTATTCAGTTTGAAACTGGTTAGACCATTACTCAACAGAGTACTCGATATTTGAGGTAGTAGAGTATAGATAGTTATATTATAAAGACTCGGAACCCCGACGGTTGAGCTCTTGCCGTTTCAACAGCTAGTTCCTGACTATGGAACTAGCTTTACAGTATTCGTCCAGCCTCATTGCGAGCTCTGAGTTCAAATCTCAACTTTGCCTTTCATCCTTTCGAGCTCGATAAAAAAAGTACCAGTCCAGTACTGGGTGGATTCTTCCTCTATAGAAAAAATGTTCAGACCTGGAGAGGATTGGGCTCCGCCAGGTTTAAAAGTGCCCTAGACACGCCGTATGACGGTGCCTCTACGACTCCACAAGGAGTTATGGGTTCTTAATCTTAATATATATATATACATTATATACATATTATATATATATATATATATATATAACCCCCGAAATAGAGATATTTACATCAATATTTTCATATCTAAATATCGTTATTATTATTTACTGATGTCTCATCCTTACGGGGTCGATAAAATAAAGCACCAGTAATGCACTGGGGTCGATTTATTCGACTTTTCCTTCCCCTTAAAAAAATTGCTGGCCTTGTGCCTAAAGTAGAAACAATTAGTTACTGATGTCCCTCTGTGTTTAACGTGAAATACAAGTTCATTAATATATGTACCTGTATATATACATATATGTATGTGTGTGCACTTTCCTGTGATTGAAAAAAAAAAATTTTTTTTTTTCTGGAACTACAAATTCAACACCCAACGAGGTTAACATTTTCAACTTTTCCACATCCACTCTGTCTGAATGTTCTCTTAACGTAATATCTGCTCCAAGCTCTATTTAAGATTTGTTTACCATACATTGATGATCTTACGATTGGATTACCAATTACTCAAATACTTTTGCGTTCCAAACATTCGCGGTATTAATTCACTGTCTAATACAAGATTCCTGGAATCAGCATGTGCTGCTGTGATGCAATACATCCTAGAATGGAAACATAACCACAAATAATTTTTTCTACTTTTGGCACAAGGCCAGCAATTATCCAAGTGCATTACTGATAAATGCTATTAACCATTGATAGGAACCTCACAAATATAACGCACCAAAATATACGCGAAGAGCGAGAGAAAGAAACAAAATATAAGGAATGGGGACCAAAAAAAAAAAAAAACGACCATCAATTCACTGCCAAATAATTTTTTTGAATCGGATTAGAAAGAGAGAAGAAATAAAAATTAAAATCAAACCAAAACGTGTTGCTCCCCACATGGATATACAGAGATATATGTGTGTATTTGACATACCAACACACATATGTACGTGGGCATACATGTATGTGTATATATGTATGTGGTATGCTAATATTATGCCATTCCTTGGAGCAAGCATACCCATTTACAGGCTTTTTCATCCCATTGAATGAGAGCCGTACCGAGCTGTCATACTAGTCGCGAATTATCAAACATTATAGTTCGCCATACCTAACTCAACACGCGAAGCTCATAAAGATGTTGATCCTGACATCGATGAAGGAAATTTGTCTGTATCAGATACAGCTAATGAATTTTTATCTTAAACATTTACCACGCTGCTTCATCACTTCTAACACATTGTCAAATCCACTAGACTCTATCCATATCTACATTGATGATTGTACGCTTGGATTATCTGATTACCCACTAGTCAAACATTCGCGGCATTAACTCACAGTTTAATCCATGATGCTGGGAGGCAGTATGTGCTGTTATGGTGGAATACATCCTAGAATGGAAATATAACCTCAAATAATAACTTCTAGGAACCTCACAAATTTAACGCACCGAAACATACGAGAAGAGCGAGAGAAATAAATAAAAACAAATGGAAACATAAAACAAAACAAAACAAAACCGACCACCAATTCACTGCCAAATAATTTGAATCGGATTAGACAGAGAAAAAGAAAAGACACCCCCCCCCCCCCCAAAAAAAAAAAATAGAGAATATATTTATTTGCCGTTGTGCTGCCAAATGATGCCGAAAGCCACTGACCCGCATCTCCGGTCAAGAAGGCGACAGCAACAGGATAATAATTGTTTCTACTTTTGGCACAAGGCCAGCAATTACTTTATTTTATCGACCCCGTAAGGATGAAAGGCAAAGTTAACCTCGGCGGGATTTGAACTCAGACCATAAAGGGCCGTAACTCTTTGATGCAAAGCATGGCGTCCGACCCTCTACCTATACTGCCAATCCACATTGACCCCGTATTTTCGGTAAAAGAAGGCACTCGAGCCTCAGCATACTGTCTGGCAGCCTGAACTGGTAGCAGTTTCATCTCCACCACCATTAACAAGAGGAAGGCAACGACAGCAACAGTGACATTAACAACAACAACACATATGTGTATACATCAATATCTCACCAGCAATCACTACTACTACCATTAACAAAGGAAGCCAACTCCAGCATCAGTAACAAGAACAACAACACATGTTTTCAGGATTGAATGACTCATCCTCAGTCACAAGATCCTTTGAGAAACTGCTAACAGCTCGCATGTGTGCGTGCTGAACTCTGGGTCTTTCCGCTGGGAACAACCTCGTTTTCTCTCTTCCCCCCACCTTTGGGGGGGGGGTCTGTTTTGTACATTCATCCATTCACTCATTCATTTGCTAACATTCTACCTTCTTGTGTGTCCACCTCCATGCACCCCTTCTTTTCTCTCTTGTCCTCTGACGCCTCTATATTTGATGTAGGTGAGCTATGAGGCCCTCTTACCAGCACTTTCCCTTCCACCCACACACGCCAGCCACTCACCCCTGATGCCGCTCGGTGCTCCAGTCCCCGGCCCCACGCCCCATCCTCCACCCCCCAAGCTGACACCTGCAGCATTTGCAGCACCACTAACAGACGGAAGAGGGGCCGGAACTGTTCGGGGTGCGGCTGCTTCCACCACCTCACCTGTGTTGGCTTGAAACGTCGAGCTTCCAGTGCCCTCGCAGCGTGGAGATGCAGGAACTGCCTCTTCCCCTCGTCTGCCCAGCCAAGGCCGTCTGGCACACCACCAGATGAGACAGCGGCCGGTCGACAGCAGCCTTTGTCAAGGCCAATGTTTCGTCCTTTGGGCAAACGCCCATTCCAAGCGTGCCCAGGGACACCGCACACCCCACCCTCGGGTACCCCCAATCCTCCATCCCTGAGGCCAGCGCCAAGCATTTGCATGACCGCGTAAATGCTGAACTAATCATGGGTGATGTCTCGGCCGCAGTCAGAGTGGTTGCCTCAGAGGACACTGTCCGCCAACCCACCGAGGAGGTCCTGGCTGCCCTGCGACTCCCGCTGATCTCATACCCATACCCCCATCCGACCCCAACTTGCTCCTTGTGGCTTCCGACGCATGTCTGCCATCAAGTCCTTCCCAGCTAGCAGCAGCGGAGGTGCTGGTGGTCTCCGACCAGGCCACCTCAAGGAGTTGCTATCCCCCCTCTCCGCTGAGGCCGGGCGCAACCTCCTGAGTGCAATTGTGGAGCTCACCAATAGGCTCATCCATGGCACTGTGGACCCTCACGCTCGAGGCCTCTTTTCTTTCGGCTAGCCTCACCGCTCTCAGGAAGAAAGTGGGTGGATAAGCCCCATCGCTGTGGGCACTGTCTTCCGGAGGCTGGCTGCCAAAGTGGTCTGCAGGTCCATAACACCCGAACTGGGTGAGGAGTTCAGTCCGGTGCAACTGGGTGTCGAGGTGTCCGGTGGCTGTGAGGGGGCCGCACATGCTACCAGGAAGTTTTTCAACAGCTGCCCACTCATTGTCAAGCTTGACATGAGGGCTGCCTTCAACTGCTTGCGCTGGGACCATCTGCTCGATGTCTGCCTCAGCCGAGCCCCCTCTGCCTACCCGCTGGCCTACCTGTCGTATGGAGTTCCGAGCATGCTCCTTGCTGCTGATACGGTCATACCTTGGGCTACTGGGATCCAACAGGGCCACCCTTTGGGACCCCTCCTGTTTGCCCTTAGTATAGACCACATCGCCCGGAGTATCACGACCCCTCTCAACGTTTGGTATCTGGATGATGCTACGTTGGGCGGGCCCGTACAGACTGTCTGCCATGACCTATAATCGGTGGTTCCTGCCCTGGCGGGAATCGGCCTTCAGGTCAACTCGGCAAAGTCGGAGGTGGTGAATTTCAGCCACGATGCTGAGAGCTTTGCAGCCTCCGTCTCGGACGTGCGGTCCATTCTCCACCAGGTACAGGTGACCCCCAAAGAGGATGTCCTCATCCTCGGGTTACCGATCCACCCGCTGGCCATCCGCTCCACTATCAGGTCCAGGCTTCAACAACTCCAGAATCTCACGAGCCGACTGGGCTTGATCGACGGCCACCCAGCTCTCTTTCTGTTGAGGAACTGCTTCGCCATGCCGAAACTCCTCTATACCCTTCGCAGCGCTCCGTGCTAGACCCACGCATCTCTCCTCTGTATCCGAGCAGCAGCCAAGGAGATTTGCAACGTCAAGTTTGACGACATTGGATGGCAACAGTCCACTTTACATGTCAGGTATGGCGGCCTTGGCCTCCAGTCCCCGATCTCACTGGCTTTGCCGGCGTATCTTTCGTCGGTAACCTGGTGCCGCGTCCTCGTCAGCAGGGTTCTTCAAAACACAATAAAACCCTCTGTGTTCAGAGAACGTGAGGCCGCCTGTGAGACGTGGGACCGGCTGGGACTTAGCCCAGTAGACGTCCCTCCTCCTTCTCCCCCTGTTGACGTCAAGTCCCCCCCCCCCAAAGCACTTGGGATGCCATCCAGTGCAGCCTGGCCTCAGACAGGCTCACGCGCCAGCTCGACCAGCACCGCCTTGCCTGCTTTCGTGCGGCCGCCAAACCCCACAGTGGTGCCTGGTTCCATGCCCTGCCCTCCTTCTCCACTGGCACGCAGCTAGACAATAGCCTGTTCATCGGTGTTTCCTTGAGGCTCGGCCTCCGGATCTGCGAGCCACACCAATGTCGCTGCGGATCCACCGTGGACTCTTTCGGCCTCCACCCGCTTTCCTGTCGCCACAGTGCCGGCCGCCTTCCACGACATGCTGCCCTCAACGAGGTCATAAAGCATGGCTTGGACGCTGCGGGCTTCCCTTCCCAGCTCGAGCCGGTGGGGCTGGACCGAGGGGATGGCAAAAGGCTAAATGGCATGACCATCTTCCCGTTCCGCGGTGGAAAACCCCTCGTCTGGGATGCTACTTGCACCGACACCTTCTGCGGCCGCAACCTGGTGCAGTCTGCGACTAACCCAGGTTCTGCTGCACGTCGGGCTGAGGAGGCCAAACTCCTCAAATACCGGTCGCTCTCCAACAGGTTTGCGGTTGTACCCTTGGCAGTGGAGACTTCTGGTGT
>OZ024741.1:77066036-77158536 GCA_964016885.1 Eledone cirrhosa | reverse complement strand
ACAAAAACAAGATGGCGTAGGACAGAACAAAGGAGAGGCACAAAAACAAAGAAAATAATCCCCAGTCACCGAAGAGGTCACAGAATGTGTGACGAAAGAACTTTGACAATATATGAACAATCGTCTGGTTGTGGAACCAACCAACCGGAAATTTATAAATTCCTAAATTTATAAATTTAATTTATAATAAATTGAAGTGAAAGCAACTGGTGCGTGTGTTTCTTATTGGCAACATGACCCTCCCAAAGTATAACAATATATATATATATTGTTATAACAATATATATATATATTGTTATAACAATATTTGTTTCGACACACAATATATATATATATATATATATATATATATATATATATATATATATATATAGTTATGCTTTGGGAGGGCCATGTTGCCAATAAGAAACACACGCACCAGTTGCTTTCACTCCAATTTATTATAAATTAAATTTATAAATTTAAGAATTTATAAATTTCAGATTGGTTGGTTCCATAACCGGACGGTTGTTCATATATTGTCAAAGTTCAAAAAAACAAAAAACAAAACAAAAAAAAACCTCATTTAAACTTCATTTAAATGAGGGTTTTTTTTGTTTGTTTTTTTCTTTTTCGTAGAATCTCATTTAAACCGAGCTGATGATTCGAATAAGGTGAAACAATTGTTCTCGGTATGGTGAACTAACTGTTGTGGAACTACTTCTACCAAACTAGTCCCATGGACTGAGTCCTCTACTACTACGGATATAACCCACCAGTGTTCTACTATTATATATATATATATAAATCATAAAACATGTCTATAGAATCACCAGATACAATATATACTGTTTCCTCTCCCAATTAGCATAATTAACCATATAAAAAATCAATTAGATCAAGCTATAAGAATAAAGGCTCCTATGAAGAAATCTCCGACAAATAACCGAAAGCAGCCCCTTCGCAGCGTTTACTACGGAGTATTTATCGAATATTTCGACAGCATGTATAAATCGACCAGATATACAGTCAACTAAACAGAATTAGGTGTAAAATAAACTAGAAGAAAAGTGTACATATTTAATTACCTCTACCATGGTTTCGTCCGCATTTTAAGACATCCGATAACATAGGATATCTAGAGCTTCGCATTCTTCAGGAGTTAGCTCAAATTTAGACAACTTTTCCAAAGTGATCGCGCCAAGAATACATTCAAAAATGGCTAAGAATCGTGACGTCGCAGCAGTCAAGTTAGAAAGGATGTGATTAGTTGCTTACGGCTAATAGGCCTTTTGCTAGAAAGCGCAGCCAAATACAGCCAAATTGTATCTCAACTTAACGGGAGATTATTACATATAAAAGTTTACATATATATATATATAAAGTCATATGTGTTTTGCAACGGGTCACTTTATGGCTCAATGAAGAATTAATAAATTAAATAATCAGAGCTATATATCATAAAACATGTCTATAGAATCACCAGATAAAATATATACCGTTTCCTCTCCCAATTAGCATAATTAACCATATAAAAAATCAATTAGATCAAGCTATAAGAATAAAGGCTCCTATGAAGAAATATCCGACAAATAACCGAAAGCAGCCCTTTCGCAGCGGTTACTGGGGAGTATTTATCGAATATTTCGACAGCATGTATAAATCGACCAGATATACAGTCAACTAAACAGAATTAGGTGTAAAATAAACTAGAAGAAAAGTGTACATATTTAATTACCTCTACCATGGTTTCAACACAGGAGGCAAATTTACACTGTTATATTAGGTTCACACTTGAAGGAAATATATATATAGTTACAATGTGCCTATAAACCAAAAATTGAAAGTTCAAGGCATTTAATCACTGACAATTGTTTCTTCCCATACAACAGACAGCAAATTATTTTATTTAATAATTTGCTATTAGTTAATTAAAATCCAAAACGATTAATGAAATATAAATACAAATCATTCAAGAATAACAGTAAAATTTACTCTCATTAATATTACTATTAATATTACACCATGTTTTGCAGCCCTTTACGTCCTGAGTTAAAATCCTCGCTGGTCGATAAAATAAATGGTGTCCTTGTACCAAAAGTAGAAACAATTAATATTACTATTGTGTGTGTATGTGTGTGCGCGCGCGGTAAATATTAGCATCAACACCCATCTTGGTTCAAGTAGAACATTTTTATCCTCATTTTTTTTTTTTTTTTTTGGTGGGTTTTAAATGAATCTGACCTTCAAATCAGCAAACAATATTATATATATATATATATATATATATATATATATATATATATATATATATATATATATATATATATATATATATATATATATATATACATACATACATATATATACATACATATATATATATATATATATATATATATATATATATATATATATATATATATATATATATATATATATATATATATATATATATATATATATATATATATATAGCGAGGGTTTTATGGTCGTGGTCATGTTGGTAGTTGATTGTGTTGTGGTGTTGATTCGTTTGTTGCATGCGTGCTCACTTGTAGCTTGCTGTGTCGTGTGGTCACTGTGGTGTGATACAGTGTGACCAGAGGTTGCATGTGTGCAGGTAAGTAAGTGTTCAATAAGATGATGATGATATGATAATTCCTTGATCAAACAGAAAATGAATATATATAAATGAACCGCGATGACACCAAACCGCTATATTATTAATCTATTGAAAATAGCTCACGCCGAAGCTATACTAAAAGTAGGCAAGAATTATGTACGTTATTTGTTTGTTTGTAAAAGTAGAACTACATTGTATTTACTAAGAAAACTTCATGAACTTCACTGTCTTGGTTAAGAGAGAGACCAAGAGATAGAGATTGGGTGAAAGAGAGAGAGAGTAAGAGAAAGTAAGTGTCTGTAAGACCCTAAGAGATCTGTAGGAAGCAAATGTTTTACATGTTTACTCTATCAAGAACTGCTTCGAACTACCCGGCTTGATCTAAGACAAGCTATTTATCTCTGTCGTTTCTTCTGTCCCCAAGCCTTGAGAACAAAAGGGTGACCTCTAGAAGTCGTCCACTCTCAGACTTGTTGACGCCCGAAAGGAGATAACCCTAAAAATGTCAGCCAGGGGTCAAGGTGTGGACAGATTTTGCTACATATATACATGAAAAAAATGGTATCATAATAGAACACCCCGATCGGTTTTAGTGGGAAATAATTATTTTTTCTCAGTTTTCTCGTGTGCTATCAATTAAGTTTACCTCCGAATATGCTGCAAAGGATTTTTTCCTTTGGAAAACAGAGGAGGAAAAGGGGGACCCACGGACCCTCACTTCCCCCCTCCTTTGGAATCTTCTTTACAATATTTTCCCTCGATTTTTCTGTGTGCTACTAACTATTTGTATCTTCGAACATGCTGCAAAGCCCCCGGGGTTAGGGTTTAGTTAGGGATAGGAAGTAAAGAAAACTCCGGGAAGGGATGGCAGTTTCGCGGGTCCTCTGCTCCACCTCCGTTTTCCACGGGGAAATGTCCTTTGCAGCATGTTCAGAGGTAAAAATAGTTGGTAGCCCACGAACAAACCGTGGGGAAAATGGTAAAGAAAACTCCAGGGGAGGATGGGGAAAGCCTGATCCCCCCACCCTTTCCAGGTAGAAAGGTCCTTTCCAGCATATTCGGAGGTAAGTTTAATTCATAGCACATGAGAAAAACCGAAGAAAAATATTTATTTCCAACTGAAATCGATGGGGCTGTATTTCTATTATAAAACCATATGATATACACACACACACACACACACACACATATATATATATATGTGTGTGTGTGTGTGTGTATGTGTGTGTGTGTGTGTGTGTGTGTGTGTGTGTGTGTGTGTGTGTGTGTGTGTGTGTATCCGTATGTGTTTGACGGCTGAGAGAAAATGTACTCAAGACCTAAGTAGAGTTTGAATATTCATTTCATTAAGGTTAAATAGTGAGTCTTGGTATTCTGGTGTTTCGCCTGTTTATCACAGGGTCATCAGGTGACCCTGTGATAAACAGGCGAAACTCCAGTGTAACAAGACTCACTATTTAACCTTAATGAAATGAACACACACACACGCACACGCACATACACGCACATACACACACAGACACAGACACACACACACACACACACACATACATATATATATATATATATATATATATATATATATTTATTAAAATAACAGATTAAAGTTTAAGCAAAGAATCGCTGTTTTCACCCTTAACGGGATCTTCAGAAGATCCCGTTAAGGGTGAAAGCAGCGATTCTTTGCTTAAACTTTAATCTGTTATTTTAATAAATATTTGCTCTACGGTTCTTATATATTTGATATATATTTATCCTTATCGAGCCCTCTTTGGATTTTAGTCTTCAAATTTATTATTATTACTATATATATCTCTATATATATATATATAATTATTTTACCATATTCATTCGCCAAATTTGGGTATCTGAAGGTTGTTTCGTGATTAAGGAAACAACTTTTAAACCGGCTCTCTGAAATATCAACGTATTTCTAGGATTCCTATTGGTGGTGTTGATTCAATGGAGAGACCTCAGCTTCGTATATTACCGCTCTTGATCCAGCAGGTATGACTCAAGTATTTTACAAGAACATTCATTTACTTTGGGGCTCTGTTGTTTATGCAGGAGGCGTGCGTGACTTAATGTTCCTGGCACAGGAGTATCCCATTTTAACCGTATGAGAATTAAAGATCTGGTGAAATTTGTGTCCTGAGGGTAAGTGTGTATCTATGAAGGCTAAAATCTTCTTTCCAACATTAGTTTTAACATTTAACGAAAAAAGAGGAGAGAACCAGATTTTTGCTTTATTTCTAAGTTGTTTCCTATTAGTATCTGGGGAGTGGCCTGGAGTGTAGGAAATATTCACGGAGAAGCCGCTATTTCGTAAGTCTGTATTACAGTAGATAACCCCGAAACGACCTTCAGATACCGAAATAAAAGAAACACCACAAATTTGGGAAATAAAATATGACAACTCAAAAACAAGAACATAGACTTCTCCATCAAATGGAAGATACTAGAAAAATCTCGGCCATATATAAATGGGCTCAAGGCCTGCAGGTTATGCAATGACGAAAAATTGTGGATACTGTATAATCTCCACAACAATAATAAACCACTTAACACACGTACGGAGTTCTCGCAATGTTCTCATTTTTCTAAGTACCATTTAAAGAACTGGCCTGGGGTGAAAGCAGCGATTCTTTGCTTAAACTTTAATCTGTTATTTATATATATATATATATATATATATATATATATATATATATATATATATATATATATATATATATATATATGTATATATATATATATATATGTGTGTGTGTGTGTGTGTGTGTGTGTGTATAACATTAAGTATGTGTGTGTGTGTCTGTGTATTTCCTTATAGGGGCCTACATCTTACGACCGATTTTCATGAAACTTTACAGGCTCATAGATTAGTCATCGGGGAGTGTTTTTTATATATCAGCGTATCGTTTTTTTTTTTATTCCGGGGTGATTCTGCAGATAAAAATCGATAGGGGGAGGGTCACCTTTTTTTACGTATCGAAAAATAAGATTTTTGGCTCTAGCTCCCACATTTTGCCACCGATTTCATTCAAATTTTAAAGCAAAATAGAATTTATCATTGTACATCCTCTAATGGCTTTATATTTTGCATTTGTTGTTCAGGGATGGCGTGGCAGGCGCTTAAATATTCAAAAATACTACTTTTAGACTCAAATTTTCACATTTTCGGCTCTAGCTCCCACATTAATCAACCTACTTTGTTCAAATTTTACACTACGCTAGATCTGATTATTTCACGTCTTAAAGTGGCTTTACATTTTGGATTTTTTCAGGAACGGCGTGGCAGCCGCTTAAATATTCGAAAATACCACCTTTTCGCTGAAATTTCCGCCTTTTCGGCTCTAGCTCCCACATTTTTCAACCGATTTCGTTCAAATTCGAAACTCCCTCCCCCAGTATGCCCTTCGACAGTCACCCGTGTTTCTCAGTGATAGAGGTCATCACCAGCCTCCCCCGATTTGCCTGTGTGTGACCATAGACGAGTCATCGAGAAGCAGTCGCTAAGATCAATGCCTTTCATCAAAGCAGATATTATTTTACCTACCCAGGCAACGCTGGGTATTGCTGCTAGTATATATATATATATATATATATATATATATATATATATATATATATATATAATATATATAATATTATATATATATATATAATATTATATATATATATATATATATATATATATATATATATATATATATATATATATATATATATATATATATATATATATAAACGTTTGTATATGTATAATAAGGCCAAAACAATGCAGGTATGGACATAGAATAAAGAATGCAAATGCAAAAGATATTGTTGACAATTAGTCTTTTACCTTAGATTTATTTAAATGTCCTTAATTTCCGAGATAATATCTCTTCTTCGGAGGGAAGTAAAGCGGTTAATCCAGTGTTCTAAATAGCTTGCCAAGTCATGCTGACAGGAAATGGTATAGAGTATCTGTTCTATCTCTAATGTCAAAGAGTTAGGTTAGGTGGATAAAGAGTACTCTCCCTTTAAAAGGTTTTTTTTTTTAACATGCCTGTTTAAGTGTGTGGGAGAATGCATGAAGGTGTAAGTATGTGAGTGTGTGTGTGTGGGGTAAAGAGTTTTGCGTCATCTCTCAAGCCACATACAACAACCTAGCTTTTGAACACCTAAGCGACAATGAATTATATACAGAGATCCCGGACATGACTGCAGCCCAGATCGAAAAACAGACCGACTCCATCTGGTTCGATATCTGTAGGAGAAGACAACTCCCAAATAAAGTTAAGCTCAACTACACCACTAGAAATAGCAGACTGCCCACTTTCTACCACCTCATCAAGACCCACAAGAATAGCACTAACACGCAAATAAGACCCATCGTCTCTAGCATAGAAGGACCCCAATACAAAATTTCCTGGCTCCTCTCCCAGGTCCTCAAGCCTCTACTCTCCACCTTTCCCGGGCATGTCAGTAGCTCCGACGATGTCATACGTAGACTACACCAACTCCAGCCAGCACAACTTAAACTAAATAGATACGCCTTTAGCCTCGACGTTGTCTCCCTCTACACTACAGTCCCCGCTCATCCAGCTGTCGATTTATTGACGGACTGCGTGGTCGCAGAGGACATCCACTGCTACGGCCTCCACCCGACGGACATACACCAGCTTTTGTCCTTCACAGTAGACAACACGTACTTCACCTTCCACCACCACACATACAGACAGACAACAGGATTACCCATGGGATCCAGCCTATCGGGCCTGCTGGCCATCACCTATATGAACCAGCTAGAATGCCGAGCCCTCAACACCTGCCATTCCCATACTTTCTTCACCCGATATGTAGATGACATACTCATCCTTACATCATCCCGTGAGGAGGCAGATAAAATATACACAACATTCTCCAGCATGGACGCCAGTATAAAGTTCAGCATGGAACACCCCGATGACCGCGGATCCCTATCCCTACTGGACTTCCAACTCAGGGTAACAGAGGAAGGCAACATCCACACCTGCTTCTATAAAAAAACCGCCAGCAGGGACATGGTCGTGCATTTCAGATCGGCCCTCCCAGCCGGCGCTAAGTTCGGATACATAAGGAACGAACTAACACGTATCCGGAACAAATGCACCGACGCTAGAGACCGAGACACACACACCACACATTTCCTGGAAGTACTCAAACTGAACGGATACACGACATCCACCACAAACCGTGCCAGAAAGAACAGAGGACACCACACCCGAGGCACTAACACTTGCTTCCTGAAGCTCCCACACTTCAGTGACGAAACAACAGCCATCCGCAGAGCTATCAGACGAGAGGGACTAGATATCCAACTGGCCCACTCAGGTCCTTCTCTACGCGGACAGCTAACCAAAAGACACTCCACCAGACATGACAACTACTGCAGGCTAGCCAACTGCCCCATCAACGACACAGACCTATGCCACCAGGCTTACGTCGTATACAGACTAGAGTGTGACAAATGCAGCAACTTCTACGTAGGTAGCACCACCAGACCACTCCACATAAGAATAAAAGAAGACCTCAATACTAACGCTTCCTCATTTAAGAAACACCTAGTTAAATGCAAAAACACCGACAAAACCATAACAGTTAGGATAGAAACTAAGGAAAGAAATCTCGGCAATCTTAGAATTAAGGAAGCACTAATTATAGACAAAACACAACCACCAATCAATAATAGACTAGAACTCAACACCCAATTTATAACTTGATATAGCATCTAGCCCCATATTTACACACACGCACACACACACACACACGCGCGCACACACACACGCACGCACACACACACACACGCTTACACCTCCACTTATTCTCTCTCACACACACACATACACACACAAAGACCAGTTCTAACACGAGATAACATCTATCCCCCACATTTACGTATAGACATATCTTCTCACACTCACACACACACACACACTCACATACTTACACCTTCATGCATTCTCCCACACACTTAAACAGGCATGTACAAAAAAAAAACCTTTTAAAGGGAGAGTACTCTTTATCCACCTAACCTAACTCTTTGACATTAGAGATAGAACAGATACTCTATACCATTTCCTGTCAGCATGACTTGGCAAGCTATTTAGAACACTGGTTTAACCGCTTTACTTCCCTCCGAAGAAGAGATATCTCGAAAATCAAGGACATTTAAATAAATCTAAGGCAAAAGACTAATTGTCAACAATATCTTTTGCATTTGCATTCTTTATTATATGTCCATACCTGCATTGTTTTGGCTTTATTATACATATACAAACGTTTATACCTCATTACACAATGCTTCAAGTGAACTATAACTTCCTCCATATATATATATATATATATAAATATGAAAACATGGCGTGTTGCGTGGCTGCAAATGGGCCACACACGAACAAATTTAGTCCTTCATCAGTGATCCCCCAGCCTCCACTGGTATTTCATCGCCTCAAAGACCATACACCTCTGGTTGGTGCGAGCAACGGCTAAAGAAAGTCGTTGGGACACATAAATAGGGGGAACGAGCGAGACAGTAAACAAACAAAGATGGTAATGCAACGAAAAGTGAGGAAGAAGGAGTCAAGTCCCTGAAATCGATGAACATAAGTTCTGTGAAATCGTAGACGAGAGAGAATAAAGACCATCCAACCTGGTCGAAATTTGAGCGAGGAAAGAATTTCGCCCAGGTCAAACGGGAGGAAGGAGTCAAATATATATATATATGTGTGTGTGTGTGTGTACACATGTGTGGGGGGGGGGGACTTGATGGTAATAGATCTAGAATATATATCAGTATCATTTCATTGGTGTGGAGTTATTGGTGTGCGTACGTGTACGTGGTTATAGTTTAAGTTTGTGAAACTTATTCAGTGCTCGGCTGTCTGTATGGTGTGTTGGTGTGTGCATTTTTAGTACTTACTAGTATCCATGTGCTGTTTGTTTATTTATGTGTGAACATATGTCCACCTGTGTCTCTGTTGTGGTTGGCGGTATTCATTGTCGGTTTATTCTTTTGTGAAGATGTATGCAAGTGTCACTGGATATAGTTGTAAGTGGCTTTTACTCTGGTGTCATACTAGTATTTGGATCTGTGATTGATAATGAGTATGTCGTTATGTATGGTTTGACCAGTATGTATTGTTGTGTGTATGCAAGTTATACAAGTTATAATGTAGTTAAAATATGTATAGTTCTGTGGTTGAAGTATGTTTTGTAGATCTTGTGTTTAACACGTTATAACAAGTTCGGGCATTATGTTAACGCATAAGGTATTTATTGCTTCAGCTGTGCATACATTGCAAGGATTGCAACCGCCGGTATAAGATTTAACTTTGGTGGTTATTTTCCATTAGAGTTAGAAACCCCCCGCTTCTCGATAATCCTACACTGATGATATGACACAATAGCTCGCGACTAAAACCCATCATACAAATACACACTATAGTATGCAGAGTTACAAACGCATATACGGATACTCAACTATAACCACCTCACATAACGCTCTACAACATACACACAGACAGCATTAACTATAACTCATAAAATAACAATCTGGTATCCAAGCCAGCGTGAAACCTAACCGGCATTTAACTGTCTTTAAAGTATCTTTATCTTTCATTGTCACCTTCTAACTATCACCCCACCAAAATTCATCCCTCTCTTTTTATATCCGTTCAACCACCGAAACGGTTTAATTTCGGCCGTTATAGGGAATAATAAGAATTATATATTATTATAGTTTAGATAGAGAGATTTTTTATTGATTGTTGTCTTCGCTTATCACACAAAAACGAAAATTGACAATCTCTCATAGTAAAATTGATGCTATTTGAAATTAATCTACAGTGTATATTAATTTAGCTTTTTGCAGATATTGTCGTATGTTGCTACTACCTAATACCGATAGAGTGTCAACCTATACTGTAGGGCTGTCATATAAGACCATGCGATCGGCTGCTATTTTGCATTTATTTGTATTTTTATACTACTTTTGTATTTTATCACGATATTTTCCAAGAACATTAATTTCAACATTCCATCAAAACACTAGGTCCATCTAACGGATGAAATCTTCACGTGAAAGAGAAAATCAAGAACAATATGAAAAAAGACTTAAGAGTAAAAGGGCAAGGCAACAAGAACAACGATCACAACATTGATATTTAACAAAATATGAGACCGGAAACAGAAAGATTAAAACAACAAGAAAGACTATCACAACCTTCTGGAAGTGAACAGAACCTGACACGGTAAACAGAAAGACGAAGGCAAGAAGAAAGACGATCGTAATAAACGGAGGCAGAATATGAAAATCACCGAGAAGCAATGAGAGTTGCGATGCAAACTCGACGAACTCAAAGGAATATTCAAGGAAGAATAAATTGGCTAAGAGCTACGTTTTCATATGATCCACCGAGAAATCATAGAAACGATCCTAAAGTCGTCATTGGTAGCATGGACATTACATGCAGTAGTTGTGGAGCCAGAAAATGGAAAAGAGAAACACTTGGCATGTGTTGCTTAGGAGGAAGGTCAGACTTCCAACTGTTATCCGTAGAATACTTACAGACCATACTAACGAAGTTAGAGACTTAGGATCAATGTTATGTGGTATAATGCTGCGTTTCAGATGGCGTCCTTTGGAGCTGAAAAGTATCATACTGACTATTGTTATTTTGCAGCATTTAACATCCAAGGGCATTGTTACTATTTAATCGGCAGTTTACTCCCCCAGCCTAATGAGGAACCGAAATTTATTCAAGTTTACCTTTTGGTTAACAACGAAGAAGAAGCAACTCAACAATGCAGAAATATTTCCGGTGGTCTTCAGCTACAAGTAATTAGATCTGCAAAATTTGCTTTAAAAAAACCCGTAATTACTTAAGAGTATTCAAATTTGCCTTAGAAAAAAATGCACACCCCATGAATAAAATTATTATCAGACTTGATAAAAAACAAGCAAAAAATACAAAAGGTAACAAACCACTAGAAGACGAAGTGGCTGTACTGATGGTCAATGAACAATATAAATCCAGAGACATCATAGGTACAGGAGAGATCTGGCCATTTACGAAGAATTGCGGATACACACGAAGCATAAAACGCTCTTCAGTATCCTTTGATATTTTGGAGATGTCAAGATGGATACAATTTCGCCTTAAAACAAGTAAACCCCACTACAGATGAAGAAACTAATAAATCGGTCAGTTGCAAAAATGTTTATTCATTCCACTTCATGGTAAGAGATTGTTTTAACCATATCTTAAGAATGTGAAGATACACAAGCCAATTAATGGTTGATGGTTATACCAAAATTGAAGCTGAACGGTTAGTATTCATTAAAAACAATCAAGCTAAACTTAAAGCAGAGCAATAAATCCACTTGTTAGATGCCGTTGTAACTGGTGGAATGAATCCTTCCAGTGCTGGTCAGCCAGTCATTCTGCCATCTAGCTTCACAGGAACTCCATGCTCTATGGCTGAGCGCACACAAGATGCCATGGCATATGTAAGAAAATTTGGGTGTCCAGATCTTTTCATTACATTTACATGCAATCCAATGTGGCCTGGAATTCAAAATGAGCTATTTGAACGCCAAGATACAAGAGATAGACATGACATCATTCTCATGGTTTTCAATGAGAAACAGAATATTTTGATGTGGCTGCTAAAAGAATTGCTCAATCCTGAAGAAGACCCAGAACTATTTGCCATTATCTCAAAACTAATGATACATGGTCTATGTGGCAGCATCAACCCCAAGTGTGTGTGCACGAAAGGTAACAAATATGAAAAAAGATATCCAAGGCCTGTTTTCAACAAGAAACCGTAACTGGAGATGACGAAGAAGCCCTGACTTCGGTAGAAAAACTGTGATTATCAAGATACGAGTCAAGACGTTCAAGTTAGTAACAAACTGGTTGTTCCCTACAATCCTCTCCTCTGTAAAATCATTGATGCTTATATCAATTGATTTAAAAAAACCGAAAAAAAAACATTAGTCGTTTAGTTTACATATTGAAACCCAACCCATCCTATTTATTTTATAACATATGGGATTTCTAGTAATGTACTTTTTTGTCATGTGTAATGTTTTTTTAATGTATAAAGAGAATTAATTGTCGCAGGAATTCTACTACTTAAAATAAACGTCAGCAAAATGTAATAAGCGAGGGAGGGCTTGCAATAAGAGCGAGGGTATGGAAAAAATCTTAGAAATTAATAAGCGGGTGGGGTGACGATTATTCGAGACCTGGGAGTACTTACATACACAGATTGTAAAAATCACAGATTATGCGCACAGGCATAGATAATCACATATGCATAGAGCGAGAGAGCCACACATACACTCACAGATAAGCACATAGCGTATACCACACACATGTATGTAAGTATGTATGTAAGTATGTATGTATGTATGTATGTATGTATGCAGGACTAAAAACAAAACCTGTCAAAGGGAAAAGGAGCTCTTAAGAGTCAATGGCCATCCAAAATCGCCGGGAGAGATGACCCCTTAGCTTTTGTCAAGGCAGAATTCTAGGAGAAGGAAAACTCTGATATAACACCTGCAACCCTGATGGTATCCAATGATGTTGACTTGTTCTTCTTTTTGGTAAATATCATCTTGGTTAAGAGAGTGGGACTGGCTTTGTGCAGTGCCTTTGCTCACTATAAAAGGTTCACGGCACAGGCATTGCTTTATATCTGGAGATCTCTCTGCATTTGTCGTCACATGGTACCATGGGCCCAGCACTATGTGTCAATAATTGTCACAAGTGTAGTGTTTGTACCAGAGCTTTCAAGTCGCTGGCTGGACTAAAAAGTCACACACGTTCAGCGCATCGGTAGGGGTTCTCCTACATGGATATAAAGTAGTGGCCGTACTCGAAAACGAGTTGGCAGCCACCATGTATGTATGTCTGTATGTATGTATGTATGTATGTATGTTATGTCGGGTCACTCTTTAGTGATACTGGTAACATGTAACCCAGTACAACCTGTCGCATGGTCGGGTCGTCGGCGACTTAACCGGCAACCCCACCAAGTTTACTTGGTGAGGAGGGTGATTTTGGACACCCTGCAGAACAAAAAACAAAACCTGACAAAGGTCGGAAGAACTCATAAAAGTCAACGGCCATCCAAAAATGTGTAAATATGTATATACACATGTGCATATGTATGTATATGTATATGTGTATATACATGGGTGCATGTGTGTGTGTATATGCGGGGGGACATAGAAATAGTGGGTCTGGACACCCGATTGCGCGGTTAAACCACTGGGAGTGAAGGACCCCTATCCTTTGTCAGGGCATTCTCCTAGGAGAAGGCAACTCAGGAAACTGGGATAACTCCGATATAAAACCTGTGGCTCAGTAGTTACCGATGATGTTGATCTTTTCTTCTTCCGGGTTACAGCTATTGTCGCTCAGAGAGTGGGATTGGCTCAGTGCACAGTCTTTCGTCACTTTTAAAAACATATTCACGCACAGGCATTGCACGATAGAATTAATCAATAATTATTAATAATGGTATATCGTGCAATGGCCATACTCGATAACGAGGGGGCAGCCATCATGTATGTATGTATGTATGTATGTATGTATGTATGTATGTATGTATGTTACCCTGCCTAGAAGACTGAATGCTTCTCGTCTTAGGGATAATAGTGTGAAGAGGACATTGCGAGAAGAAATGCATGATGCAGATTTTTGTGAGGATTGGCCGACCCTTAAAAAGTCGGTTTATGATGTAGGCAGGCGTGTTCTGGGATTGGTGCAGAGAAAGCATCAAGACTAGTTTAAGGAAAATTATGGAACATATAGATGAATTGTTGGCTGATAAGAGGCGTCATCTGTCATGCTACTTGGCAGGAGAAGAATATGTTGCATAAGGAACTCAAGGATGTGAAATCAATTTTGAAGAGGAGGCTTTCTCAGATGAAGGATAAGTGGTGGAGTGAGAAGGCTGATGAGATACAAGCTGCATCAGATTACAATAAGATAAAGCTGTTGTACAGCCTCTTGCGTGAAGTTTATGGACCGTCTTCCTCTCTGGTGACACCGCTTTGCAGCAGGGATGGCAAGGAACTTCTTCATGACTCACAAGGAATTATGCGATGGTGGCGAGTGCACTTTGATGAACTTTTGAATCAGCCGTCTGTCGTCAATGAAGATTTCCTCAATCTTATTCCTGAAAAACCTTTGAAAGTAGCTCTCACAGAACCACCGACGTTTGAGGGGATTGCAGTAGCTATCTCGAAGCTGAACGGTGGAAGGTCTCCAGGTATGGAGGGCATACATGCAGAGCTCTTACAATATGGTGGTAAGAGACTATGGATATGGGCTAGTAAATCCGTACCTGAGGACTGGAGAGATGCAGTATTGGTAGTATTGTACAAGGGAAAGGGTAACAAGAATGATTGTGGAAACTACAGGGATATATCATTGCTTTCTGTCGTAGGGAAAGTTTTATGTAGGGTGCTTCTGGACCGTCTGCTGACACACATTACAGATTGTGTTCTTCTTGAAAGTCAATATGGTTTTCGTGCTGGACGCGGCACTACTGATATGATCTTCTCAGCAAAACAGCTCCAGGAGAGGTGCATGGAACAGGGTTTGGATCTGTATCAGGTTTTTGTCGATCTGACAAAAGCTTTCGATACTGTTAACAGAAATGCATTGTGGAAGATTCTCCAGAAACTTGGTTGCCTTGATAAGGTCTTTGCATGACGGCATGGAGGCTTGGGTTAATGTCATAGGTAATATGTCGGAGCCTATCTCAGTGAAAAATGGAGTGAAACAGGGAGATATACCAGCACCGACCCTATTTTCCATATACTTTGTGATGGTTTTCTATATTGCATTCAGGGATTTCAAGTATGGTGTTTACATCTACTATCGAACCACTGGCAGCATATTTAACATGAAGTGCTTTGCTGCAAAAACAAAAGTATTTACCTCAATCAGTAGAGACCTCTTGTACGCAGATGATTGCGATCTTGTAGCGCACACAGAGATTGATATGCAGCACATTTTTAATGCATTTTCTGATGCTTGCACTACCCTAGGATTGACTGTCAGTCTCAATAAAACCATCGTCAACCAACCTGCACCTGGTAAGCAGTACAGTGAACCAATATCTGTGTATGGTAAACGACTTGAAGTGGGTGATCAGTTTGTCTACCTGGGAAACACTGTCAATCGATACAGCAACCTTGATAATGAAATCCCACTCAGGATTAGGAAAGCAAGTGATGCTTTCGGAAAGCTAGAAAGGCGCCTCTGGGGTAGGTGAGACATATGCAAGAAGACAAAGGTAAAGGTGTACAAGACATGTGTGCTCTCTTCACTTCTTTATGCTTGCGAGACCTGGGTCACATATCGACACCACCTTAAACAATTGAAACGTTTCCATCAGATGGATCCATGGCGTTCACTGAAGAGACCACATCAGTGATGTTGAGATTTTGGAAAGCTCTCTGTGTACAAGTATAGAAGCTCTTGTGCTTAAGCAAATATTCTGATATAGTGGTCACCTTGCCAGGATGAAGGATTCTAGAATACTAAAACAACTCTTTTATGGATTTATGGAAAGTTAGTTAAAGGAAAACGACCTCCACATAAACCAAAAAGAGGTATAAAGATTCGTTGAAAGCCTCCTTGAAAGACGCTAACATCTCTGCTGATACATGGGAAAGCGTAGCTGCTGATCGTAATAAATGGAGAAAGACTGTACATGAGGGGAAAGTTGCTTTTGAAGCATCTCGAATTGCATACGAGAAAGTAAAAAGGGATGTGCTGTTGCATTTCCAGACAGCGAAGGTCCTCCTATGGCGTTGACATGCAGCGTCTGTGCGAGACTCTGTATCAGCAAAGCTGGACTCGAAAGTCATCTTCGCATTCATAAAGTGAGACCAGTGGTTGACTACCAGGCTGCTGTCGAAGATGCTGCTCATCATGCTTGCCAAGCATATGGTAGAGAATGTAAATCAGCAGAAGGGCTCAAACGACATGCAAAATTACATGAAATCCAACCACAGCCGGCTATTGCCAGTGAATGTTTTGATTGTCAAATATGTGCAAGACGTTTTTTAGATCATTGGCTGGGCTAAAAAGCCACATTCAATCGCAGCACTGTTAATTGTTAATACATATGTGTATATGTATGTGTATGTATATATATATATATATATATATATATATATATATATATATATATATATATATAAAGAAAAAGAGATGAAATCGAAAATGCAACTGGAGTCTTATTTTAAAAAAAAATATATATATTTATTTGGTTCCTTTACCGGTTTCGCAGTACAATCAAACCAATCAAATCACGTTTATTAAAAAAAAGCCTTCGTGAGCCACCTTTTTTTAAGTAAAGAAATTCAAACACACTCATTTACAACACACACACACACACGCACACACACACAAGCACACAAATAAACATACATATCTTTACTTTCTTTATTTATTAGAAAATCTGTATTCTGACACCCCATATTCACTGAACCAGAACAATTCTCCCATCCCTTTCTCTTGACCATTATCTTTCACTTATCATAAAATTCTCTAAAAAGGCTACAGAATGGATTTCCAAATAAGGGCACGAAAATTTAATGAAAACTTGTTCACGTGACAGCCAGAATTTCATTTATAACCAACCCCCAAAAAGCCTTCGTGAGCCCCTTTTTTCAAGTAAAAAGAAATTCAAACACTCATATATGAAAAAACAACCTGTGACAACCCCCCCCCCCCCCCCCCGCCTCTTATTTGAAGAACTATTGTAACGCGAACTGGCGCGAAATTTATTATAATTATTGACAAACCAATCAAATTACTTCTCGAAAAACCTGGCATTTCGAGCCACTTTTTCCATATAAAACAAATAACATTCAGAGACCAACCAGATGTGAGAAAAACCACAGACCCTCCATCTCAACTCACCTTTTGAAAAGCAGAAGAACTGCGAAACCGGTAAAGGAACCAAATAAATATATATATTTTTTTTTTAAATAAGACTCCAGTTGCATTTTCGATTTCATCTCTTTTTCTTTATACTTTCACTCGTGTAGGACACCTCGGTTATTTTTCATTTTGTAAAAAAAACCTCACTTTCTAATATATATATATATATATATATATATATTAAGATTTATTTAATTATTATTATTTTATTTTATTTTATTTTTATTTATTTTTATCTTTTTTTTCGTGCATTGGCCATACTCGATAACGAGGGGACAGCGATCATGCATGTATATACTCGGTTTGGTGCCCGAGCGCACGATTAGCCCACTGGGAGTGAGAGACCCATAGTTCTTTTTAGGATATCTTACCAAGAGAAATAAAACTTTGATATAAAACCTGCGTCTAGATGGTAGCCAATGTTGATCTGTTCTTTTTGGATAGTTATCGCTTTTGTTTAGTGAGTGGGATTGGTACAATGTAAGGCCTTTCTTCACTGGAAAAACTTCAAATGCAGGCATCACTTGGTCTAAACGACTTTCATGTGTGTTGTGTGAGCATGGCATTTTCTCTTTTTCTTTCGCTGCAGCATATTCAGAAAGGAATCTAAGTCCTTGAAGAGCTAAAACATCATGTCTGTGTCACCCATGTATGAGAATAAGGTCAAGGGATGGGAATTCTCGAAATTTAGATGCAGCCATTATGTATGTATGTGCGTATGAGGCTTACAACCTGTGTATGTATGTATGTATGTTTTTCTTTTATAAATTTTAACCAACAGAGAGTCGGTTTCTGACATAGACACAAACTCTCTCATTTGAGTTTAAACAACATCACAACATCAACTAGGTAGATATATCTGCATGTGTTCGTGTGTGTGTAGCTATGGATGTTATTGTATGTGTGGATGTGGATGTCTTGAGTTATATGTGTGCATGTGCATATGCTTTGTATCTGTACATGTGTACATGAAGTCATCAGATACGGGATTTTTGGAATGTTTTATATAATTTTACTGTTCCATTAATGGATTGTACTTGTAATTTCCTAACTACTCATGTTCCTTCCCACGGTTATCTGATTACATGTCATTGCAAAATATTTACTTCGACAAAAATAACCTTCAAGATTTCTCAGAAGTCGACGAAATAGCACACACATTTCATCTATTGTAAATATCATATTTTACTCGATCTGCTAAAAAAACAAAGCCGCCAAATCTTATAAGATCACATAAGATCAGCATTTCTCAAAGTGGATTACATGAAAAAATTCTGGGGTTCTACAAGATAAGTTATCTAAGATAGATGTTAATAAAAAAAAATTGTCTCAATTTTTTAATATATATGGATTTTTTTCTCTTTTCATTATTAAAATTAGAATGGTGGAAATTGTCCGTAAAATTTTAAACTATAATAAAGTAAGGAGTGCGGGACTGCGTACGGTTTATAATTTTTTTTATCCCATTAGTAAAATGAGTTGGATTACTTTGAATAAATAATGAATGAATATTACATAATTTATCTACTAAATTTCGTAGCTATTGATTAAATATATTTTATAGTTTATTTAAAGATTCACTTCTTTAAAATTTTCAAATGTCAACACTTCGGGTTAGCGATCGCTTAAATAAACATTCATATATTTCCATCACTAATTTTCTCCTAATGTAGTTTATATATAATATCGTGTTTTTTTAATGTATCATGGATTACGTTACTGATTACATAAGACAGTGTAATGCGGTCTTCGTTCAATTTCTGTGGATATTGTCAATTACGATTTTATTTGATGTATCGTACCTACATGCATATATACTTGCGTATAATATCAATATGCACACTACACATGCTAGTAGAAAACCACCCGTAGGGTGGTTTTTTTCTGCTAGTATAGATAAGGGTTCTGAGACAAAATAAGCTTGGTACATTAGATAATGTAGTTCTACATATGCCTAAAACGACGTAATGTTCAGATCTGAAGAAGCGATTTGCTCACATTGAGAAATTGTATGTTGAATTACTTGATGTGAAAATGTTTGGAAATATTTGTTTATACAAATCTATTCAACATATAGACACTTCGCAACGAAAATCCTTAGTAAAAGATCTCAGGCATATGTATTGTGACAATGTATTTAAAAAGTTTAAGTCTATCAATGGCATTTTAGCGTTACTTCATAAATTGGGTTTCTTGTCTGTTATGTTTAAAACTGTTAAACTAATTCAACTTTTCCTGACCATCACTGCAACATCGTTGCAAACGAAAGACGCTTCTCAACCTTTGACAGAAACCTATCATTGATAAATAGATATATGTATATATAAACTATAGGTGACATAACTACAGTTTATGGCATCTCTTCTGACTTCGTTTTCTCACAATTTCTTTAATGTTTTTATTGAAGTTTTACAAAGATACATTTTTGAAGGTGTACATTATGATTATGTTGATAAAATCATTTTTTAAAATGATGTTTTTTGTTGTAGAAATGACATTATGTTCCTCTTGATGTGCCCTTTAGGCTATGTAAGATAGCCAAATGATTCACAATATCTAAATGCGCCATTGAAAATCATTTGTAGAAATTGGCTTCTGTTTTAGTTGACTGTAAGACGGCAAGTTAAAAAATGGGCCGAGTGAGTTATCAAACCCTGAAGTGACTGCTATATTTAAAAAAATTCTAGCAATAAAGGCAAATAATCGAACCGATCATCATACCATAGCCAGTTATTGAGTAGTCGTCATACGTGCACATGTTTGGATTCTTCTATTAAATATGTTGTTTTAAGTTGCACATTTACGAAACTTTATTAAAAATTGCGCTCTATATTGAAAATGGAATTAGAACCTTTCACCGTATATTGACTACAGATAATAGTCTAAAATGAGGGCATATGAACCCCCAAACAGGAAAACGTGGGCATTAGCATGCGAGAAATATGTATGTATGTATGTATATATATATATATATATATATATATATATATATATGTCTCTACCTGCTTTGTTGTCTCCCAATGTGCACTGGAGAGAACGTTATGGACCTTAATGCGTCGAAACCGTAGGGATTTCCAGTTGTTAACTGAGCAAATGGGACTGTATGTCTTTCCGTTTTTTTATTGCCTTTGTCCTGTGCGCACCCTATTTTGAATTTATATTCTAAAGACTTGGTCATGCTGGCTTTTTTGAAACTATCATACAATAGACATCACACTGCCGGACATGTTTTCCCCTATTCTCCCTTCTTACCTTTTCTACGTCTCCTTGTCCTTCTTTGACAACACGTTGGACTGCAGTCTTTAATCTCTTCTATTTTACAAATTTCTCTCCTTTCCATATTTTGTCGTCCTTTGGGTAAGCCCTGGCGCACTCTGTATCTGTGTAATTTTCCTAAAGGTATGATTTGTCTCTACTTGTTTTGTTGTGTCTGAATGTACACTGGAATGAATGGTAGCGACATTAATTAACCGAAACAGTAGTGATTTCTAGAGGTTGACTGAGGAGATGGGACTGTCTGCCTTTCGGGTTTTTTCCCCATTGTCTTTGTCCTGTGGGCATCCTATTTTGAATTTAAGCGTTAACCTAATATATTCCTTCCATATACTGTACCGATTGTGTTGCTATTTCTGTTTACCTTTTACACACATACACACACACACACACACACACACATATATATATGTATATATAGTGAAAAGTTAGTGTCCGGTGGCTGAGCTCATCGAGTATCACAAAGATAGTGTGTGTAGTTGAGGTGTTAAGGTTATGTTGTATGGGTGTTACGTACTCTCCCTTGCGTATGTGGTGTGCGCGCCCGTGTGCGGTGTGTTCCGGTGTTAGCCTTGGTAGATTGGGGTATTGGTAGGTATGTGTGTGTGTGCATATAAAATACAAACTTACTAGTCTAATTGGTAACTCCCAATCAATATACTACCCTAAGTATTGAGTACTTTGGTGCGTTATGGTCCACCTGGTTCCTTACCACATTTCCTTCGTTTTATATATATATATATATATATATATATATATATATATATATATATATATATATATATATATACATACATATATTGTTATACTTTGGAAGGGTCAATAAAAACACACTTTGCCAATAAAAACACACGCACCTGTTAGTTTTCACTTCAATTTATTATAAATTTCCGGTTGGTTGGTTCGATAACCGGAAGGTTGTTTATATATTGTCAAAGTTCTTTCGTCACACATTCTGTGACCTCCTCAGTGACTAGGTTATTATTTTGTGTGTCTCTCCTTTGTTCTGTCCTACACCATCTTGTTTTTGTGTGTTGTGTGCTTAGTTTGCGCATGCGTTACATCAAGGTGTGTATATGTTTTTACTTATTTATTTGTGTGTTTATTTGTCACTAATTGGTTGTTTGTTCTATCTGTGTGTGTATCTGGTTTGTTTTGTTAGTTTGGTTTTTGTGTGTGTCTGTATGTCTTCATTTTGTCCTTAATTACTAGTTGTGATGTTGCTATTCCCCTCATGTTTTCTGTTTAATTTTGGTTGGAGTTCGTTTATATTTGATGCTTCTATGATTTGTCTGAGCATTGCACCTTTTCTGTGTGTGGATATAATTTTTATCTCTATGTTCTCTAATGTTCTCCTATGTTCTACTTTAGCATGTTGGTGGAGTACTGATGAGTTTTTCCCATCCTGGAGTTCTCGTCAGTGTTCAACTATCCTTTCTTGATACGGGCTGTTTCACCTATGTATGTTACATTCTTATTCCTACACTGTCCCTCGGTACATCTTATGCTATATACTACGTTCCTAGTTTTGTAGTTAATTTTCGGGCTTAGTTTGCAGACTATACATTTCCTATCAGCACAGGGGGATCTTTGAAATGGGTATGTTTTGCTAATTAGGGTTTTTATGAGAGTACCTGGTCTTTCAACTATCTTAATATTTAATTTGAGCTTGTCTAGGGCCCTTCTAGATCTGTAAGCTAGTTCGCCTCTAGGGGTTGTATATATATATAGTGAAAAGTTAGTGTCCGGTGGCTGAGCTCACACTACACTGTCGAACATTACACTCTGGTATTTATTGCTATCATACCATGAGTTTATTTTATTTGCCTTATTCCTAATTCTTTCTATTCTATTCCAAAATGTGTTCCTATATATATATATATATATATATATATATATATATATATATATATATATATATATATATATATATATATATATAATATATTATAAAATAACAGGAGGCTGGACTGGTGTAAATCCTTGAAAGGTTTATTATACTATGATCATTTCAATGACCGGGTTCAGTATGAATCCGGTGACATCATCAGGTATTCAAAATATAACAAAGGAATATAACAGATAAAATCCATGGGGCTGAAAATCAGAGACAAGAGGACGACCGACCATTTAGCAGCTTCTACCTCGGTCGACCGCCCTCAAGTGTTGATTATTAAGTCTACTTATGACCATCTGGTGAGGGGGCGCAAGCTTATAATGTGCTACTACCTCTCCGTCAAAGAGAAATGTCAGCGTTGACGTCATGCCTCAATCAAGCTGATCATGCGTGCTCGAAATTGCCGCGAAAAATGTTTTTTCAAAGAAAATATATCTTCAACAAAGACATATATAGTGGGCGTCTGTATGGCATAATGTGTGGACAGAAATTTCGGTTAACTATTAGAAACGTTAAACTTATGTTTAGAGTTAGAAGATGAAATTAAAAAAATAAGGTTTAAGGTTTGGGTTGTGAGATTTAGTTAAAGAATTTACAGAAGGAGGCTTTTATGAAAAAGTTTAAGTGTATTATAGATAGTCACGATAAATTTTCAGGGTAGGATATAGAGTAAAGATTAGGCCCTTGCTTAGCGGTTAATAACCAGCGACGACTGCAGACCCCGGCCAGCCCTCCCTAACTACGTGCCAGCCGTTCCGAGTAATATCGTCTAGCGAAAGAAATGGAAATTAATTTTTCTGAGCACTCCAGGCGTCGGGTGTGTTAGCGGGAAGTCCGCCACCGCCGTCTAGTAGAAGGAGGCATGATACAGCTAATAGTTATGATTAAGCCTAGAATTTAAAGGTACTATTTGGCGGTCAAAGCCGGCGGCACGGCGGGTTCCAAGTCTGACAGAGCCCCAAGGCGAAGCAGCCGTTCCGAGTTTATCTTTATTCACTCCTCCTACCCACCCAGGAATCACATTACATATAACTCGGACTAACTGGGGACTAAATATAATCTATTTGCGCATTTCATCGGATTTTACCACTTTCAACCTCACATCACGGGTGTGAATAACTAATAACCGTTTGGTAACACGCGATGATCCGACGGATGTGGCGGCTTTCCCGACTGCACGCCAGGCGCTCGGGTAGATCATCCTTCCTTGAGTGCTTGGAAAAATAAATTTCCCCTTCTTTCGGTAAATGAAATTACTTGGAACGGCTGCTTCGCCCTGGGGCTCTGTCAGACTTGGAACCCGCCGTGCCGCCGGCTTTGACCGCCAAATAGTACCTTTAAATTCTAGGCTTAATCATAACTATTAGCTGTATCATGCCTCCCTCTACTAGCACTTAACTAAATCCCCCTCCTGTGTGAATTACTAGTAATCGTTTGGTATATACGATGGCCAGACGGCGGTGGCGGACTTTCCGCTAACACACCCGACGCCTAAGACAATTACATTCCTGGAGTGCTCGGAAAAATTAATTTCCATTTCTTTCGCTAGACGATATTACTCGGAACGGCTGGCACGTAGTTAGGGAGGGCTGGCCGGGGGTCTGCAGTCGTCGCTGGTTATTGACCGCTAAGCAAGGGCCTAATCTTTACTCTATATCCTACCCTGAAAATGTATCGTGACTATCTATAATACACTTAAACTTTTTCATAAAAGCCTCCTTCTGTAAATTCTTTAACTAAATCTCACAACCCAAACCTTAAACCTTATTTTTCTAATTTCATCCTATAAGCCACTCCAACTCGCGGGGCTCACACCTACGGCTGGCCAGCTCAGCGCCTATGGTGGTGAGTAAGGAGGTAGCCCTTGGGCCGAGGACACCAGAAGTTTCTACTGCCAGGGGAACGACCGCAAACCTGTCGGAGAGCGACCGGTATTTGAGGAGTTTGGCCCCCTCATCCCGACGTGCAGCAGAACCTGGGTCAGTCGCAGACTGCACCAGGTTGCGGCTGCAGACGGTGTCGGTGCAAGTGGCATCCCAGACGAGGGGTTTTCCACCGCGGAACGGGACCGTCCTCCGGGAAAACGCCTTCTCCATTCTGTCCGCCGGGGCTGTGGATGGGTCCCATCGCGTACCATTACATTAGTTAAATACCATTCTTTCATCCCAGTAGAGTTAAATAAAAATGTTTGTGACTCTAAACATAAGTTTAACGTTTCTAATAGTTAACCGAAATGTCTGTCCACACATTATGCCATACAGACGCCCACTATATATGTCTTTGTTGAAGATATATGTTCTTTGAAAAAAACATTTTTCGCGGCAATTTCGAGCACGCATGATCAGCTTGATTGAGGCATGACGTCAACGCTGACATTTCTCTTTGACGGAGAGGTAGTAGCACATTATAAGCTTGCGCCCCCTCACCAGATGGTCATAAGTAGACTTAATAATCAACACTTGAGGGCGGTCGACCGAGGTAGAAGTTGCTAAATGGTCGGTCGTCCTCTTGTCTCTGATTTTCAGCCCCATGGATTTTATCTGTTATATTCCTTTGTTATATTTTGAATACCTGATGATGTCACCGGATTCATACTGAACCCGGTCATTGAAATGATCATAGTATAATAAACCTTTCAAGGATTTACACCACCCTCCTGTTATTTTATAATAATTAACTCCGTACTCGCACCACCAACTACACAAACGAAGACGGGTGAGTTGCATTACGTTGAGTGCTCGCCATAATATTACATCGAGGTTGACCATACGCAATTACCAGTTCTATCCAGTGATGAACCAACAAACCTAAATTAATATTGTCTTCGTTTTTTCTTTTTTGTTCAGTTATACTATACGGCTCGGAAAAACACTTTTCCTAGAGCTAACTTTACTGTAATGAGACTATTTTGAGTTTCTAACTCAATACATGCTTTTGATATATATATATATATATATATATATATATATATATATATATATATATATGACAAGATAACTTTTAGTGTTAAAAACTCAGTGAACGAATATATAAACCTGTTAAGCTGGCAATCAATAAACCTCTCTCTCTCTCCCTCTCTCTCTCTCTCTATCACACACACATGCTCGTTTACATGTCGCAGCTTATGATTGAAACCTGCAATAAAAAGAAAAACTAATCCAATGATTAAACATGAAAATAATGTGGACTTGTTCATTCATATTCACTCACTGACACAGATTTCATTGAATTTTTTTTTTTCTGTATTGTTAATTTCAATTCCTCCACTTCAAATACTAAATAACCCATCACATTTCTCTTAGACTCTCTTTCTTTTTCTTTCTTTATTTCTTCATTTATTTATTTATTTATTGTTGTTGTTGTTTCGGTGCTTGTTATTACAACGGTGGGGTTATTTGTGGTTGGCATTAAGGCATTCGAGCTGCGAGAACTGGAAAAAATAAGTGTGCAAGTGTGTTAATTTGTTATATTTCGTTTTATTCTGGGTCGAGAGAGATCAGAGGACTTTACCACGCTCATACGTTCCATTCTAGTATGGTTTCTGCTGCCGTAGACCCTTCCTAACACCAACCACCCACCGGAGTGTACCAAATGCGTTTTATCGTGACACCACTACTACCACCTGACAAAGTGAATGGGGTTCATTTGAGTGTGGTACCAGTACGCACGCACAGACATACTCACACACACCACACACATATACATATTACATATATATAAGTGTGTGTGTGTGTTCCGGGTTCAATCGGGGGTAACCACAGTAAGTAAGGTACTCAATACACAGCAGAGCATAAATATTTAATATAGAAAGGGCTTTCCTGATGATTTCCTTCGAATGAAACTGTTCTAGTCCTGTAGAAGCCATTTCTATATTAAATAAATATATATATATAATTGTTTCTACCTTAGGCACAAGGCCAGCAATTACCCAGTGCATTACTGGTACTTTATTTTATCGACCCCGTAAGGATGAAAGGCAAAGTCAACCTCGGCGGGATTTGAACTCAGATCGTAAAGGGACGTAACTATGCTGGAAAGCACGGCGTCCGACCCTCTACCGATACTGCCAATCCACCGCCCTGTGTGTGAGTATGTTTGTGCGTGCGTACTGGTACCACACTCAAATATATATATAGTGTCCCGAATCTTCCAGATCGCAATTTTTCGGTTGTATGGTTGATTATAGACTTGTTCTATGTGTGACGGTATTTTAACGATAGTTATAGCTCTGATTTATCTAAATTATTGAGCCCTCTGCCGCTCATATCGAATTTTGTTTATCGTGAACTCGTGCGCCGATTTTTCGATACTCGATTATTCTACTATATTTAGCTCTAGACCTAGCTATTGACCAGTTAATTTTATTGTTCATTTTTTGTCGATTCTATTAAATGATGAATAGCTCCTGTTTATTTTAACATGTCTATTGAGCACTCTTATTCGATATGTGTATTTCCACATTTTCCCGAATATTTTTCGCGGATATAGAGGTTATCTCCCTTGCTTAATTCCATGTGCGTATTTAGCCTGGGTTATGCCTTTTCATTCGTTTGGACAAAGCTCGTTGAGGAAGTAAACTCCTGTCCGCTGGCACCTAGAAGTCTTATATATTTTTATGTGAGCTGATAGAGGACAGTTTAAGGATTTACAGAAACCCAAGAAGCTAGATTTACCTAACGGGCTGTTTGTTTACAATCAAACCGAACATTATAATAAATGTTCGGTAAACCCATACGTACATATATATATATATGTGCATGTATGTATCTATATACATACTATTGTACGTCTGTATACATATATCTATGTACGTATACATACTTATATTTAAGTATCAGCCGTACTAAGAGTGAGAAATGAAATTTCATTTTTTCCATTTATATATATATATATATATATATATATATATAAAACGAAAAATCAGTGATGCATCTGAACTCAATTTATTATAAATTGAGTTCAGATGCATCACTGATTTTTCGTTTTATATTATATCATATTCTGCTCTGTAAGAGCATAGAGTGCTCAACCGGCATACCGCCTATGGAATCATCTTAGCTACCATCAGACACACACATATATATATATATATATATATATATATATATATATATATATATAGCAAATATTAATAAAGATTTAAATATGTGCCTAATATTCTTATATATACATGCAAAATTACAGTAAACTACGAAAAGCAATTAGTTCAAACAAAATATATTATACCTTTTTATTATATATAGAAATAGTCATTATTGTTTAATTAGTTTTTGTACTAACCAGTTTTGCTATGAGTAGCTTTCAAAATTTCATTTTGTTGTTCCGACATTGTATAGCTGCATTGATAGAATGAGAAGACATCGACATTTGGCAAGGTTCGTCCTCCGAAACCCTCTATATTTTGACTCAGAGGAATTTTTCTTGAATACGATTCCCTAATTTGTTGACAGTTACTATCATACGTTGTCGCATTGTCAGACATGTTTGACAAATAATGTGCATGGCAACCAATACATGTTACAATTCATATTAAATTGTGTGAATTACAGGAGATGTCTTTTAATCTTGAAAATAGGTCCCTCTTTGAAGTGAAATTCGGAACATTCTAATAGGTAACTGCATACCCTGCAGTTTGGTCAGTTGCATTTTCTAACTTCAGGATCTTTAATTACGGTATGCAGCTTTGAATTTGTCAATATATTTTTAATGGTTTTGTCTGTTTTTCACAATTGGATATTTCTCTAAGATGTTTTTCATTTTGTCGCTTTAGTAGGTAGGTTTAGTTGTATGTGTGTGTAGATTTCGCTGTTCTTTGATTAAAAGTTGAAATATATGGCATAACCTTTTTCTTTCTTACTTATTTTTCTCGTAGTTCCTAGATGTTAATGTGTCTTTCGTTTTGAATACTACAAGATTCTGAGGATATTTTCTCTTGAGTATTTTTCATCTCTTCTAAGTCTGTGTTCTCTTGTTGGATTTGAGGCTATTGTACAGATTTGCTTAGCTAAATTAAATGGAATATTTGTCTGAATGTATTTTGTATGAGAAGATGTAAAAAGAAGGTTTTGTCGGGTGTGCGTAGGTTCGAAATACATATCACTTTCTAGTTTTGTGTTTCTTTTTGACATTAGTTCATGTAAAAAGGGTAGTTTTCGCTACTTAAATTCATAGTGAATTTGATGTTAGAATTTAAATTATTGATTGTTTTGAAATTTTTTTGTTTCTCAAGATTTTCCTTCCACAAAATAAAACAGTTGTCCAGGTATCTTTTTCCAGTTTTCTTTTATATCACAGCTGAATTCATCCCCACAAATTTGCCAGAATTGTTTGTAGATTTTTAATTCATGGTATTCCGTGACCGGGTTGGCATATGTTGGTGCAACGTTTGTTCCAATAGTAGTTCCTGATTTTTGTTGGATTTTTTATGAAATGATATAATTATTTTTTTTAATATACTGAAGAGCATCTATAATGAATTTTCTCTCAATACAGTTTGGTAGCTCAGAAGGGAATGAGTCGAGCCAGTATTTAATAGCTTCGATCCGTAGTCGTATGGGATGTTGCTATATAGGTTCACAACATCCAACGAAACAATGTAGGCGGTTTTATTTACCTTATTTGGTAGATGGTTAAATATATCTAGATCATCTCGTATGAAGCTCTGAATATGTTTGAGAAGAAGTTTCAATAAGATCTCTAGGAAGTTACTTAGGTGATTTGTCTCAAAAATCAGGCCTACTATAATGGGTCTTCGTTATAAGTTGATTGGTGAGGGTATATCCACACAATTCGCATGTTTCATTAATTAGTTTATTCTTGTTTTTTTTTTTGGGGGGGGGGGTCCATAGATGTTACTTGTTACACATCTAAAATTGTCGATTTAGTCTCATTCCTTATCAGTTTGATAATTTCGGTATAGGTGTAATAAATCGGTGGAGTGTTTCATCATTTTTTATGTTTGTAATCTTTAGCTTCTTCATAGCATATATTTTCCTGGCCCATACTCTGTATAATGTTTTGTATCCATTGACAACCACGCCTCCTTTCATAACAATATTTCTATCTGATTTTAGATCGTTTAGATTGTTCCATTTTTATCTGATGAAGTTTGACTTTTTAACATTTCCAGTTTATTAGTTGGAAAATTTGAGATGTATTCACAAAATTCATCAAAGGCAACATTCCTGCTTTTCGGGGGTTGATATTTTGCTTTTGTGTTTAATTAAAGATTTGTCGTTGTTTTCTATTTAAAAGAATTGTTCTGCTGGTCTTAGTCTTCTGCAGAAGTTCGAAATACCATCTTTAATTTCTGGTATATTTAGTTTTGAGGGAGTTGGTGTAAATTTTTGCCCTTTACTTAATATATCTGTTTGTATTGCTGTTAACGATTTTTTTTTTTTTTTTTTGTAGATTTATTATTTTCGGTTTCTCATTTCCCTGCACTCATGATTTCTGTCTAAAAACGATTATTAGAATAGGGTCCCACTATATTGTTCTTATTATCAATATTTTTGTAGTTATTGTATATTTCCGTAATGTGTATGTTGTACTGTTCTTCGAACATGCTTTTTATATGGTGACTTTGGTTCAGTCTGAAATTATTTCTGTATTCCCGATTGTAGGATCTATTCTCTCTGAAGTTTTCATTTCTGTTTGTTATTATGCTTTTATATGTATCCTCTTTGTGATTATTCTTTTTGGATAATAGCGGCATTGTCCGGGATTAATTATATACAACAGGGCGGTGAATTGGTAGTATCGGTAGATGCTTTCTAGCATAGTTACGTCCCTTTACGGTCTGAGTTCAAATCCCGTCGAGGTTAACTTTGCCTTTCATCCTTACGGGATCGATAAAATAAAGTAGCACTAATGTACTGGGTAATTGCTGGCCTTGTGCAAAAAGTAGAAACAATTATTTATATACACCCTGTTTTGAGGTATGTTAAGACTTCTTACTAACCATTTTCTGGTTCCCTTCTTGTTAAAGCTTCTGTCCGAGTTTCGACGATACTGGAGTTTTCTTTGATAAACTGGATATTGAAGTTGTGTTGTATAAATGGTATCAACATAGTTTTTCGCATTGTTGATTTTTGCTTTCTTCAAAAACAGATTTTCATAGTTTGAGAACCAATTTTTTTCCTTTTTCTCTCATGTTCGTAATGAGATCAGTTCCACGTTCTTACATTCTAGTTTCCATAGTTTATAAACGTGATCTAGTAGCTTTCCATCATATTTTTAGTTATTTATTTATTTATTTTATTATTATTATTATTTTTTTTTTTTTTTTAGATTTCAGTTTCTCTTTGTTTACCTTTGTATTTTATATGTGCTTGCTCTTAATTTCATTATTTTGGTTTCATTTCCTATTTTTTTCGATAGACAATTTTTGTCGTCGCAGTTGTATTTTGAGGTTCTGGTTCCTCATTGATCGGTTTGAGTTATACCTTCCTAGGAAATATCCATATAATTCAGTTTATCCAGCGTTCGTAAATCTTTGCCTTGTTATTTATGTGAATTTTCTTAGGTTGAGATTTTATTTTTAGCCTATATATAGCCTATTTAACTTTTTATAAGAAAGTAGCTCTGGGTTAATTTTTTAAATGGGACCGTCTTTTAAATTAAATTCATTGTCCTCTAACAGATAGTTGCATACTATGCAGTGAGATTGATTGCACTTTTTCATTTCAGGTTCTTTAGTAACAGTTTACAGTTTTGCATTCATTTGTATCTTTTTGGGGGGTGATTTTTGTTGTCGTTTTCTTTTTATGATTGGGTGTATTTGTAAAATGTTTTTCATTTTCTTGTCCTTTAGTAATATGGGTAAGTTTAGTTGTATGTGTATACCTCTGTCTTCTTTGGTTTGAAAGTTGAAGTGTATGGTATTACCTTTCTTTTTTCTTGTCCTTTAGTAATATGGGTAAGTTTAGTTGTATGTGTATACCTCTGTCTTCTTTGGTTTCAAAGTTGAAGTGTATGGTATTACCTTTCTTTTTTCTTGTCCTTTAGTAATATGGGTAAGTTTAGTTGTATGTGTATACCTCTGTCTTCTTTGGTTTCAAAGTTGAAGTGTATGGTATTACCTTTCTTTTTTCTTGTCCTTTAGTAATATGGGTAAGTTTAGTTGTATGTGTATACCTCTGTCTTCTTTGGTTTGAAAGTTGAAGTGTATGGTATTACCTTTCTTTTTTCTTGTCCTTTAGTAATATGGGTAAGTTTAGTTGTATGAGTATACCTGTCTTCTTTGGTTTCAAAGTTGAAGTGTATGGTATTACCTTTCTTTTTTCTTGTCCTTTAGTAATATGGGTAAGTTTAGTTGTATGTGTGTACCTCTGTCTTCTTTGATTTCAAAGTTGAAGTGTATGGTATTACCTTTCTTTTTTCTTGTTTTGTTTTTGTTTCTCGGAGTGTTTGGATATTGATTTGACACTTTTTGGATAGTATTGTTGATTAAATTTTGAGGATATTTTCTTTTGATAAGTATTTGTTTTATCTCTTCTAGTATATGGTCTCTGGTAGTTGGGTTTGAGACTATTGTACAGATTCACTTGGCTAAGTTAAAAGGGATGTTGGTACAGGTGTGTGATGAATGAGAAGATGTAAAAAGGCGATATTGTTGGGAGTCAGTAGGTATGAAATATATGTCAGTTTCTAATGTTCTGCTTCTTTTTGTTATTAGGATATGTAAATATGGAAGTATTGCTAAAATCCATAGTGAATTGGATATTCTGATTTATATCATTGATGTAGGTTTGAAATTTCTTTAGTTGGTCAAGATTCTGTCTCCACAATATGAAGAAGTCGTCCTCGTACCGCTTCCACTTTTCTTTTATGTAGTCATGTAGTCGCCGAAATCATTCCCATAAATTTCTTCTGTTTTTTTTGTGTGTGTTTTTTTTTTGTGTTTTTGTAAATTTGTAATTCATGGTATCCCATGACTAGGTTGGCATATGTTGGCGCAACTTTTGTCGCCATAGCTGTTCCTGATTTCTGTCGGTAAGCTATTTCGTCAAACATGAAATAATTGTTTGTTTTTTTAGTGAATTTAAGTCCGTCTACAATGAAATTCTTATCGAAGCGGTCTGGTAGTTCATAGGAGTATGGGTTTAGCCAGCATTTGATGGCTTTGATTCCATAATCATGTGGAATGTTACTGTATAAGCTCACAACATCCAGTGAGACCATGTAAGTCTTTTAGCTGACATTATCTGGTAGAATTTAAATCATCTCGTATGAAACTCCGAGTGTGTTTGATGAGAGGCTTCAATAAATTGTCTAAGAAATTGCTAAGGTGGTGTGTTTCACAAATTGGGCCTGCTAAAATAGGTCTTAGTTTTAAGTCAGTTGGTATGGGTATATTAACGCAATTAATTGGTCTTCGCCATTTTGCATGTCTTATTAATTAATTTATGTTTATGTACTTTTGGTAAACGATAGAGATTACACGTTTTACATCTAAAATTAGTGAGATGAGTCTAATTCTTTAGCAGTTAGGCAGTTTTGGTATGGGTGCAGTAAATCAGTGAGTTGTTTCATCACTTTATGGAGTTTGTAGTCTTTGACTTCTTCATAGTATGTAGCATACTTTGTACCATGTTGATGTAATTCTTAGTGTCCATAATGACAACAGTGCCTCCTTTGTCGGCTTGTTTTATGATAATGTTTTTATCCTGTTTTTACTAGTTGTCTGGTAAAGGGTAAAGTTAGACTTTGTGGCTTTTCCAGTTTGTCAACTAGGAAATTCGAGATATAATCACAAAATTCCTCAAAGGTTGCATTCCTGCTTTTTGGGGATTGATATTCCTTTTTGTTTCTAATTAGTGATTCATCGTTGTCTTCTTTTTCGAAAAATTGTTTCGCTTGTCTGAGTCTTCTGCAGAAATCCGAAATGTCAACTTTAATTTCTGGTATATTTGGTTTTTGATGAGTGGGTGTAAACTTTAGTCCTTTACATCGAACGTCTATTTGTATGGGTGTAAAACAGGTTGGAAAAAGTTCAAGGAGCTACTACCTTTGCTGGCTACGAAGTGGGGTTTCTCTCAAACTACGATGCTACATGCAAGCAAGATTTGGGCACTGAATGCAGAGGATCTGAGATGACTGGAAATAAATGAGGCAAACATGTTCCAGTGGATGTGTAATTGTAATGTGCAAGAACGACAAAGCATTGATGGGCTGAAAGAAAAACTGGACATAAAAGGGATCAAATGCAGAGTACAATACTGTTGCTATGGTCATGCAATGTGTATAAAAGTTGAGAGCTGCATAAAGAAGTGCAGGGCACACAAAATAAAGAAACATGTGGAAAAGGAAGACCTAGGAAAACATGGAATGAAGTGGTAAAGGCTGACCTTAAAAAGTTTGACCTCGCAGAGGAGATGACACAGGATTGAGACAGCTGGCAATATCGTGTACTACAGAAGACTCACATCACTCCACAAGTGAGATGAAATGGGCAATGGGAATGATGGTTGAAAAAGGCCAAAAGATTTAACAACATTTAAGCTGCATTTCCACCCTCTTCACTTGATATCTACCCTCACATATCTCACCCCCATTCACATGCCTGAATGTTCAAGCATAGGAAGGATGACTGAAAAGGCAGAAAGGTGTAAGAACACTGAACTGCAAGACACTGCTCATTCTTTCTCTCCCTTTCTCCAAGACCACCCTATGACTCAACACTTATTCTCACTTGCCACCCCTGTCCCATAATGTGCACTGCTAAATTTATCATTGAATTCCCTGCTCCTTGCCCAGCCATGCCAGCAGGAAAAGCCAGGCTCACCCCACAATACTGCCAGACATTACTCACTTCCCTTGAGGCACCATCCCTCCATTAGCTTGTAACAGGTTCTCACTACCCTCCACTCCCTATCACTGTCTCCCCAGCCAGGCTAAGGTATTGAAATGTTGTAGCATTGGTATTACAATAAAATGCGCTCAGTATCAGTGTTGGTGTCACGATAACACACACCCAGACCTCTCTGTAAAGTGGCTCTGCTGTGCCACGAGAAAATGCACCCTGTCCACAAGATAAGGTGGTAGTGCTAATTCCAGCAACCAGTCCACCCTGTTATGTGGTAGTGTTGGTGTTACAAGCAAATGAAACCAGTACGCACCATGAAGTGTTTGGTATTAGAGAGGGCATCCAGCCATAGAAACTATGCCAAAACAGAATGCATGAGCAAGACATAGTCATCTGATCTGCCTTTCAAGCTTCAGAATATGACAACACATCTAACTCATGCAAGTGTGTGTATATATATATATATATACACACACACACACACACACACACACACACACACACACACACATACACTTACACACACACACACACACATATATATATATATGTATGTAAAAGGTAAACAGAAATAACAAAATAATTGGGTACAGTATATGGAAGGGATATATATGTGTGTGTGTGTGTGTGTGTGTGTGTGTGTGTGTGTGTGTGTGTGTGTGTGTGTGTGTGTGTGTGTGTGTGTGTGTGTGAAACACCAGTGTAACAAGACTCATCACTTAGCCATAATAAAGAATATTAAATGTGTGTATGATCAAGCTGAATAAAAGACAGCAAATGTACCGTATATACTAAAATATATGCCAACCCCCTACTTTATATCTGAGAATTGGCAAAAATCCAAACCCTGTGTATAAGTCAAGGCAGCTAATTAACATATTAGGTTTTGAAATTCTTATGAATGGAGAATATATTTATGACATTTTAATATTTCAATATTCAAAGAATTTTAAGTCCTCCTATAGACTTTGGAGTTAAGCTGCAATTCGACTTCAGATCAGCAACTAAAGTGTTTTGGCAGGCCAACCCCGACTTCGTAATAAGTCGTCCGCCGCCACACATGCTATCAGAAACACGTCTGGAGTTCTCTCTTCAGAGAGGTGTATCTTTGCGAGGTAGAGAAAATACTTTGCTGATCTCCTAAAGCTGAACATAACAGCATCTTCTGATGTACATGAAGTGGATCTGGGAGCGGTGACTTATCTCTGAGGCTGAGGTCACAAGAGCAGTTAAAGGGCTCAAATGTGGCAAGGCCGCTGGGGAGGATGAAATACGGTCCGAAATGTTAACAGCCTTAAATAGAGAAGGTATTCTCTGGCTGACACGTGAGTGTCGGGTGGCCTGGATCTCTGGAAAGACACCTAAGCAATGGCAATCGGTTGTGATAATCCCAATTTTCACAAAGAGAAACAAGAAAGATTGCTCTAATTATAGAAAGATCTCATACTTAAGCCTCCCCTGTAAAGTCTATGCTAAGTGTCTAGTTAAGAGATGTAGGGAGATTGTTGAGTCCAAGCTAGCTGATGAACAGTATAGTTTTTGCTCCAGACACAGCACAGCCAACCAAATATTCACACTGCAGCAAGTTTTTAAGAAATCGTGGGAGTACTGCAAAAAAGTGTATTCTTGCTTTGTAGACCTTGAAAAGACAAACGACTGCATTCTATGGGACCTGCTGTAGACCTGCGACAGCTTCAACATTCAAGAAAATATATTAAAATATTTGAAAAGTTATAAAAACTATAAGTCATAATATATATATCTGTATATATATACATACACACACATATGCATACGAGATACATATACATGCATGTAAACCTAAACTGAGATAAGTAAGTAAATACATACATACATAATGGCTGCCCCCTCGTTATCGAGTATGGCCATTGCACGATATAACATTATTAATTAATTCTAGTGTGCAATGCCTGTGCATGAAGATATTTTTTAAAGTGAGGAAAGACTGTGCACTGAGCCAATTCCACTCTCTGAGCGACAGTAACTATAACCCGAAAAGAAGAAAAGATCAACATCATCGGTAACTACTGAGCTGCAGGTTTTATATCAGAGTTATCCCAGTTTCCTGAGTTGCCTACTCCTAGAAGAATGCCCTGACAAAGGCTAGGGGTCATTCACTCCCAGTGGTTTAACCGCGCGATCGGGTGTCCAGCCCGACTATTTCTATGTCCCCGCGCATATCCATACTGATGCACCCATGTATATACACATATACATACACATGTACATGTGTATATACATATTTACACATTTTTGGATGGCCGTTGACTCTTATGAGTTCTTCCGCCCTTTGTCAGGTTTTGTTTTTTGTCCTGCAGGGTGTCCAAAATCACCCTCCTTGCCAAGTAAACTTGGTGGGGTTGCCGGTTTAGTTACCGACGACCTGACCATGCGACAGGTTGTACTGGGTTACATGTTACTAGTAACACTCAAGAGTGACCCGACATATATACATATATATATACACACATAAACACACATATATGTACATACATACACACATACATATGGAGCCCATATACACATATAAACATGTTACATATATACACATAAACTACACGTAAGTATGTAAATAAATACATGCCTACACATAGACATGTATATATACATACATATATGAATATGAATGTACAAATTCCAATTCATACATACATATATGCTAGCAGTGGGGGGGGGGGGGGTATGTATACTGTGGTGATAATGGGGGAGAGAATGGGGAATAGTGGTGGTGTAGTAGAAATAAGAAATAAGTAAAGAGTATGAAACAATGTAGTTTAAAATTATAGAATTGAAGAATTAAAGAATTGAGTACTGTGAAGATTATAGGAATATATAATTGTAGAAGCTATACTGAGTAAATGAGTGAGTGGTGGCAGGGAAGTATTGATGTTAAATAAATATGTGAAATATATAAGATATATGAATGTAACTTATGGAGATATAACTACAATAAAGGTTATAGATATTATGGAATTATACATGATGATAGTTGTGGTGGGGTGGTCTGGGTGTTAGGCACATATAAGATATAAGGTATGAGGAATAAAGGAAGTAAAGAAAAAATGAAAAGTTGAAGAATTGGGAAGATGACAGAATGACAGAATGGGAAATTTGAAATTAGAAAAATAAAAGGTTTTTTAAATTAATAAAGATTTTTTTTTTAATTAAAAAATTTAAGATATTTAAAATTATAAATTTTTTAAATTTAAAATCTAATATTTTTAAAGTTTAAAATTTTAGAAATTAAGTGGCATCTTGTGCCCCGTCCATTATAGGCTTTTGCCTGGGTTTGTCATCCTGTTGTCTTTCAATTGCCAAATTTATTTTGACAGAGTTGTTGAATTCCACAATCATGTTATTGAATGTATACAGGTGTTGAGAAAAGTGGGCTTTAAATGTATTTTCGGTCAGTCCCTTCTCAATTAAATCCCCCTCCTCCACCTCAAGTATTCTTTATTTATACTGTGTATGCCATTGAAAAGTTAGTTCTTGTCTGATGACCCTGTGATAAACAGGCAAAGCTCCAGAGTAACAAGACTCATTATTCAGCCTTAATAAAATGAATGTTAAAATTCTACTTCTCTGTTGAATACTCCTTCCTCTGTGTGTCTATGTTTGTGTATATATGTATATATATATTTATATTTATATATGTATATATGTGTGTGTGTGTGTGTGTGTGTAAAAACTCATGACTGAACTAATATTTATACATATAACACAATGAACAACTTATTATAAAGTCTTTAATTCTTGAATCTACATTTTTCTTTTTGTTACACATTCATTTATAAGAACAATAAGAGAGTTAATTGGTAGAATTGTTAGAGTCTCAGATAAAACATCTAGCAATATTCGTTCTGTCACTTTGCACTTATCTGATGCTGATGAATAATGTACCAGTTAACTACTAGGGTTTATTCTTCTCATTCTCCCTTGAGGTATTAGAGGCCTACACTAACTAGGAGATAAAGACAGAGAGCCTTGCTACAAGCACTACCATCCTCACCACTTTATCTCTCTCTCTCTCTCTCTCATACACACACTTTCTGTTTGTCTGTTTCTCCTCCTCCTCTGTCTCTCTGTCTCTCTCCACTCTTTCACTCTCTTTCTGTCTCTTTCCCCTCTCTATCTATGTCCCTTTACTCTGTCCTCCATCTCTCTCCTCCTTATCTGTCTCTCTCCACATTGTATCAAAAGTAGAGAGGTGATAGACCACTCACAATGTTCTTTTCTTCAGAAGAGGTGGTTAGCAACATCTTCCCATAGAAAAACTGGTATGTTACAGAAATGTGCAGCATAGCACAGAACAATAAAATAAACAAGATGCAAGCGTGGAAGATGGACGTTAAACGATGATGATGATGATGATGAAGAACGATTAGAAAAATAGTCATTCATTTTTTTTTCCATTTTCCCTAGTTTCAATGCAAAATAACCATCTTCATAAACACAAGCCATAGTGCATAAACTCTAACAACCCTGCCCTTATGACTGCCAACAGTGGACCACTAGGCTATGTGGAAGATTTTACATACATAAGGAGCTTTATCAGTAAAGTCAATAAGAGAAAAAAATAACATCCAAGCATGACTCGACATCAATTTATAAATCTAGGCAAACAATCTCAGGGCTAAGATTTCAACTCTATAACAGTAATGTCAAATCTGTCCTAATGTACAGCCTATAATGCTGGTGTGTGGTAAAAGGAGACATAAATAGTATGAATGCTCCCTACAATGGATCCCTGAAGAATATTTGCTATATCTTCTGTGAAATGGGAAGCTGCACTGCAAAACTGATTGCAATAATGTGTTCTTCGAAATAGGTGGCTACATTCAGAATGGATGAGGACATGATAGCAAAGATAGCATTAAGATGGACACCACTTGGAAATTGGAAGCCTGGACAGCCACAGAAGCCCTGGCATCAAACACTTGAAGGCAAGTTGAAATAAATGAGGCAAGACACAGTGAGTTACTAAAAGATAATTTCAATGGAATGGAAATGTAAAAACTTTATTTTCCAATCAAGAAGAAGAGGATCGATAATAAGGAATACCCATTCCATTATATTTCATACTGTTCTGAACTTCCTATGTGGTATTTTGTGAGATTTGGAAACTCCATGGACAAAAAATGTCAATGAACAAATATATACACCTGTTTTAACAAGTCAGGTGTGTAGTATTTGTTTATTTATTTATTGGCATTCCATTACTAATGTAGTACTTGTAAGATTTAAGGGGTATTGTGCATTTTAACTGAGAATTGAAAGCTAAAAACAATGGCAGTGAACTAATGTACACACCTGATTTGACATGCCACTAAATCTAAAGTCTTCTTTGATCTTTACATATATATATATATATATATATATATCACTAATCAGTTTATAAGAAGAATGTGAACTTAAGTTGCTTGTCTGTTCACGTTCATTCACAGGCAGTTCCTACCCCTCCCTTCCCTAATTCGTCCAGTTCAAATATAAGATAACTGTCTTTACATGTTGTTTTATCCCTCCACCCTGGCCTAATTTTCTGTATTTCTGATGCTCCATTACTTGGTGCTGTGTGTGAGTGTATGTGTATATGAGTGCAGGCACATGTATATATGTATATATGCGTGTGATTACATGTGTGTGTGTAACTTGGATGGATTTTAGTCAGTATTTGGCCCAGGCCATGTCTAACTTAATATATGACATGCAGCAACTCGTTCTCTGCCTCCAATCTTCTCGCTTCAGCCACAAACCTGGGTTCCACTGTCTGCAATGCAGAGAAGAGGAAAATAGTAAAATACCAGAGCCTGAACAACTACTTCCTCTTTGCATCAGTCTCTGTTAAGACCTCTAACTTCCTTGGTCCCTGCATTGCTGATTTCCTCCATAAAATTAGAAAGACTCTGACTGTCTTGAGGAGGGAGCCCCATGAGGTGGAGTTGGTGTCTCTGGCCATTCTTCTTGGTAATGGCTTTGCCATGTTGTCCATGGAGCATGGCTGAGGCAGTTCTCAGACTGGGGTGTAGTGATTGTCTCTCCCCCTCTCCCTGTCTTTCATTACTGCATCCTTTTTTCCTTTTTTCCTCTTTTCATCTCTCTTTTTTTTCTTCTTTTTTTTTATTCCCTTTAATAATGTGTTTTTTTTTTATTAGATACTGTTCAATTATTTTTATGCTTTATTACATTTTCACTAAATTATATATATATATATATATATATATATATATATATATAATTGTGTCTACTTTTTGGCACAAGGCCAGTAATTACGCAGTGCATTACTGGTAATTTATTTTATTGACCCCGTAAGGATTACCTAGTGCATTACTGGTACTTTATTTTATCGACCCTGTAAGGATGAAAGGCAAAGTTAACCACGGCGGGATTTGAACTCAGAATGGCAATATAATGTATGCCAGTCTGTATGTATGTTCTGGTTATATTTTTCAAGTTTCTCCTTAATAGACAAAGTGTCAGTCTCTTTCACTTAGATCTGGGTCAGCTAGGTAGATATATGTGCTCTCAGGTCTCGAATAATGAATATCCATCCACTCGGACTTATTTATTTAGCAGATTTTTTCCAACACCCCTACTTATTAAATTTTGCTAATCTATCTCTGGCAAAATTTCAAAAATTCCTGTGGTAATTGATCTTCTTTAGACATTATACATAATGAGAAAAAACATCCCATACATTATAAAATAGATAGGATGGGTTGGGGTTTCAATATGTAAATTTAATGACTAATTCTGGTTTTAAAAAATCAAAAAGGAGACAACTTGAAAAATTATCGATTTTTCATACACACACGCACCTGCTTATCCCTCCCTCTATTATTTGGGATCTGAGAGTACATATCTTTGTATGTAACTGACCATGTATACATGTGTGTGCATATATTTTAGTACGCATGAATGTTATTGTGTGTGTGAATCTATTGCTTTATGTATTTGCAGAAATGTATATTTTAGGGGGGGGGGGGGGGGCTTTTTATGTCTATACATATATATGCATACATGCTCTAGGCTAAGCTCCTGCAATGTTTCAGATATTTTAACAATCCCATTAATGGCTTGTAATTGTAATATCCTAATTAGTCGTGTCATTTCTGGTTTGGTGAACCCAAAAATATTTCTACTACTAGGAACACATTATTTAATCAGTCCTAGCTCATTATACCTGGTCAGCTGTGCCATCATTTTACAGATCTCTTCATATGACATTCCACCAGCATTCTTATTATGGGTACACACTCCACAAAACCTCTCAGACTAGCCTGATGAGGAGAATTACTAGAAACCAAACAGGGCAAAAACAAGACTTGTTAACCCTTTGGCATTTACATTACACTATATATACTATTGTATTTTCATGGTAAAGGCTTTATCTCATATATCTCACATAATATCGAATCTATGAGATTTTGATATTATTTATTTTGAGAACAATACCTTAACATCGGTATGAGTGGCCAATTACGACAGGTTTGAACAGAAATAGGTGAGAGAAATTTGGCCAGATATGGCCAGTTTAAATACTAAAGGGTTAAAATGATGGTTCAAACTTAGTTTAGAGCCAATACCTTTTCAGCAAGAGGGGGCAAGGTCATACAAAACTTCTAGATGGTGAATGAAAATGCTGTAAGACTACTTTGGGAACAATGGTTGTCTAGTTTGTTTTGTCTTTTTTTGTTATTGGTTTTTTATCAAAATATTTAGATACTTTGATGTAAAACCTGAAACTCATTTAATATCTAGACATCTCAACCAATGATGTAGAAAGCCATTCTATCTGAAAAGTAGATTGAGTTCTGTGATTTCTTCACTTACTCTAATCAATTTTATGCAAAGGAACCTCTGAGTATCACATGTGTCTGCAACAATGAAATACTGTCTCTTCCATAGCTTCCTCACTCATAAGGGTACACAGTAGATGTAGCATAGTTGGTAGAAGTTGCCTATGTAGCTCCATCTTTGGTTGCTATCACTCTTTAAGAAATGCCATTAGTTTCTAAGAAGTGATCATCCTCAGAAACTAATTGATTTGAACTATGTATGTATGTATGTATGAATGTATGTATGAATGTATGTAAGTAAGAAGGAAAACTCTGATATAACACCTGCAACCCTGATGGTATCCAATGATGTTGACTTGTTTTTGGTAAATATCATCTTGGTTAAGAGAGTGGGACTGGCTTTGTGCAGTGCCTTTGCTCACTATAAAAGCTTCACGGCACAGGCATTGCTTTATATCTGGAGATCTCTCTGCACTTGTCGTCACATGGTATCATGGGCCCAGCACTATGTGTCAATAATTGTCTCAAGTGTAGTGTTTGTACCAGAATTTTCAAGTCGCTGGCTGGACTAAAAAGTCACACTCGTTCAGCGCATCGGTAGGGGTTCTCCTACATGGATATAAAGTAGTGGCCATACTCGAAAACGAGTTGGCAGCCACCATGTATGTATGTATGTATGTTTGTATGTATGCATGTTTGTATGTATGTATGAGATAAGGCCGCCTATTATTCCTTCTCCTCTTCCTGTTTCCTCTCCCTCCTCTCCTCCTCTTCATAGCAAGGCAGGCATCATACCAATCCTCTTCCTTGCTATCAGGCTAAGTCACTTGCTCCCAAGTGTTATTGGTTATTGGCAACATGCAATTTAGTACAACTTGTTACACAGTTGATCACTGTAACTCAACCAATATACTCATAAGACCTGCCTGGTGAGGAATGGTTGCTAGAAACTCAGCAGAGTAAAAGCAAGATCTGCCAATGGTCAGATAAACCCAGCATAGGATAAATGACCATTCTAGCTCAGCCATGGGCATACTGAATGTGGCCCATTTGAATTTCTGACTGGCACACCTAATTTTAAAATTGCCTTAGATTTTTTTAGTTGTATGGCTCACCTGTTGTTTTAGTTGTATGGCACATCCTGTGTGGCCCACTGCTCGAAATAAGTTGTCCATGTCTGGTCTAAAATTACAACCCAGAGACTTAGAAATATTTGAGTTGGTGATCTAGCGCACTGTAAGATCACTTTGTGAGTGATAGCTCCCTAGTTTTAGTCAGAATGTCCATCTTAGAAATGGAAAACCCTGCTGTCTTGCAAGTTGGGTAAGAATAAGAGAAAGAAACTCTAATATAAAACCTCCATCTGATGCTTCCACCTGTCAGCTTTAAATATTATTGTCACTCACCATGGTAGCTGATACTTAGAGAGTGGTATTCTTGTTACACAAACATCTATCACTATAATCTCTTTGTGATGTACATTATTATGTCATTCATAATCAGTGCTATCAATCATCACACTCCTTTATGATACCAAACATCATTAATATACATGCTGGCTCCTCAAAATCCTTCAGCAATGAATGCATAGTGAAGTATGTAGTCTAGACAAGCTGGAAGTATACAGTTTACAAACCTGCACATTAAGCAGGAGATTTATATTAACATCCTTTACTTTGATCTTGGTAGTTAAAAGAAGTGGGTGGAATCCCCTGTGTCTAGCAGCCTTATTTACATATATATATGTTCTGGTTTCATTATTGGATTGGCAGTATAGGTAGAGGGCCGGACGCCATGCTTTGCAACACAGAGTTACGACCCTTTGTGGTCTGAATTCAAATCCCGTCGAGGATAACTTTGCCTTTCATCCTTACGGGGTCAATAAAGTAAAGTACCAGTAATGCACTGGGATAATTGCTGGTCTTGTGCCAAAAGTAGAAACAATTATATTATAAAGTTTTACCGATAGAGAGAGAGCTGGTTTCTAACATAGACACAAGACTCTCTCATTGGAATTTACACAACATCAACTGGGTAGATATCTATGCTTGTGTGTGTGTGTGTGCAGGTATGGATGTTATTGTATGTGTGGATCTGTATGCTTTGAGTTATATGCGTATATGTACATAGGGTTTGTATCTATATATGTGTTTATACAACTATTACATGCAGAATTTTTGGAATGTTTTTTTTTTTTACAGTTCTATTAATGGATTGTACTTATAACTTCCTAGCTAGTCATGTTCTTTCTAGTTCTGTGAAGCCCAGCTTCTCAAGGTGTGTACTGAGACAGTTAGTCACATATCCCAGAGCCCCTATAACCGCAGGTATAAATCTGAAGGTATAGTCTGGGTGGAGTATCTGCAGATTTCTCATTAGTTCTGCATAGATGTTCTCCTTTTCATTAATCTTTAATATATTATATTGGCATCTGCTAGGCAGTTGACTTCCACTACTGTGAGTATGTATGTATGTATGTATGTTTGTTCTTCTGGTTTTATAATTTCACAAATGTTTGCCAATAGAGAGAGGTTTCTAACATAGACACAAGACTCTCTCATTGGAATTTACACAACATCAACTAGGTAGGTATGTATGTATGTATGCATTTCTGCATGCATGCATGTGTAGATATGGATGTTATTATATGTGTGGATGTGGATGTTTTGAGTTGTATGTGTGCATGTGTTTATGCTTAGTATCTGTGCATGTTTATATGTAGTTAATAGATGCAAAATTTTTGGAATGTTTTACATATTTTTACTGTTCCTTTAATGGATTGTACTTGTAATTTCCTAACTAGTTTTGTTCTTTCTGTTCCTGTGAAGCCCAGCTTCTCAAGATTTGTATTGAGGCAGTTACTAACATATCCCAGTGCCCCAATAATCACAGGCATAAATCTGAAGATATAATCAGGGTGGAGTATCTGCAGATTTCTCATCAGTTCTGCATAAATATTCTTCTTTTCACTAATCTTTGATATTATATTGGCATCTGCTGGACAGCTAACTTCTACTACTGTGCATGCCTTCTTTTCCCTGTCCCATATCATAACATCTGGTCTGTTATGCCTGCATTTTATTGGGATTTTTACTGGAACATTCCACCAGTACTCTTTCATATTATGTATATGTATGTCTTCCATATTGCTGTAGCTTTTAATGTGTTTATTATTGGGGCTATCTTTTCTACGGATTGCATTGTACAGTGTTTTGGGCACTACATCATGCCTCATATGTAGATAGTACCGCGATGACATCTTTGGACAGCTGCTTATGACATGGGTGACATCTTCGATGTTAATTCTGCAGAGTCTGCACTTGTTATCACATATAGGTGTTTTGCCTGCATCCCTATCTCTTTTGTGAATCAGGTATTTTGTGTTAATTTCCTGTTCTTGGATTGCAAAAGCGTATCCTTCAAAGTGGGAGCCAATATAGCGGTTGTTGGTCCAAGATAGACTACTTTCTTTATCTATATTACTCTCACTCTGGAGCTTCCTGGCAACATATCCATGCATGATTTTTTGCTGATAAGCATGCAGTTTTTCATCCATGGATTCACTGCGATACTGCTGAGCAACTTCCCTGGGTGTGAGTTTTTGATTATCACACAGGGAATACCTCTTGAGGAGTTCCTTCCCAACTCTCATGATCTTATCTGTTTCGTGCAGATAGACTTGCTCGAGAGATGGGCTCCTACGCTTTGAGGTCCGTAGATATATGTATGTATGTATGCATCTATGTATGTATGCATGTATGAATGCATGTATACATATATATATATATGTATATATGTGTGAATGTGTGTGTGTGTTATTGACAGATGTGAGAAAAAGTACTCAATACCAAAGAAGATTTTAAATACACATTTAATGGCAAAATGTTACTCTGGTGTACATGCTGGATCATCAGACAAGACTGTATATGTATATATATATATATATATATATATATATATATATATTGCATATATATATATGTATATATATATATATATTGCAAGGGTGGCACGGGAACTGATTCTGGCTTGATTTCTACAGCTGGATGCCCTTCCTAACACCAACCTCATTTACAGTGAGTGCTGGGTGGTTTTTTCCGTGGCACCTCCACGACCACTTTGCAGTGGAATGATATGGACTGCAGTCCCTATCATCTCATTTCTACAGCTGAGTAAACTGGAGCAATGTGAAATAAAGTGTCTTGCTCAAGGAAACAACACATCACCCAGTCTGAGAATTGAACTCACAACCTTTCGATTGCAAGGCCAATGCTCTAACCACTAAGCCATGCACCTCCATATGTATGTGTGTATGTGTATATGTATATATATATATATATCATCATCATCATCATCATCATGGTTTAACGTCCATGTTCCACGCTTGCATGGGTTTGGATGGGAGTTTTCCCACTTGAGGCAAGAGTGGTTGTCTTGCTCGCATAGGACTGTCTGGCGGGTTTTCTACAGCTGGATGCCCTTCCTAACACCAACCACATTTACAGTGTGGGACTGGGAGGTTTTTACCGTGTTGCCTACACGGCCACATTACAGCGTGGACTGTGTGTTTTTTTGTCCTACACGATCTCATTTGTTTCGGCCTGGATGTTGTGGCACCAACGTAACTTTACATTGAAAGGGGCGGTGTGGATGGGGTGGCGGTGGTGTGACATATATATATATATATATATATATATATAAGGATTAAAATACTGGAGCGTGTTGGAGTTAAACACCCTCTTCGTATTATAGAAATGACAGTAAAAGGTATAGCTCAATGTAATTAAACAGAGCCGAAGAATTATGAAAATAAAACAAAGAAGCCTTCAATACATCAAAAGTCTTTATTAGCCAACAATGTTGGCTATATATATATGATAAAGAACACAAGAGCGTCTACAACATCAAAAGATTTTTATTGGCTTACAATGTTTCTTCCTTACGTAACCGTAGGATTCGTCAGAGCTATAAAAGGGGTTTGATTGGTGTTATGGACTCTACCAACCGAACATTCAAGAACAAAGAGTAAAGAGAGTAAAGAGCAAAAGCAGGGGACGATAAGTCTAATTTTGGTGCGGGAGGGTGGGGTGTGGGTCCTTGTTTACTAGCTGTGGTCATATTCATTCCCGGGAGTCGGGTGGTTAGTTGAGCCATAGATGGGGTGGCGTCGATAGTAGGGTGCAGAGGGTGTGCAGAGGCTACACACAAAGGGCATACAATATATATATAACGGAGGAGAAAGTACATGAGGTAATTAGAAATGGAAAAAGAGTAATAATAATAATCTATAATTAATAATGTATAATAAGGCATGGGGAAGATTACACTATAATAAGGTATAAGATTAAGAATAAGGTAAAATATAAAGGAGGATAAAAGTGAAAATAAGAATAAAGATAAAAAATATATATAAAAAATGTATAGAGAATATATAAAGAAATATAAGCAAGTATTAGAAGGGGAAAACACAATGTAAAAAAAACAATTTTTTCAAATAAAAATATTATAAATATGGGGGGAGAAAACGGGAGAGAGAAATATAATCAAATGTGATTAGTTGAGAGAATATAAGATGATAATAGTTATGTCAAGTTTATACATCTTAATAATAAATAATCTGTATATCAGAGTTACACATCGTTCAATTCACTTGCAGGTTCAAGCCACGTGGCATAGTCCATTGTTCATCTGTGTGGTCATGTGCGTTTGTTTTTGACACCACAGCAGATGCCTCATGTACTTTCTCCTCCGTTATATATATATTGTATGCCCTTTGTGTGTGTGTAGCCTCTGCACACACTCTGCACCCTACTATCGACGCCACCCCATCTATGGCTCAACTAACCACTCGACTCCCGGGAATGAATATGACCGCAGCTAGTAAACAAGGACCCACACCCCACCCTCCCACACCAAAATTAGACTTATCGTCCCCTGCTTTTGCTCTTTACTCTCTTTACTCTTTGTTCTTGAATGTTCGGTTGGTAGAGTCCATAACACCAATCAAACCCCTTTTATAGCTCTGACGAATCCTACGGTTACGTAAGGAAGAAACATTGTAAGCCAATAAAAATCTTTTGATGTTGTAGACTCTCTTGTGTTCTTTATCATATATACGGCTCTGCTCCAAAGCATAGAGCTAATTATTATGCTGCCAATACCTTAATGGGACACGGGTATACAATACCTAACTCATATTAACCTAAGTATATATATATATATATTTAAAAGATTATAGGTGTAACACTCAATATATATATATATTGGTAAATATCTTTAAGTCGTTTGGAAGCCTCGACAATGCAAATGGGTAAATCTCCGGGTAACAAGATCCGGTGGTGGAGAGAGAGATGTAAGTGGGTGTACGTTGAGATGCGTGGTGTGTATAAGACGTGTAGAAGAATGAAGGAAAGAGTATAAAGGATAAAATAAAAATAAGAACACGAGAGAGAGTTACCTTGGGAGAGATTTAATTGTCCCTATATATTTCGGATTCACATCCATCAACTGGGGGGTTTTTCCGGGGTGGGGGAAAGGTTGTCTGTCGGAAAGGTGCGAAACGCGTCCTCCGCCGTTTGTTGTTTTGAATATCTGAGGTATTCAGCAGAGCGCGCGTGCGCGTGAAATGGGGTTGGTCGGGCAGAGGTCAGCGGCCGAATGTGGGAGTGGGGTGGTGCTAGCTGTCAGTCCATTCTCTGCCTGTTTGTTAAATGTTACTGTGTGTGTGTGTGCGTGTGTTGTTGTCTCGCTTGAGTGTGTGTGTGTTGTTGCCTTGTTCCTCTGTATTGGCAGTGTAGTATGTTCGTATGGTGGAATGCTACTGTGTGTGTGTGCGTGTGCGTGTGTAGTTGTCTCGTTTGTGTGTGTGTCTGCGTGTGTTGCTGATTCATTTGTTAACTTAAACCAGCCACCTCATTTTGCTTCTCTCAGATCGATTGTTTATTTGCGGTGCAAGGCGTTTGATAAAAAGCGCTTCCTTGATACGTAACGTGCCAACGTTTCTTTCAGTCGCTAGAATTGTGACAATGGGCCTTCCGTCTTTGTTTCCACATTTGTCTATGTGTTTTTAGTGTGTTAGGTAAGAACAAAGCAAAAACACACACACACTCAAGCGAGACAACAACACACGCACACACACACACAGTAACATTTAACAAACAGGCAGAGAATGGATTGACAGCTAGCACCACCCCACTCCCACATTCGGCCGCTGACCTCTGCCCGACCGACCCCATTTCACGCGCACACGCGCTCTGTTGAATACCTCAGATATTCAAAACAACAAACAGCGGAGGACGCGTTTCGCACCTTTCCGACAGACAACCTTTCCCCCAACCCGGAAAAAAACCCCAGTTGATGAATGTGAATCCGAAATATATAGGGACAATTAAATCTCTCCCAAGGTAACTCTCTCTCGTGTTCTTATTTTTATTTTATCCTTTATACTCTTTCCTTCATTCTTCTACACGTCTTATACACACCACGCATCTCAACGTACACCCACTTACATCTCTCTCTCCACCACCTCTTGTTACCCGGAGATTTACCCATTTGCATTGTCGAGGCTTCCAAACGACTTAAAGATATTTACCTATTATTCCACAATGCTTCAAGCAAACTTTAATACTCTCTTATATATATATATTGCTTATTGTGATCCAGTTCGTGGTTAAAAAAGCCAGTTACATGGACGGTTTCAACGTACGGTTAGGGGTAACTCCACAAGTTTGTAAGAATTCCGTTCAATCTTGGAGTATAAAGTATAAAAGAGAAAACACAAGTAAGCATTAAGAGAAGGATTTTATCCAGGTATTTATGACCGTTCCATTGGTAAGTGCAACCTTATATTGCTATACTGCAAATAGCAGCCACTCAATGATAATTGTTGTTCACATCCAAATTTTTAAAATAGTATAGCAATATAAGGTTGCACTTACCAATGAAACGGTCGTAAATACCTGGATAAAATCCTTCTCTTAATGCTTACTTGTGTTTTCTCTTTTATACTATATATGTATATATATATATATATATATGTATATATATATATGTATATACACACACACACACACATCTGAGATTTTTGTTCATTTTTTGTGTCTTCAGAGAAGGTAATATCTGAAGCAATATCTGAAAATATGACATCTTCATATCACAATTGCATGATGGAGATACTCCTTTGGTTATTATGATGAGTGTTCTAGTTGATCCGATCAACGGAATGGCCTGCTCATGAAATTAAAGTGCAAGTGGCTGAGCATTCCACAGACACATATACCTTTTAAGGAAGTTTCAGTGTGACACAAGGCTGGTTCTTCGCACTACAGATGCAACTCAATTTTGCCAGCTTAGTGGACTGGAGCAACGTGAAATAAAGTGTCTTGCTGACACAACACGCCACCAGGAATCAAACTCACAACCTTACAATTGTGAGCTGAATAACCTAACCACAATGCCACGCACCTGAAGGTGAATTGCATGATATATCGTAATCAACATGCCATTATTAGAAACCATTAAGAATTAACACTGTATTTCACATAACAATAACTTCATTATATCTACCTAATAGAAATTGAAAGAGAAAAAGAAAGAAATAAAAGTAGAAGCAGTAGGTGATGGATTATAATGAAAATATTTGTATGAAAACTACTGAGTAAGAAATATTAAAAATTAACTAAAAGGAAATAATTAGATGTGATATTAGAAATTATATAGGGATATAATAGAAAATACAAATAAAAACTATCAATAGTGTGGAAATCGTCATCGAGACCTCAGGTGTATTTGGATCCCACACTGCCAACGTCCTCAACAAGATCTGAATGTTGACAGCCTGTCTTAGGAAGGAGCCCCATGAGGTGGGGTGACTCTTGCTGGCCATTGTCAGTGGGAATGCTTTTGCTGTCTTGTTTGCGGGGTAAAGCCCCATTACCGCCGCACCCTAGGCCCAGAGCCCAATCACCCTCCTCCTTCACCCTCCCCATTCTTCTGTGACGCTAGAGCCCTTGCCTTTCCACTCCATATCCATTTTTTTTTATATTTTCTTATTTTACATTCCACTCTTTCTTCTCAATCTAAAACTGTTTTTTTTTTCTTTTTCTATTAAATTGTTATAAACATCAATTTACTACTGTTGATTAAATAAATAATGTCATATATTGGATAGTATAGCTAATATTAAATATCATAGAAATACAGTAAATATAATAAAAAATGAATTAAGTTAACAAAATTATATATATATATAAAAAAAACTAAAAAAAAACTCACAGTCAACGCTGTAATGTGGCCGTGTAGGTAACACGGTAAAAAGTTCCCAGTTCCACACTGTAAATGTGGTTGGTGTTAGGAAGGGCATCCAGCCGTAGAAAGCCTGCCAGATAGTCCTATATGAGCAAGACACAATACCCGACCAACCTTCCCTCAAGTGGCACAACTCCCATCTAACCCATGCTAGCGTGGAAGATGGACATTAAACGATGCTGATAATGATGATGATATATATATTATTAGGACAATGGGATTGATGAGTTAATATCTGTATACAACAACTACAACGGTAGGTACGCGATGGGGCCCACCCACAGCCCCGGCGGACAGAATGGAAAAGGTGTTTCCACAGAGGACGGCAAGGGAGACGCACTGGAAAAGCCACTCCAACTCGCGGGGCTCACACCTGCGGCTGGTCAACTCAGCGCCTATGGTGGTGAGTAAGGAGGTAGCCCTGGGGCCGAGGACACCAGAAGTCTCCACTGCCAGGGGTACGACCGCAAACCTGTCGGAGAGCGACCAGTATTTGAGGAGTTTGGCCACCTCAGCCCGACATGCAGCAGAACCTGGGTCAGTCGCAGACTGCACCAGGTTGTGGCTGCAGAAAGTGTCGGTGCAAGTGGTATCCCAGACAAGAGGTTTGCCACCGCGAAACGGGAAGATGGTCATGCGATCTGGCCTTTTGCCATCCCCTCCATCCAGCCCCACCGGCTCAAGCTGGGAAGGGAAGCCCGCAGCATCCAAGCCATGCTTAATGACCTCGTTGAGTGAAGCATGGCGTGGAATGCGGCCGGCAGTGGCGACAGGAACGCGGGTGGAGGCGAAAGAGTCCACGGTCGAACCACAGCGACATTAATGTGGCTGACAGATCCAGAGGCCGAGCCTCAGGGAAACGCCAATTCGCAGGCTATGGTTGTCTAGCTGCATGCCAGTGGAGAAGGAGAGCAGGTCATGGAACCAGGCACCACTGTGGTGTTTGGAGGCCGCACGAAAACAAGCAAAGCGGTGCTGGTCGAGCTGGCGCATGAGCCTGAGGGCAGGCTGCACTGGATGTCATCCCAAGTGCGTTGGGGGGACTTGATGTCAATAGGAGGAGAAGGAGGAGGGACGTCCCAGCAGGTCCCACATCTCACAGGTGGCCTCACGTTCTCTGAACACAGAGGATTCTGTTGTGTTTTGAAGAACTCTGCTGACGAGGACACGGCACGAGGTTACCGATGAAAGATATGCCGGCAAAGCTAGTGAGATCGGGGACCGGAGGCCAAGGCCGCCATACCTGACAGGTAAAGTTGCCTGTTGCTACCCTATGTCGTCAAATTTGACATTGCATATCCCCTCGGCTGCTGCTCGGATACAAGTGTCGAGGTCAGCGAGGAGAGATGTCTGGGTGTAGCATACGGGAACTGATTCTGGCTTGATTTCTACAGCTGGATGCCCTTCCTAACACCAACCTCATTTACAGTGTGGGCTGGGTGCTTTTTTGCCGTGGCACCTCCACGACCACTTTGCAGTGGGAGGGTGTGGAGGCATATTGTCTATATGCTTATACTCGTGAGGGGGTCGGGTCTTCTGTATTACTGCGTGACGCCAGAGGTCACAGTCATGTGTCATCGCCTTTGAGAGGTGCAATTGGGTAAGGTCGGCTTTTATCACCTCATCCCAGGTCTTCTTGGGTCTCCCCACTCCGCGGTTTCCATCGACTTCTAGTGCTCTGCACCTTTTTATGCAGCTGTCATCCTTCATACGCATCACATGTCCATATCAACGCAGCCGCCTCTCCTGCAACAGCATTTGATTCCTCTTATGCTCAGTCTCTCTCTCAATTCATTTATGCTTTGCCGTTCACGTATATTACTATTACACATCCATCGGAGCATGCAGGCTTCATTTCTTTCTAATCTACTCAAGTCTTCCACAGACAGCGCCCAGGTCTCACTACCATATAACATTGCTGTTCGTATACACGCATCATACAGTCTGCCTTTTATTTTGAGGGAAAAGCCTTTTGCAGTTAGCAGTGGCAGTGGCAGTGGCAGATAGTTATTATAATACTTAGGTATTATAAACTACAATTTTACCCTGCATCTAGATAAAAAAAATAGCTTCATAGTTACTTTTACTACTCTCCACTAACATATTTTTTTAATTTATGCCAACATTTATTTATGAAGACCATGTTATATATATACACACACATCTATAAATGAATAATGGAACTTGAACAAGGATTTTCACTATTTTTTCATATATTTTTTTAAAATGACTTAATTTTTCATCTTCACTTTTTCTACACTCCTATTTGTGTGCTCAGTACCACATGATTCTTATGACTCATCAGATTTACTTACATGATGTTTCATTCTTAAACACTTTCATGGATTATACTATTGATGAGAAGAATGATCTTATTTTGCTGATTGTCAAATTACATTGAGCTTAAAACATTATTGGCATAATACTTCATTTACCTGCCATTATGAATGGCTGACTGAATACACACATGTGCTTTTTCTCAAAAATGTTTTTTTCCATTGTCCTTTTTCTATTTCATCTTCTATTTCTCATTCTATCTTCTAATGAAGGGCTAGTGTTTGAATGTAAAGACACTTTTTCTACTATATCAAGCATTGTATTGTCTTGTTTGCTTTGTTGTTTCCATTTACTTTTTGTAAACATATATATATATGTGTGTGTGTGTGTATATATGTATATATGTGTGTGTGTGTGTGTGTGTGTGAATTTCGTACATCTAAAGATATATGGTATATTTAATAAATAAACATTTTGAAAATAAATTTATATTATATATATATATATCCAGGGTAAATATTCAGGTGTATGAAGTGTTATGCCAATAATGTTTCAAGCTCAATGTAATTTCACAATCTTCAATATAAGATGAATCTTCTCACTGGTATAATCCATAAATGTATTTAAGAATCAAACTTTGTGTATGTAAATCCAATGAGCAGTAAGAATGTGGTGATACAGAGCACATAAATAATTGTTTCTACATTTGGCACAAGGCCATAATAATGTAAAAAAACCAAAACTGCAAAATGAAGTCATTCTTGACATATATTTCTACAAAAACAAACAGTAAAAGCTTTGGTCAAGCCCCATTCCATGGGAACTCCTGTTTGTTTATGACTTAGTCTTTATAGCTGAATCCATAGAAGTGTTAAAGGCAAATTTTCTAGCATGGAAGAAGAATCTAGAGTTGAAAGGCCTAAAAGTAAATTTAGCAAAGACGAAAGTCTTAATAAGTAGGAAAGTGGATAGGAAGCTGATACCATTAGGAAAATGGCCTTGTCTAATATGTCAAAAAGGAGTGGGCAGAATTTCTGTAAGCTGCATGCATTGTAATCTATGGATTTACAAAAGATGTAGTGGGTTGCAGGCAAGTTAATGGAAAAGATATACAACTTTTGTTACCTATGCAATCTAATTAGTAATGGGCGTTGATGCTTTGAAGGTGTGATAGCCAGGATAAAAACAGGCTGCAAAAAATTCAGAGAGCTGTTACCTCTGCTGACAACAAAGGGATTTCTTTTTCTCAGAGGGAAAGGTAGACTGTATGATGACTATGTGTGAAGTGCAATGCTACATGGCAATGAAACATGGGCCTTGACTACTGAAGACCTGCAAAGGCTGGAAAGAATTGAAGCAAGTATGTTCAAGTGGATGTGTAATATTAATGAGCATGAACAACATAGCATAAGCAAACTGAAAGAAAAACTTAGCATTATGGGAATTGAATGCAGTCTGCAAAAGAGAAGTCTGTGATGGTATGGACATGTGATGTGTATGGAAGATAGCAGCTGCATAAAAAATGTAGAGAAACCCCAGTAGCTGGGACCCATGGAAGAAGCACATCCAGTAAGACTTGGAACAATATATTAAAGACCAACCTCAAAACCTAAACCTCACAATAGAGATAACAAGGGCTGGTGCTATGCTGTGCTAGTGAAGACTCAGCCGACAGCATATAATGTGACCTGACATATTCTCGTGTTCCCTCCAGTACTAGCACTTACTAGTAGCTATCCTCATCATCATTCCACACTGCCACCTCCACTCCATTCATGTCCCCTCCAGTAGTATTGGATGAGATGGTTGCTGACATGTTTCCTCTGCTGAAGAAGCTGCTTCTGTGTTACTGTGCAAGTCTCGTACAATGTTAATATGAAGACCTCCTTGCATGAGAAATATAACGAGCAATCTCTAAATCACTATGCCCTGCCTTTAAACTTTTAGCATTTAAACCAGCTGTATCTGGCCAGAATTCTCTCACCTCTTTCTGTTCAAACTGGCCGCAACTAGACACTCATACTTATGTTAAGGTATTGTTCTCAAAATAAATAATATCAAAATCTGCTAGATTCAACATTATGTCAGATAAAGCCTTTATCACAAAAATATAATTGTATATATAGAATAATATAAACGCTAAAGGGTTAAGACAATGATTACAGCATGCCTTGTCATTTGCTTAGTTAGTTTGATGTCTATCATCATTTATTTGAAAAGAATTAGAGCTATTAAAAGACATGTCTTCAAAGAACTAAGCAAATCTGTACATATGTTTGTATATCTAGATGTGTGTATGTGCGATACTAAATGCAAAACTTCTGCAATGTTCCACACATTTTATCATTTCCTTTTATACTTTCTTAATAAGCAGTATTCTTTCTAGTTTTCTGAAACACAGATTCTCTAGATTGCTGCCAAATGTAGATAATTATGATCTACTTTTTTCAAACTGGTACTTTTTTTTTTATCGTTCATTATTTGTTGGACTGCGAAATTGTGAGACATAAAGACACACAATATAAACGATGGCATTGTTTTTAGACTGGAGTAAACATAAACATATAGACACATACACATACATGTATACATGAGTATGTCTGTGCTTGTGTGTATGTATCTATGTGTATATATGTGTCATCTGTGTGTATCTGTGTCTGCGTGCATATGTTTGTATGTATACACACTTTTGAAGTTATAAATGAAAGGAAAAGTACTCAAGACATGAATTAGAGTATATTTATTTTGAATATGTCATTCACTGTTTCTTGTTTTGTCACCTGAACAATTATTCAGGTGACAAAAGACTGAATGGAGAAACTTGTCATTAGCCAGCACAGAACACCAATCCAATTGATTTTCTTTGATCAATGGTGGTCAAAACATTCTCATTGACTGAGTCCACATATATCTTAGAATTGTTGCTATTGTTATTAGACTTAGGTAGGTTACAAGTAGTAGGGGTGGTAGTGGTGGTAGTCAACTTAATGCCAAAATTTATGGGCATGAAGCCAGCCAAAGAGAGTGGGGAGGAGGGGTTAATTTCTATTTAGCTTAAATTCATAGAAACTGGAGATAAGCAATGACCTCATAGAATCTTGAGAGTTGGAAAACAATTAATTCCACCACCAGTCAGCTCTGATTGGGTATATCCATGTCACAGAAGTAGCCAGTTCATGGACAAGGTGAAATTCACCGATCTATTCTTGTTCCAGATATTCCATGCTAACAAAAGAAATTGTAGTTATAAACTTGTGTCAAACTTGATCAAACACATGTAATCAAAAGTGTTCCAGCAGTGATCATACCATCTTCTTAGTCCAAGCATATTATAGGGCCTCTTTAGTTTTGTTCAATCACATATAGTTTTGAAAATACAGCATACTCTTTTATATACTGATGCATCTACTCAGAAGCTGAAATTGGAGATCCCAGTTGCAGCTTACATTTCCGTCCCTTAGAATTTAGACCTATTTTCAGATATATTTGAACTTCTGATTCTTAAAATGGCACCAAATTTGGTATATGTGATCAGGCCATTTTGGCACAAAAATAACAATATTAATGCTATTAATGCTATTAATATATTGCATGCTATTAAAACAACCAAATATTACTCTAAATCAGTTGTGAATGCTTTGCAGTAGAATCTATAGTAATTGTAACTAAAAAACAAACATCAATCATATAAAAGGATCAGTCATTCAACATTTAAGAGCTTCATTTAAAAAACTTTCTAGAATCTAATTTATCAGAAGTCCTCTTGAAGATTCCAGCAATAATCTGCCACCATATATGTATCCCATTTTCCCTGATGAAATCTTTCTCTTTGCTTAAATCACCAAATTTTCTTGAAACTGACTGTGAAGGTATGAACTTTGAGGTTCATGTATGGCTAATATCACTAACATTGGAGAACATGTCCTCTAATAATTCAGTGAAGTTGTCTGCCTTATGATTGTTTAGAAAGTTTTTGACATCTAGAACAAATGAAGACCCTGCAGAGAACTAAGTGTTATGTACTGAATCTTGGAAAAGAGAACTTTTTAATAGTTTTCTTATTTGAGGACCATAAGAAACCTGCTTTAAGTTTGTTTGTGCTCAATCCAGGCAGTTTAATCATCTCTACCTCCTAGATAAATCTGAGGCTTTGTGCATAAATTAGAAATAAAATATTAGTTTGAAACTACTTAGCTTACTTCTTTGGTTATTTAACACTAATATAATCATTCACCCTCATCATCATCCATTTAATGCCAGTTTTCCCATGCTTGGATGAGACTTTTCCAGAACATCATCCCTCCAATTATGTTCCTCCATTATTTCCTCTGTGAGACTCAGTATTTTGAAATCTGCTCTCACCACCTTTGCTTAGGGTTTCCTTGGTCTTCCTCTACTGCAGCTCCTTTCCACTGGGAACTCCTGGCACTTCTTTACCCAATGATCATAATCAATATGCATACGGGGTCAATACCAGTGCAGTTATCTCTTTTGAGTACTGAATATGATTCCTCTTCTACCCAGTTTCTCTCTCAACTCATCAATATTTTGCTATTCATGCACATTAACATCACACATCCATCAGAGCATGCATATTTAATTTCGCTCCAGATTTTACATATCTTCTTTATTTACTGCTTATGTATCACTCCCATGTAATATCACACTTTGCATGCAAGCATCATACAACCAGCTTTTCATTCAGAGAGAGAAACCTTTTGTTGTAAATAGCAGGCATCATACAACCAGCTTATCATTCAGACCTTTTGTTGTAAATAAAGGTAGTAACTCCTTGAACTTTTTCCATCCTGTTCTTATTGTAGCTACTATGCATTCAAAGCAACCTCTCCAGGGCTAATTAAGTCACTTAGGAAACAGAAGCTATCAATAACCTCTATGGAGCCTTCCTAGAATTGAAAAATTTTATTTCACTAATGTTACTATTAGCTATTCCTGTACATCTGCCACATATAAAGTCTACCTTTTCTGTTTGTCTGCCTGCTATCCCATGACCTAGAATTTACATTATACATTATAGAGTTTTTACCTACTCCCTCTCTACATATTGAGCAAGGCCACTCCCCTAATAGAACCAGAGACCTGTCTTCTTTCCTATTTACTAAAACTTTAATCTTTGCTAAGTTTACTTTGAGCACTTTTGATTCTAAGTTTTGTTTCCACAGTAGGAATTTCTTCTCTAGCTATTCCATAGCTAGGTCCTCAGCATACAGAATTTCCCATGGTCTTAAACTCCTGTATTATGGCCTGGATGACTATATAATAAACAGAAATTGACCAGGGACTGAGCCCTGATGATCACCTTAAAACAAGTGAAAAAAGAAAAATTCTGTTTAAAATGTTTCATTTGAAATTATATAAAAAAAAATTCCTTCAAGACTAGAGTTATCAAAAAGGTTGGTTATTGATTGAGCAAACGTAAGAAGAATGGTGTACAAGCTGTAACTATCTTTTTTTTGTTTCTCTTTTCTTTCAAAGACTACATTATTCAACATGTCCTTCTTTTTTTTTGGGGGGGGGGGGGGCAATGAGATTATGGAGGTTTGGTTGCTATTTGTAACAGATCAAATGAATATATAGATGCTCTGTTTTTTCAAGAGAGATTAGTTATAATTGGATGTAAGAATATTCACAAATGCCTCTTTAGAATTTCCTTAATTGCCTTGAGAAATTTAAAGCTAATTATTTTGTCAAAGATTATACTGATATCATGGACTCAGCATGACCAAATGATTAGAAAGTTCACTTACTTGTCTACCCAGTATTATTGAAGTTCACTTTGTAATAATGTGTTCTCAGGTTTTTATCCTACTCCATAGCCATGTGAGTGAAATTAGGTAAGCTGAAACTATGTGGAAATCCATTGGATGGGCTGCATCTGAAATTACAGCATTGTTATGCATGGTGTCATGCTGATTCTTACTTTAAGAATTACACATGTCTGTTGATGTTATTCTTTTAGTCTTGGATCAAATATGACAAGGAAAGAATGATATGTTATTGAAAAGTGGGTATGTTTAGAAAGCCGTACAATGTAAGTTGGTTATAATTACCAAGGAAACAAGTCATAAAGGAATTGAGAGAGGTGAGGTAGAATGCAAAGAGTGGGAGAAGGAGAAAAATAAAAGGACAAGAATGACTGATTGTTACTTTTAATTAATTTATTATTCCCAAAGTTCTTTTTGGATTTACCATGTTGTTATTTTTTGGTGCTACCTTTATAGTCTTTATTTCGTTAGTATTGACATAATGGATGTTTAACCTTCAGCATACACTTATATGCATATGTTGAATATAAAAACATAGATATCAGCAACCTATTCTATTGCTACCCCAATGATACAAGCCTAGACTGTGTGGGAGAACACTCTCTGTCATGCAGAACCCTAGTTGCAAGCCACCTCATGGTCCTGGTGGACAGAATAGAAAAAGCAAAGATAACGAGGGAGATGTGTTGAAATAGCCATTCCAACTCATGGGTCTCACTTCTGTTAGTGGCCAAACTCCACCTTGATAACAGTGAGTAGGGAGGTGGTGCTCCACCTTGATAACAGTGAGTGGTACAAGGACCAAGAATGCCAGAAGTCTCTATCAATACTCCATCACTGTTATCAAGGTGGTGCTCCACCTTGATAACAGTGAGTGGTACAAGGACCAAGAATGCCAGAAGTCTCTATCAATACTCCATCACTGTTATCAAGGTGGTGCTCCACCTTGATAACAGTGAGTGGTACAAGGACCAAGAATGCCAGAAGTCTCTATCAATACTCCATCACTGTTATCAAGGTGGTGCTCCACCTTGATAACAGTGAGTGGTACAAGGACCAAGAATGCCAGAAGTCTCTATCAATACTCCATCACTGTTATCAAGGTGGTGCTCCACCTTGATAACAGTGAGTGGTACAAGGACCAAGAATGCCAGAAGTCTCTATCAATACTCCATCACTGTTATCAAGGTGGTGCTCCACCTTGATAACAGTGAGTGGTACAAGGACCAAGAATGCCAGAAGTCTCTATCAATACTCCATCACTGTTATCAAGGTGGTGCTCCACCTTGATAACAGTGAGTGGTACAAGGACCAAGAATGCCAGAAGTCTCTATCAATACTCCATCACTGTTATCAAGGTGGAGTTTGGCCACTAACAGAAGTGAGACCCATCCAGTTAATAAAACAACTGAATATTCATCTTCAAAACCAATAGAGATCCATTTACTTTATTACTTGTATCATAACTTTCTTAATGACTGTGACAAGCACGACTCAACTAGTTAGGGAAAAACTTTAGAGACACTTTATCAGAGGTTCTTAAATGACATTGAGAAAATTAGGAACAGTCATTTTGTACAGAATGTTAGTGATATCAAATCCTAAACACCATATGTAAGTTAATTTCAGTGGGTTTGTGAAAAAAATCTTAGTTTGTGGGGACCCCTTATCAAAGGTCACTATAGGTTAAAATCTGAGGGACAAGGAAGATGCAGAGATGCCTTAACATTTTTTATACCAAATCAGCTAAAATGACTCATGTTTATTTTTAAATATTTATCTAAAAACCTTCCATCATCATTTTATGTAAGAATCTTTAAGTTGTGCTCTAAACACTAGCTTAATAATGAGAAAGTCAGTTATATTACTAAATCCTTCCAAATTCGTGATTTTTTTCCAAAATTGTTTGAAAATCATAGACAATGTCTTTCATTAGAAATATGGTAATGATACACTTGATTAGATGCTCTCAAAAATCCTTCAGAAATATTCCTTGTGATCATTAGAAATATAATTTGTTTTAATTTGTAAATAAATAAATAAACACAAGAGTAAAATAAAATAAATAAACACAAACAGTAATAAAAAGTATAAATACAGAAAGTGAATAGTAAAAATAATTTTTTTAAATCATTGTAGCATTATTAATCCGCTGCCCTTATTAATAAAAAGAATGTTTAACATTGGAACAAGGCCACACGCATTAGGGGCAGGATTTAGGGTTGATTGAATTAACCTTAGTGTTTAATTGTATTTATTTAATATTAATAACATTATCATCTTTGCTATTGTTATGGCAATAGAGTGACAAAATCAACAGTTTTCATATCTCCTTGCTTGGAGTTGAATTTATTTTTCAATTATTGTTGAATAAATATCAGTTAACTACCAGCCTCCATTTAATAACTGCAACAACAGTCATACAAATTACCACCATAAACAGTGCAAGCATTGCATAATTGATGATGTAAAATTTCCTAGATTGAAACTGTATAGATTGGAAGAGATGGGTATTATCAGATAGACTGCACTTTACTTGGTTAGTAAACTTAACACATCATCAACGCTTGGCCCTTAGGTGCCCTTAGCTGAATCCACTCTGCTGTAATTATTTGAACCAAGTATCTGCTCTTAGGATAACTTTCTCTTCCACCCATCAGACTCAAAGACCCTAGAAAGGATCATGCCCTTCCCATTCTGGCTAAGACATAAATCATCATCATCTTCAACATCATCATCATTTTACATCCATTTTTTTTATGCTGACATGAGTTGGACAGGTTGTTACAGTTCAAGACCAGACTGGCCGGAACACCTAATTGTGCACGTTATGTTCCGTATTTAGTATGTTTTCTATGGCTAGATGTCGTTCCTAACATGAACCACCTTATAGGGTGTGTTGGATATGTTTTTTAATGACACCAGTACTACTACTTTATAGAGTGAACTGGGAAAAATAGTTTTTTGATGAAATCTAAAGTTTACCCCACCCTCTAAAATTAGGACTCAGAACACTAGGGGATAAAACTATACTGTTTTTACGACGTTCCAAAACGACATAAAGATTCTTTATGCTTGCAGAAAGGCGTGACATGCTGGAGAATAGGTATAGTTGAAAGACAAAATTGACCTTTAATTGTGTGCCCAGAATTCATAAGAATTATTGTTGTAGAAAATGCCTGTCTAAACATAAGAAAATTGAGTTTGTTTAAACGTTATTTGGTGCTAAAATGGTGGCTTTGTGACAATGTTAGAAAATTCTTTCTAACATTGGCAAAGGGCCAACAATTTGGGGAAAGAGAAAAATCGACTGGTACTTCATTTTATTGACCCTGGGAAGATGAGAAGCAAAATTGACTTTGGTGTGATTTGAACTCAGAATATAAAAAACAAGAACAAATACTGCAAAACATGTGTCCAATATTCTACTGATACTGCCGATCTACTGCCCTCCTAATATCAATAATAATAATTTTTTTCTTTTTGCAGCAACTGAAGCACCAGAATTTAGTAAATCTTATTGAAGTTTTTCGGAGGAAGAAACGCCTGCATTTAGTATTTGAATACGTTGATCACACAGTGCTTAATGAGTTGGAGAAAAATCCCCATGGGTCAGTATGAATTAGATTCTATTTTCCTTAAAAGGAACAAGTGTGAGTTATTCAGAAAGCTGTTATCTTTGTTGGCAATAAAAGTTTTCTCAAGTTACTCAACCTGCTAGAAATAGCAGCCCAAACTCCCTCAAATCACACTCTACTGTCTGAAAAAAATGAAGGATGCATTTAGCTCCTGATGTACAAGAGGACAGAATGGTCCCAGTTTAACACTAACACTTGATCACTTTTAACACAGTTCACTCTTTGCAAACATTTGGTGCCTCATCTCTGGTCTGAAGAACTTTCTCCCACTGGTCACAGAAGTAGACCATGGCAAGATTTGATCTCAGAAAGACCTAATGCTCTAACAATTCTGCCAATATATTACCATATAACGTACACAGATACATACTCACACTCTCACACATTCAGTCATACCCACTCTCCCTCTCTCTTATGTGCACACACACACACATACATAAATAAGTAAATGGATCTCCATCAGTTTTGTTGAATAATAGACAGTTGTTCAATCAAGTGTACTAGCTGCTTGTTTATGTAGTAAGTAGCTGAGAATTCCACATCGCCTTTTACGCAATCAGTGTGACACAGTGTGTAACAAGGCTCTACCTTTGTACAGAGGAGTATATAAACACACATAAACTGACTCTCAATAGAATGCAGGATAGTAACTACCTAGTGATGGATGAAAGAGAAAACATATTATGATTCATAAGGAAGGACACACTGACAAACAGAGCAGTAAGTGCAGAGATGCAAACAAGTTCATACACATACACATGCATAAAGAAAAGATACACAAAAAGACTCAAGAAAGCTATTGGAAAATTTACCTGAGCAAATACAAATACAAATGCAGCAGATAACAATAAACACAAACAAACAAACAAAAAAAATGGAGAAGGGAAATATGATGTAAAATCACACATGCATGTACATATACACACACACATACATATATATGCATGTATGCATGTATGCACATGCCAAACAGAAACTTGTAGAAGTATCAGTATACAAAAATACACATACGTGCATGTGCAAGCACATACCACAAACACATGCACACACACACACATACATGCACATGCGCACGCGCATGCACACACACACACACACACACACACACACACACACATGTGCATACAACATATACACCATAGAAAAACAAGATGGAGTAAATAAAACAAAATCGAAATGAAGAGGAGACACAGAAAAGCAAAAATAATCATTGAGAAAGTCACAGAGAGTGTGATGAAAGAGCTTTGACAATTAGTTTAACACTAATCCATTCCTTGGTTACTAAACTAATCAATGAATTAATTGGTTACCTGACTAATAATGGTTTCTGATTTAGGCACAAGGCCAACAATTTTGATGGGAAGGGAAAGTCAATTAAATTGACAACAGTGCATTACTGGTACTTTATTTTATCAACCCCATAAGGATGAAAGGCAAAGCTAAACTTAACGGGATTTGAACTCAGGTTAACTGACTAATAATAAAACCGAAGGGAAACTCAACTTGTGTAAGTGTTTTTATTGGCAGCAAGACCTTCCCAAAGTATAGCAATATCTACTTCTACACAGGATTTAACATAAAGAATCTTACAATACAAAAATTATCATCATCATCATCATCGTTTAACATTCATTTTCCATGCTAGCATGGGTTAGACGGGCTGTCCCATGAGAGGCAAATCGGGTCAGGTGACCGTGTCTTGCTCATATAGCTGGATGCCCTTCCTAATGCCAACCATATTTACAGTGTGTGCTGGGTGCTTTTTGTCGTGTCACCTACACGACCACTCTACAGTGTGGGTTGGATGGTTTTTTTTGTGATACCAACATGATTTTACAGTGTAAGGGTGGTGTGGACAGAAGTGGGTGGGTGAATGTTGGGGTGTAGGAGGTGTATGGAAGTGGTTAAAAGATGCCTACTTGATGTATGTTTGAGTCTGTGTGCATGGGAAGGCGTGTCTTCTGTATTACTGCATAATACCAAAGATCTCGATCCTGTGTCACTGTCTTTGAGAGGTGCAATTGCACAAGGTCAGCTTTTATCACCTCATCCCAGGTCTTCCTGGGTCTTCCTACTCCATAGCTTCCATCAATTTTGATCATACCTTTTTATACAGCTGCCACCCTTCATACACATCACATGAACATACCAATGCAATCTCCTCTCTAGTATACTGCATTTGATCTCTCTTTTGCCTAATTTCTCTCTCAATTCATTTATGCTTTGCCGTTTGTGTGTATATATATATGTGTGTGTGTGTATGTATATATATCATCATCATCATCATCATCATCATCATCATCACCGTTTAACGTCCATTCTTCCATGCTAGCATGGGTTAGACAGGTTGTCCTGTCGTGGGCAGTGTCTGATCGGCTGACCATGCCTTGCTCATACAGGAACTGATTTTGGCTTGATTTCTAACACCAACCTCCTTTACAGTGAGTGCTGGGTGGTTTTTTTCCATGGCGCCTACACGTCCACTTTACAGTGTGGGCTGGGTGCTTTTTTGCCGTGGCACCTCCACGACCACTTTGCAGTGGGAGGGTGTGGAGGCATATTGTCTATATGCTTCAGCTTGTACCCATAGGAGGTCGGGTACTCTGTATTACTGTGTGACGCCAGAGGTCACGGTCGTGTGTCATCGCCTTTGAGAGGTGTAATTGAGTAAGGTCGGCTTTTATCACCTCATCCCAGGTCTTCTTGGGTCTCCCCACTCCACGGTTTCCATTGACTTCTAGTGCTCTGCACCTTTTTATGCAGTTGTCATCCTTCATACACATCACATGTCCATACCAACGCAACCGCCTCTCCTGCACACAGCATTTGATTCCTCTTATGCTCAGTCTCTCTCTCAATTCATTTATGCTTTGCCGTTCGCGTATATTACTATTACACATCCATCGGAGCATGCAGGCTTCGTTTCTTTCTAATCTACGTAAGTCTTCCACCTTCAGCGCCCAGGTCTCACTACCATGTAACATTGCTGTTCGTATACACGCATCATACAGTCTGCCTTTCATTTTGAGGGAAAAGCCTTTTGCAGCTAGCAGTGGCAGTAGTTCCCTAAACTTCTTCCATCCCGTTCTTACCCTAGTTATTGTACTTTCTGAACAACCACCTCCGCTGCTAATTCGGTCACCTAGGTAGCAGAAGCTGTCTACTGTTTCTACAGAGCCCTCCTATGGATTGGTGGTACTTGTTTCCTGTGGCTGTTTGCTACATGTGAAGCCTACATTCTTAATTAAGCTTCCTGAGATCCCGCTACATCTCTTGTGTACCCATTGTTTGCATTTGGGGCAGAGAATGGAGTTCCTACCTACACCTTTCCTACATACTGAGCAAGGCCATTTCCCTGAGGGGATCAGGGTTCTGTTTTCTAGTCTACTTACAAGGACCTTAGTCTTTGTCAGGTTGACTTTGAGACCCTTTCTTTCTAGTCCCTGCTTCCAAGTTTGGAATTTCTTCTCTAGTTCTACCATAGATTCAGCTATAAGTGCGAGGTCATCTGCATACCGGAGTTCCCATGGGCATCCGGTCTTAAACGCCTCCATTATTGCCTGCAGGACTATGATGAACAGGAGAGGGCTAAGAACAGAGCCCTGGTGGACACCAACCTGTACGCTAAATTCCTCGCTATACTCATTGCTAATCCTAACTCTGCTGACTGCTCCCCTATACATGGCTTGTACAGCTTTTACAAGCCATTCATATATATATATACATATCATCATCATTATCATCATCATCATCATTGTTTTTATGTTGACTTTTCCATGTGACTTTTTGAGATAATGTTTTATAGTTGGATGCCCTTCCTAATACCAACCCTTTCAGTCACTTATTACGACATGCTAGGATATGTCATACTTATTCTAAATTGGATACATACACACATATATGTGTATGTGTGTGTAGCAATATTTGTAGCTGTGAAAAAGCAAAAAAGAAAACAGTGCTCAATCGGGAAGAGAGCTGAAATATTATATCATTTATTTATGTTCATACATGGAACAAAAGCACTACCTAAGGTTTCAAGGCCCAATATTGACCATATCTCCAGAATGTAAGAGGGATCAAAATTGTGACATAATCTTCAGGTGCTTAAAGGAGTTTATCTTAGGTAGCACCTTTGTTCTGTTTATGAACATAAATAAATAATATAATGTATGTGTGTGTGTGTACATATGTATAATTATATATATATATAATTTATATTCTCATTTACAGAGTGGCTGAAAATCAAGTGAAGAAAATCATTTACCAAACATTGAAAGCTGTAAATTTTTGTCACCAACATAAGGTAAGATGTCTTAATATTGTTGACATTAGTTGGTTGAGATTGGACTATCAATAATAGTTTTTCATAGTGACACATATTTTAAGATATATTTGGAATAGATGCATTATTTGGCACTAGATCAATAATAATTAAGATACTTAGTAATGAGGCAAGGGTGTGGGGCAACACATGGAATCAGGTTGTTCTCTCATTAGTAGCTTCTCACATTGACACTTAGAAACTGATGTGTTGAAGTGTAGGAGTATAGGCAATAAAATGTTCCCCAATTTATGACTGAATGCATTATTGGGATAAAAGACTTAACCACCCACTTCTTTTTTGTGTTGGTCACTATTGAAACCTCTGATGTCTTCCATCCCCAAAATGTTATTTTCCTTCACAAAATTAAGAGGAGTGCATCCATAAGCTGTTCTCCACAGTAATACTGTCCACATTTGACTGTAGGGTGCAGCTGAGATATACCGCTTAGCTTGGGGTCCAAGGTCTGTCACTCCATCTGCACTTTTTATTACTTTCACTATTTATTTATTTGCATTCCAGCCGAGGGGTTGAGGCCACGCTGGGGCACCACCACTGGTTGATTTTTTTTTTCTCTTCCCTTTTTTTTTTAATATTAAATGCAATCGTTGATGAATTGTAAATATACTTCTGTGATAAATGTTTTGATATTTCACAAAGATTAAGTCAAAAAAGATTTGGACTCTGAATGTTGGGTGATAGACTTAATTTGTCACCCACTTTAACAACTACCACCTGACCCATAGTAGAGTCCACTCCATTGCAAGCATTTGGGTCAGACCTCTGGTTTGAGGATACCTTCTTCTTTTTCATCAGTCTCAGAGACTCCAAAAAAGATTACAGGTACAGCCCTTCCTTCTCTGACGAAAACAGTAAATAGCTGGAATGTCTTTTCTTATAGGACTTCTCAATCAAGTCTGACCAAGGGCCAAACAAGTATCTGATCACCCACTTGTACCATGCATCTTTCTTTTCTCAACCACACACACATCATCATCATAATCATCATCATCATCATTATCATCATCATCATCATCACCATCATCATCACCACCATTACAACCTCAATCAGTGATCACAGGTTATTCACTTGCATGTTTGTTTGTTTTTTTTCTTTTTGTCACTCACTCATACACATATGCAAGGTTTTACATAATCACATTCATACATACACTCACTCACAGACACTGAGTCATACATACTCACATACATGCGTGCTCCTTTAACCACTTACTACATCCACACACCACCCCTGTCTAACCGATGCTCCGTATCTCTCTTACACTCTCCTTCTCTCTCTATTGTACCAGTGTATCCACCGAGATGTGAAACCAGAGAATATATTAGTCAATAAGCAAGGACATGTGAAGCTGTGTGACTTCGGTTTTGCCAGAGTACTTAGTAAGTAACTAGCCAGTGGCAATGAAATTCTAAATTTCATATATTTATCCTTATAATGTCCAGTCATTTACTATCGGAGTAATAAAAGAAAATATCATCTTCATCATCATCATCATCATCATCATCATCATTATTATTATTATTATTGTTCTTTGAGTCTCAGTCATTGATGTTATTTAACTGGAAAGTTTGTTGAAATGAATAGCAAGCCACTACCTGCAGCCTCAGACATTCAGGACGTATCGGAGGGTTCTTGCTATTCTCAGCAAGCATGCCTTTTGAAGTGTTCCAAAAAACGGGGCTGGACTAATCTTCTTTAACCATCCTTGGAAACTCTTTGAGATAGTACCTAGTGCGCCTGTGACAATCGGGACGACCTTGATCTCATGGCAGTTCCAAATCCTTTATTATTATTATTATTATTATTATTATTATTATTACGGTCCTCATATATGTATCTGTGATTATGTTTAAATATATATATGTTCTCTATGACTTTGTTCTATACTCCCTTACGGTTGAGTAAACTTTGGGCGGTAACTAACTGCTTCCTCTCGCAGTGAACTTACTTGCCATCGGCCTACCCTTCACAACAAATCTATTTTGACCACTAGCCACATGATGATTTTTACCCCTTTTAAATTTGTTACTAACGGCAATCAATTTGGAAATTTCGGTCCTAACTGAGGGAGTCTCTTGATAAGCTCAGAGCCTCATGGATAATGCAACAATTAGACATTTCCACAAAGTACAAGTGAAACTGTTGACAGTCAGGACTAGGAGAATTTTTGGTAACGTTTATTTATTTTTTTTCTTCAAACTTACATTTTAAACTTAGCTCTGTTTAAATGATTATTTGTCTAGTTAATTTCTAAGGGTTTATGGAAACATTAACTACATCAATATCTCGAGTTGCAGAGGGTGTGCAAATATCATGGGCATAGCTTCTACTTCCAGATCAAACAAATAATAATGATAATAAATAGTCAAAAGAGAAAGGGCAGTGTTCATGACATTTTCAGCCCTACCACTGATACATCAGTTCCCCAAATGGTGAGATTGTTGCAGCTCCTTCACAACCCTAATAAACATTTCAGATAAAATATGGATAAGGAGGGTATTGGGAATCTGTTCCTTCCTAAATGCTTACAAGAGTGAACTCTATTAAAGGTACTCAAGGATCAGGTGTTAACACTAGTCTGTTTACATTCTAAATATTAATAATTATGTTTTTTATAGAGATTACCTTCTCTGATGAGAGTTAATTTTCTTACAATTGGCTTAATATCGGTTTCTGATTTAGGCACAAGGCCAACAATTTTGGTGGGAGGGGAAAGTCGATTAAATCAACCCCAGTGTATTACTAGTACTTTATTTTTTCAACCCCATTAGGATGAAAGGCAAAGTTAACCTCAGCTGGATTTGAACTCAGATCGTAAACGAGCATAACCTATGCCATATAGCATGTTGTCCGACGCTCTATCGATTCTACTGCCAATCCACTGCCCTCACAATTGGCCTAATATCATCATCATTTTATGTTTGTTTACCAGGCTGGCATTGGTTGGACAAGTCATCATGGTTCAAGTTAGCTCTTATTCAGAATTACTGTTCTTCTAAGTGGATCTGACAACCACGTCTAACTCATACATTACATTTTTAGCATAGTTTTTATGACTGGATGTCTTTCCTAACACCAACCACTTCACAGAATGTACTGGCTGCATTTTATGCTGTTTTCGCTTATTTGCCAACCACATAACAGGGTAAATGTTTCATTTAAAAAATTAGATCCTGCTTTCAGTAGGAATAAATACCATTTCACTGTTCTAACCTTTTTAATATTATTTTATCCCAGCAGGTCCTGGTGATGAATATACTGACTATGTAGCAACTCGATGGTATCGTGGACCAGAGCTTTTGGTTGGTGATACACAATATGGACCTCCAGTCGATGTTTGGGCCATTGGTTGTGTTTTTGCTGAACTTCTGACTGGACAAGCTCTTTGGCCAGGATTTTCAGATGTTGACCAGTTGTATCTGATTAAGAAGACTTTAGGTAAGCTTCAGATTTATCTGTCTTGTTTAACACCAGGTCTGCCCTCATTGAGCAAGCCTTTGATCAACACTATTCCAGCTATGACTGCTCCGTTTTTATTTTTCAATTGTAGTGTATCTAAGACTACATTATTCAATGTGTCATTATTTTCTTAAAATGGTAGGATATCACTTGAGAATGATTTGATTATTTCAAGCAAGCCAAGCGATCATATAAAGGTTGCTTTGTTGGTTCATCTTTCATTTTTGAAGCATTTTCAGGACAACATTATCCAAATGAAAAATTTGTTGAAAATGTTCAGTTGAAAGTCTGATTTGTTTTTATCTATACAATGTATACATTTGTATATAAATCTTTTGCATGTGGTTTATTACTAGATTAACTAAAAATGTAATCAGTTATTTTCAATCACATATTTCAAGCATGGGGAAGGGGTGGGGAAAGTGCCAGTTCCAGTTCATTCTGGTTATCCCCATTCATTATTATACCAACTTGGTGACCAGCAAAACCCTACCCTTTCTCAATACTTCTTAATCAGCTTAACCCTACTCTTTTCACTAGGTGACCTGATCCCTCGACATAAAGAAATCTTCAGTAATAACAGCTTCTTCAAAGGTTCTTGCATACCAGAACCAGATCAAGTCGTAAGTGACACATGACTACTTTTCTTTATCACTGCATGGTTTTATTTTTGGTCAGGATTAGTTGGTAATAGAGATGAGGATTGTGGGGGGTAAGTAAGGGGGTAAGGATGAGGGGAATGTAAAGGTTGGTATGAGGGAAGAGCTTTTGGTTTGGAGAATGTGTGGAAAATAGATGTGATTGTTATCATTGTTCAGAGTAGAAATGAGGTGGGGATGGATGTAGTCAGTGATGATCTTGGTAGCATAATTGGAGGAGATGGTCAGTTAGATGAGGAAAGTAATGTGGTAATTGTTCATACAGAAGTATAATGGTATGGTATGGTAAGGTCCTGTAAATCCTGAGAGAGTTGTAGGGGTGTTGTGTTTCTTGGGCATTTTAAGCCTGGTGGAGCCCATCCCTTTCCAGGCCTAAGTACAGCAGATTTCTTCCAGAGAAGGATCGAAAGTGAGAGAGAGGAAGTGAGCAAGAGATATAGTGGAAGAATTGACCTCAGTACTAGATCTTCTGTAAAAAAAGGTAAGTGAAAAAAAATTATATATATATGAAGATTGTTAAAAATACTAAAAATAAGGATGAAATTTTAAAATTTCCAAGTAGGAATAATAAAAGTAAACCAATTGGTCATGACATAGGTTGGTGAAATAATATTGACAGTAAGTATTGAGAGTATTAAAAATCGAACAAAAAATAGTGAAAGGATGACATGCGTGTGTATATATACAGGACAACTCGTCTAACCCATGCTAGCATGGAAGAATGGTGATGATGATGATGATATAAAGAGAAGGCAGAGAGATACATAGAGAGGTAGAGAATGAGAAACATCAACAAATACAGTTTGAAGAGGCTCCCAGACATGTTGGTTCTATGAAGCTGACCAACATTCCACATGGTCAACAATGAAGAAAAACTGATGTTGCTGGTCATTCAACATGACCACATGACCCTAAGCAACCAATAAAGGGCCTTTATAAAATGTTTTGCAACCACATTTACAATTCATATTCAGAATGCACCTGAACAGTTAAATCTGTTTACATCTAATAAAACCATTAGTAATGCATGAATAAATAAAACCATAAAAACAAATATATGTATATATTTGTACATGTCTATGAGTGTGTATATATATATGTGCGTGTGAGAGAAAGAGGTGAGAGAGAGATTTGAGGATCCAAGATTCTGTAAACAGTACAATTATAAAAGTAATCTTACAAGAACATACAGGTGTAAGTGTGTTGCCTATGTATATAGAGAAGTGAAGTGCCTACTGTTTCTTTAAGTAAAGAGAAATAAATATATTTTTTGTTGGTAAGTTGAGATAAGAGAACTAATTGTAAAACTGTTTTCTTTAGGATTATATTTTTTGGCATTTCCTCCTGTTGTCTATCTATAAATCTGTCTATCTATATGGCTACACATACAGGCATTCATATGTGTGCGAGTGCCTGTATATGTAAGTGTATCTTTAATATATGTGTGTGTGTGTGTAAATTTATATAAATATATATATATATATATATATATATATATATATATATATAGTAAGTAGGTGAGTAATGATAGTTACTAGCAATAGCAATTTGCCAATAAGAGCACCCGATGCAGTTCCAAAGGTCCGTTACATGTAGGCTTTATACTTCCGTGTTGCTAAGGGTTAAAAACACCTGTCACCTGTTGAGTGTAATTAAAATTAAGTGGGAACAAAATCTCAAAGTTATTAACACTCACCAGGTTACAGCTCCTTTTATTTACACTCAGCAGGTTACAGCTCCTTTTATGCTTTCAGAAAATCCATCACCATTGTTAATCTACTTCTATGGAGCTTTTGTGTATTTAAAAGGATCTGTTTCATATATATTCTTATTGCTGTGTATCTGTCAGACTGTCTGTAATCCCACTAAATATCTTGTGAATCTTGTACACTACCTATTCTGTTTCTAGATATCAAGGAGAAACAACTCCCTGATATCAGAGTCTTGACTTCTTTTCTACACATTAAAACTTTAGTCTTTGCTGAGACCTCTCAATTGTATGTTTTACTCCCATGTTTGGAATTTTTTCCCTAAATCTTCAACAAATTCAGCTATAAGAACTAGGTTATCGGCATACTTTAGTTCCCATGGACATCTGTCTTTAAACTCCCATTATATGCCTAGGAGGCCTATAATAAACCGAAGGACGAGAAACAAGGCTTGATAAATCCTTATCAGCTTGTTAAATTCTTTGTTGAAGTCATTGCTAACCCTTATTTTGCTAACTGCACTTCTCTATATGACTTGCACAGTCCTTAGAAGCCATTCATCTAGCCTTAATTGCCTTGGAAACCACTGGACTGCAGGGCAAGCAAACTTATTGAAAGTCTTCTACAAGTCAATAAATGCTAAGTATAGTAACTCATTCCTAGCTAAGTAGTTTTGCGGTTGTCATACTTGGAAAGTGGCATCACTAATATCTCTTCCGGGCATGTAGCCAAACTGCATCGCATATCAACTAATTCTCTTCCTAATTAAATGTGCAACAATTCTTTCAGTAACCGTCATGACTTGGTCGTCCATCAAATTAATACATCTGTGGTTGCCTCTTTTTAGTGCACCTTCTTTTGCTTTGAAGCATTTGACCATGATACTGCTGCACCAGACATTAGTGACTTGTCGCAGTTGATCATGTTACTTCTGCACCAGACATGTAGCAGTTGATCATGATACTACTGCACCAGACATGTAGCAGTTGATCATGATACTACTGCACCAGACATGTAGTAGTTTATCATGTTACTGCTGCACCATACATGTAGCAGTTGATCATGTTACTTTTGCACCAGACATGTAGCAGGTGATCATGTTACTGCTGCACCAGACATGTAGCAGTTGATCATGATACTACTGCACCAGACATGTAGTAGTTTATCATGTTACTGCTGCACCATACATGTAGCAGTTGATCATGTTACTGCTGCACCAGACATGTAGCAGTTGATCATGTTACTGCTGCACCAGACATGTAGCAGTTGATCATGTTACTGCTGCACCATACATGTAGCAGTTGATCATGATACTGCTGCACCAGACATGTAGCAGTTGATCATGATACTACTGCACCAGACATGTAGTAGTTTATCATGTTACTGCTGCACCAGACATGTAGCAGTTGATCATGTTACTGCTGCACCAGACATGTAGCAGTTGATCATGTTACTGCTGCACCATACATGTAGCAGTTGATCATGATACTACTGCACCAGACATGTAGTAGTTGATCATGTTACTGCTGCACCATACATGTAGCAGTTGATCATGTTACTTTTGCACCAGACATGTAGCAGTTGATCATGTTACTGCTGCACCAGACATGTAGCAATTGATCATGATACTACTGCACCAGACATGTAGTAGTTTATCATGTTACTGCTGCACCATACATGTAGCAGTTGATCATGTTACTGCTGCACCAGACATGTAGCAGTTGATCATGTTACTGCTGCACCATACATGTAGCAGTTGATCATGATACTGCTGCACCAGACATGTAGCAGTTGATCATGATACTACTGCACCAGACATGTAGTAGTTTATCATGTTACTGCTGCACCAGACATGTAGCAGTTGATCATGATACTACTGCACCAGACATGTAGCAGTTGATCATGTTACTGCTGCACCATACATGTAGCAGTTGATCATGTTACTGCTGCACCAGACATGTAGCAGTTGATCATGTTACTGCTGCACCATACATGTAGCAGTTGATCATGTTACTGCTGCACCAGACATGTAGCAGTTGATCATGTTACTACTGCACCAGACATGTAGCAGTTGATCATGATACTACTGCACCAGACATGTAGCAGTTGATCATGTTACTACTGCACCAGACATGTAGCAGTTGATCATGTTACTGCTGCACTATACATGTAGCAGTTGATCATGATACTGCTGCACCAGACATGTAGCAGTTGATCATGTTACTGCTGCACCAGACATGTAGCAGTTGATCATGTTACTGCTGCACCAGACATGTAGCAGTTGATCATGTTACTGCTGCACCATACATGTAGTAGTTGATCATGATACTGCTGCACCAGACATGTAGCAGTTGATCATGTTACTACTGCACCAGACATGTAGCAGTTGATCGTGATACTGCTGCACCAGACATGTAGCAGTTGATCATGTTACTACTGCACCAGACATGTAGCAGTTGATCATGTTACTGCTGCACCATACATGTAGTAGTTGATCATGATACTGCTGCACCAGACATGTAGCAGTTGATCATGGTACTGCTGCACCATACATGTAGCAGTTGATCATGTTACTACTGCACCAGACATGTAGCAGTTGATCATGTTACTACTGCACCAGACATGTAGCAGTTGATCATGTTACTGCTGCACCATACATGTAGCAGTTGATCATGTTACTACTGCACCAGACATGTAGCAGTTGATCATGTTACTACTGCACCAGACATGTAGCAGTTGATCATGTTACTACTGCACCATACATGTAGCAGTTGATCATGTTACTACTGCACCAGACATGTAGCAGTTGATCATGTTACTGCTGCACCAGACATTGGTTGACTTGTAGCAGTTGATCATGATACTACTACACCGGACATGTAGTAGTTGATCATGGTACTGCTGCACCAGACATGTAGCAGTTGATCACGGTACTGCTGCACCATACATGTAGCAGTTGATCGTGGTACTGCTGCACCAGACATGTAGCAGTTGATCATGATACTGCTGCACCAGACATGTAGCAGTTGATCATGGTACTGCTGCACCATACATGTAGCAGTTGATCATGATACTGCTGCACCAGACATGTAGCAGTTGATCATGGTACTGCTGCACCATACATGTAGCAGTTGATCATGATACTGCTGCACCAGACATGTAGCAGTTGATCATGGTACTGCTGCACCATACATGTAGCAGTTGATCATGTTACTGCTGCACCAGACATGTAGCAGTTGATCATGATACTGCTGCACCAGACATGTAGCAGTTGATCATGGTACTGCTGCACCAGACATGTAGCAGTTGATCATGGTACTGCTGCACCATACATATAGCAGTTGATCATGGTACTGCTGCACCAGACATGTAGTAGTTTATCATGTTACTGCTGCACCATACATGTAGCAGTTGATCATGTTACTGCTGCACCAGACATGTAGCAGTTGATCATGTTACTGCTGCACCAGACATGTAGCAGTTGATCATGATACTACTGCACCAGACATGTAGCAGTTGATCATGTTACTACTGCACCAGACATGTAGCAGTTGATCATGTTACTGCTGCACCAGACATGTAGCAGTTGATCATGGTACTGCTGCACCATACATGTAGCAGTTGATCATGGTACTGCTGCACCAGACATTGATATCCTTGGGTCCTCATAGCAAGATATGATAACAAATGAGGATCTGATACAGAAACCAAATCCAAAATTCTACACCACTCATTATCTATGGAAATAGTCTCTTATGGACCAAGCAACCTCTCTAAACATAACGACTATTGAAATAAATGTATTGTGTGTTCTAAATCTTTTTCTCTGTTATTTATCTTCTACTTTTATAACTTACTCTACCCTCCCCCATCTCTCTCTCTCTCTCTCTCTCTCTCTCTCTCTCTCTCTCTCTCTTGTCAACATGTACCTATTTGGGGATAGGGAACTAAATTTAAGACAAATAGTTGGTTTGGTGCAGATGACAGATATGATAGCAGTGTGTTGATGTTGCTGGTAAAGGTTTTGGTAGAGATTCTTTTGTTGTTGTTGTAGAGGTGGTGGTTTAAGCCACATCCTGACAATGTTAAATAGGTTTCTCTCTCTCTCTCTCTCTCTCTCTCCCTCTCTCTATTTGGAGTGGTAATGGCCTAGTTGGATGGTTTGAACTGCTCAAGCTGTTTCCAAGCAACCACAATATATGTAGGTTAGTTGTTTCTTTTTATTAATTAGTGAGAGTGAGGAGGGAGGAGGGGCATGCCCATGACATTTGTAGACTATAGAGATCAATTTAAATTTCAGTACGGCAACACTTGCAGGAAAAACAGGGTTAATACTCCATCCAGCAAAACAATGAAGCAATCTCTATGTGGTTGCTCACATTGCTAGAAATAACATCCAAATAATACTCTAGCATCTCAAAAAGAAACAAAAAGGATCACATTAGACAAGGTAGTTCTATAGACATAATGTCTGATATAAAGATATGAGATAGTCATGTTTGGAATGCCTTTGACCACAGGTCTGCTTGTTCTAATCTAAGAACTAAGCAATAATGATAACATAAGGGAGCATCTACATGTTTGATTGATAGAAATGGCTTTCTTTTGAATGTGTGTGTACATTTAAATATACCACATTGTTTTAGGGTGGGAGGGAGAGAGGATGATAATGACTTTGCAAATGGAAGGTCTCAACTAGCTCAACCAAGGAGAGTTAGTATGAGGTATAAGTTTCCCAACTGGTAATTAAAACCACATTATCCATTTCAGCTTTCAGAGAGCTTCTCACCTCTTTCTGAACCTGACACAACTAATAACAACTGTTTAAATACTTAATGTTCTACATTGAGGAGGATATATATCACACTTCCCATCCCCTCCTTCCACCTCTCTCTCTCTCAACTCATTGTATTTGGTATTAGTTGCACATAACACCTCTTCCCAGCTTCTTCACCTGTCCCATCCCATACAGAAGCTGAAATATTGGTATTTTTCTCATCTGCTTGTATCCCCAACTGACACTCGTAACGTCATTCTTACTTCTTAATCAAACCTTTACTCTGCCATTACACCCTCTGCTGCAATGGGAACATTAACTAAACAATGTGTCCTGTATATTACACACATCAATCTACAACACATCATCTACATTCAAATTTTATTGTAATTTAACACCAGCTAATTGGTTAGAACTCTATCAGTCAAAAGTTGACAAATTGGTAGAGACAATAGAGTGTTAGATTAAATGCCTTGCAGTATTTGCTTTCCAAGGTCAATAAATAAAAAGCCAGTCCAGTGCAGAGGATTGGAAAAATTATTAGAGCATTGAGCAGGATGTCATGAAGTTCTTGTTCCAACTCAATGTATTCTGAATTCAAATCTCTTCCCCTGTAAAGTTTTATAGTTCCTTTTAGTTAGGACCAGAAAAACTGGCAACATATTTTTACTTTCCAAAGATTATATTGCATGTTGTAATAGTGGGAGAACACATCATAATTGGTAACAGCGAGGGACTTCGTCCATATGTTGTAGTCACTGATCTTAGTCAATGCAGCAATAGTGCAGCTGTGAGTGAACTACTTGCAGAATGTATGTAAACTTGTAAACTCTGGTTGTCAGAAGGATTTGTTGTTTTCTTTTCTATTTTATGTGTTTACATAAATTATAATTTCAGGAAACTTTAGAAGAGAAAATTCCATCTATAAGTGCACAGGCTCTTGCATTCTTAAAGGTGAGTCACTTATGCTGTTGTGTTGGGGTGAGTTTCATAATGTGTGAGAGTGTGTGTATATGTAAATGTATATGTTTGTATAAATGTGTTTTTTGTACATGAGTTCAACATGAATGTAAATTATTGCATACTTGCACAATGATACATTCATATAAATAACCTAACTCTATGTGCATATATGTATAAGGTTGGGTACCTAGTTCAGTATGGTTGATGTAAGAGAAGATAATTACATAAGAGTTCATGTAAGAAAAAAGTGAAAAACATACATACATACACAGGCACAAGCACACATACATATAAGACAGGGTAGTCGTAGCTAGAATGAAATTGGTCATATATCTGCACGATCAAGGCTGACCTCAAGCCAAATAGTAATAAAAGGTATACAGGAACAGACTAGATAGAGGAGAGAAAATGGACACTACACTGGCTATCATACACCATGTGATAAACTACTACATATCAGAGTGAAGAATATTGCCTTCAAAACCATCGAAAATTATTCGTTTTCTAGTTAACGGTGGAGTGAACAACTTTCCCACACGTTAACTGAAAAACGTATAATTTCCTACAGTTTTGAATGTCAGATTCGTTAAAACCACATACAAATTAAAAGAATAAACAAAAGAAAAACAAATTAAACCTCCAAAGAGAGACGAATGTATTTGTAAAGAAAACTCAGAGAGTGCTTCCCCCTACTCTCGAATAGTTTTCGAAGGATTTGAATTGAAAGGCAGATTCGTTCAAATCATCAAAAACTGGTATTATTATAGAATACCCCCATCGATTTCAGTGGGAAATAATTATTGTTCCGGCTTTTTTTAATTTTTATTTATTTATTATTATTTTTGTGTGTATGCCATCAATTAAACTCACCCCAAAATACACTTGAAATTGGAGGGGAGACCCTCAGAACCACACCCCTCCCGAGTTTTCTTCACCCTTTTTTTCCCTTGATTTTTATATTATTTATTTTTAGTGAAGGTTAAGTTTAGGGGTTTGTATTAGGGTTAGGGTTGAGGTTAATGTTAGTGTTAGGGGTTAGAATTAGGAGATCAGATTCGTCGATAACACGCGAAAATAAAATGTTATGAAAAATATCCCACCAAACGCGAGAACTGCGAAACTCAGAGGGTCATTGCCCATTCGCCCTCTTTTTTCTACAAAGCGAGTTGCTTCCGGTTGGTTTGGAGATCATGTTCGTTATAACGACAAAAAAAAAAAAACGTTAAAAAAACTTCCGGATGGGGAGAGGTCTGAGGTCCCTTTTCGCCACTCCGTTTTCCGGAGGAAATGTCCTTTGCAACATGTTCGGGGTAAGATTAGTTAGTAGCACCAAAAAAAACGAGAGGGGAAACTAGTAAAGAAAACTCCGGAGCGAAGGTGAAAATCTCGACCCCTCGCCCTCGGGTGGAGGGGGTCCTTGGCAACATATTCAGGGGTAAGATTAACTGATAGCACACACACACACAAGAAAAAAAGAAAACGAGGAGAGACAAATATTTTCCACTGAAATCGATGGGGGTCATAGGAAAAAAGTAAATTTCACTTCCAACGCAAGACTGGTGTAAATGTAAAAATTTACCCGTCGAAATCACTATACAAAAAAAAATCCTTTCCCTCTTTTATAAAAAAAGGTGACCACAATTTTCATTATCAAATTTTAGAACGGTCCACATTAAAGACAAGACAAGGTAGTTAAGTGTTATTCGAAATGATAATTATTGATTAGCCAATTACTTCCATGTTATAAAGTTTAATTGTACGAGACTGCAGTGAGTTGGTCAATAATTGTTTAATGCCGAAAGTCAAGAGGAGATAACTGTGAATGACTAACCAACTATAAAAGACTTTAATGGTGACTGATGATCTACAAGATACGCTACACACTAAATAGAATTACATCAGAAATGAAGTAGAACTGACTGACTGATGTATATATATAATAGAATGTATTCACTAGAAATCAAGTCTATAGAGTGGACTCGATAAAAGAAATCAATACAGCAAAAGTAACAAAACGATGAAAAAGAAAGATCTTTTAAACGTTGTTATGAAAATAAGAAATATCATATATTTTTTATCAGAGCTCTTCGTCATAGAAGGCATACTCATAGTGTTAGGTATTACTTCGTCTAGTAACTTAACATACTTCGTTTTATTTATTTTTTCTCAGAAGAAAACGTAGTTTCTTTATGTATGTACACTCAATTTATGGAAGGGCAGATAACTCTCCTGGACAAATTTAAGAATGGAGAGTTATCTGTTTTGGCAATTGCGTATAATATATAGCTTCAGGTCACACTTAATCGAACAGCTCTATGGTGAGATGCATTCGAGCCGTGATTATTCCATCTTCTTTATAAACATGATGTATCCAAGACCACAACATGCGCGAACCCCTCCCTTTCTTTAAATGGTGGGGTGTGATTTGGCAGAGATTTGGCTACTATTTCTAGAAAATCGAGTTCACATTGAAGATCTGCTAAATATAGAGACTATCAGTTCCACATACAAAGGAAAATCTGTATTATTCACTTACCTGATATAATTTCATAATTTGTTTTTAAATAGTTACAAGGTATTGTAGTACAATTATTAACAAAAATTCTCAGCTGAGTCTAAGAACTAGCCATATTGCTGTCTTTGGAGAATATAAAAACAATCTTTGTGTCTACAAAGGCATAATGAAGGTGGATATGCAAAGTTGACTGGTGAAATTGAACTCAGAACTACTGCGTGAATCACAATGAGGGAGTTTCTACATGGTTGCTCAACCTACTAGATATAGCTACCAAATCTCTTTCAAATTACATCCAAACATAATGTAACCCTAGATACATTAATAATTAATGTGATGATAGCTGAAAATTTATCATCTTTGGTGAGCGTTCAATGAAGCGCACCCAACATATACAACTCTCAGGGAAGAAAACATGAAAAAATAGACATTAAACAGTGATGATGATGATGATGATGATGATGATGATTCTACTGTCTGTATAGTAATTAATTAAATAATTTCTTACATTGGCTCAAAATCAAACACCCCAGGGAGGAGGTATACAGTCAAGGCATTTTATTGAATAATCTGCTGTTTATTTTCATTCTACTGACACATAATTAGTGAGTGAAATGGGTTTGAGGAACTGGGAGCATTCTAAGATCAGTGAGCCTTATATGTATATATGTGTATATAATTATATATGTGTGTATGTTTATATATTCATGTACATATATATATATATATGTGTGTTATAATGATGGTAATTATATAATTTGAATTATTTATTCCATTATAATTTTAATCATTTAAATTTCATGTCTGTTCAATGCTTGCTTGTATTATTTGAAGAGCTGTCTTGCAATGAATCCAGACCAGCGACTGACATGTGCTGAACTCATGGAACATCATTACATGGCCTATTGTCGGGATATCTTTGAACGAGGAACAGATTTTGAACAAAGGCGGAAGGAGATCAATGAGAAGTTGAAGCAAAAAAACATATCACGCATCAAACCAGTTCCAGTGAGTTTAACAACACAGACATCACTATTACTGCCACCACAATCATGATGATGATCATCATCATCATAACAACTACCACCACCATACTTATATACATGTGTATATATATATATGTGTGTGAGTGTTTGTATGTATGTATATATATATATATATATATATATATATGTGTGTGTGTGTGTGTGTGTGTGTGTGTGTATACATCAGACTCCTGTTATGGTAATGACAGAATGATTCCCTTACAGCTTTAAGAAAATATACATCAGTTCTCACTTATGGTGGTCAATTTTACTTCATCTTGATTGGTGGTTTTATGAGAAGAAATGTGTGAGTATGTAGGATGGGAGGGGGATGAGAAGGAAGAAAGGGATTGAGAAGATGATAAGGTAGATTAATTGGTAGAGGTGGGGATGGAATGATGTTTTGGCTGCTTATTAGTGAACAGGCTTATGTGAGGGTGTTGGGTAAGATTTAAGAGATGAATAACTGAGATGATCATTTAAGAGATGATAGCAGAACAGAAGAAGGGGGGGGGGGGGTGACATTGGTTAGATGGGTAGTACAAAGAAAAGGAAAATTAAGTCTAGTGTCCATGAGGTGGTAGGGGAAAAAGATAATATTTGGGGGTGATTAGGATGAGATAGAAGTTAAATGTTGGCAAGTAAATAAATAAGTAAACAAATAAATAAATAATAGAATTAGAGGAGTAAGTGAAATGTATACATCAATATATAATATATGTAAAATGTGGTATCAAGAATAAGATGTGAATTAAAAATGTGATGTAACAATATTAAGTAAAAACATAATATAGTGTGGCAAAGTTATACTGTGTGTACAGAAATGTCAGACTAGAGATACTAACACTATAAAAGAATAACATCCCTTGTGTGTATGTATGTGATCACAGTCAATACGTTATTCTTTCATCGTGTTAGGGCGGTGGATTGGTAGTATTGGTAGAGAGTCAAATATCATGCTTTGCAGCATAGAGTTACGGTCTGAGTTCAAATCCTGCCGAGGATAACTTTGCCTTTCATCCTTATGGGGTTGATAAAATAAAGCACCAGTAATGTACTGGGGTCGATTTAATTGACTTTCCCCTCCCCCAAAATTAATGGCCTTGTGCCTATACTAGAAATCATTTTTTCATAGTTTACTGCCTTTAATCTGGGTTTATTATTTGTTTTGATTTTTTGTTTTTGTATGTGTGTGTTGAAATTTTTGCTGTTTGATTCCCCCTGCATTTATTAATTCATTTATTTATTTTTATTTATATTGCTTTCAGTTTGCATTCAGTAATTTACCGTCCATCATAACAATGCAGACTACCTCACCGGTGCCGACCAAAACCACATATCAGTCCAAGTTAAAAGGGAAATTTGACCATCTGCCGAATATTTGAGGACACTCTATGACATACAAGCACACACAACACCTTTTTCTTTTATTTTTTTTAGGGTTGGGGATTGGATTTTTTTTTCATCTTGCCAGCCAGCCTTTCTGTACATCTGTTCATCCATTTTGAAAGCAATTTCTCTCTAGAAATTTCTTTGGTGGTCATAGGAGGGTGTTCCTTTTTTTCCACTTTTACTATATTCTATAGTCCTGCTTCATTCATCATTACTGTGTGTGTGTGTATATATATATATATATATATATATATATATACACACACATACATACATACATGCATACATATATATATATATATATATATATATATATATATAAATATATATGAGCTGTGTGTAAATACGAGAAAAGAGATCTCTTTACATTATGTAAAGTAAATAAGTGTATGTAAATGGTTAATTATTTGTACAACCTTTATTCACAGTTTCATATGTGTGTAGACCCATGTCTAATCAATCAGTAATACTCTGCTTAGTGTTACTTCATTTAGCGCTGAGTCTCTATAGTGCTCTTTTTCTCAGAGACAATATCTTAAAGGAATAGCACTACATTATTATAATAATTGTATCCTAATATCTAAGAATCTGATTCACAGTCATACATACTTCAACATATACTTGAATTGTTCACTCAATTGTTTATCTGTTGTGGTTTGAAAATTGCCTGCAGCTTCAAGTGTTGAAAGTTCATCTAAGGTACTGAAAGATGTATCACACTTGATGGAAATCTTCAAGTGTTGAAGTGATTTGAACCTGACAAACATCAAGCATAATTTAGTTTTAAAGAATCAAATTATAGCAGAATCTACACAAGATTATGCCTAGTGAAGCTGCAAGTGCTGACATGAAATTTCCCCAAGTTCTCAAAAGTATCATCAAGTATGGCAACTAGCCTCCCCAAATTGTATTCAAGGTAGATAAAGTAGGAATTTTCTGGAAAATAATACCATCCTGTTCCTCAATCTAAAGAGAAAAACAAAACAAAGCTTGAAAGCACCTGAAGTGATAATGCTTCAGGTGCCTTCATGCTAATGCTGGTGCTTGTTTATCATTTAGAAACTGCAACTAATAAAGGAATGTATCTAGAGCACTAAACAAGGTATTACTGAATAACACACTATCACATGTGCACACACTCATATACATATATAAACATAGATATGTATGCATACATATAACTCACATATACATAAGCATGTATTAGTGTTTGTACTATTGAAAATATGTTTATTCTTGAGATTTATCTTTTTTTTAATTCACTTAGGATTCCTTCTTTGCAACAATAAAGTTTGTAGGTACATCAATGCTTCTAGACCATCACAGTCTTATCATCTTGATGAAGTAGTTATTGGGGACATGTGTTATTGATGTCTTCTTAAAGTTGTCAGAAACCATAGATTTCATTTAGACCCTGTTAAAAAAATATACAAGGAATGTTGCTCATCTTAAATTTCATCATTAACAAAACACATGTGGCCATGATTCTTGCCAACAGTAACACAACAAATACAAATTTCAAACAATAGTGTCTTCTCTGGTGAAGCTTTGTGAATTTGCTCTTTGCTGAAATATCATGGCTATGTAAGTGTATGAATAAGTCTTCTTAATTACATATATATATATATATATATATATATATATATATATATATATATATATATATATATTGGCATTAGGAAGGGCATCCAGCCATAGAAAACCAGCTAGATACAGTTTTATATGAGCGAGACACAGTCACCCAACCCAACTTGCCTCTAATGGAACAAACCTGTCTAACCTATGCTAGCATGGAAAATAGACATTAATGATGATGTGTGTGTGAATATATATGCATATGTGTGTATATACACACGTGTGTGTGTATGTGTTAGATGTGGCAGAAGGAGGCTGGATTTGAACACAGAATACATAGAGCTAGATCACACACTGCAAAGAACCTGCTCTGACTCTTTAACAATTCTGATAATCCACTGCCCCTAGCTGGTACTTTATTTATCAACCCTGAAATGATGAAAGGTAAATATATATATATATGTATATATATATATATATATATACACACACATATATATATAAATATATATATATCATATATATATATCATCATCATCATCATCAATCATCGTTTAACGTCTATCTTCCACGCTAGCATGGGTTTAGATGGGAATTGTCCCACTTGAGGCAAGACTGGTTGTCTTGCTCGTATAGGACTGTCTGGCAGGTTTTCTACGGCTGGATGCCCTTCCTAACACCAACCACGTTTACCGTGTGGACTAGGAGGTTTTTACCATGTTACCTACATGGCCACATTACAGCGTGGACTGTGTTTTTTTTTTGTCATGACACCTACACAACATTATTTATTTAGGACTGGATGTTGTGGTACCAACATAACTTTACAGAGAAAGGGGTGGTGTTGATGGGGGCTGGGGGTAGGGGTAGTGGGATGGGGGGTGTATTTTTGGTTAAGAGGTGCCTACTGACTGTAGGTTTCACTTTGTACTTAGGCAAGGCAGGTCTTCTGTATTACTGCGTAGCGCCAAAGATCTCGGTCCAGTGACATTGTCTTGGAATATATATATATATATATATATATATATATATATATATATATATATATATATATATATATATATATATATATATATATATATATATATATATATATATATATATATGTGAAGGCATGTGGCTGTGTGGTTAGAGAATTGGATTCGCAATCGTAAGGTTGTGAGTTCGATTCCTGGACCAGGCGATGCGTTATGTCCTTGAGAAAGACACTTTATTTCACGTTGCTCCCTCTACCTGGAGTTGCGACCGATAGATAGTATTAGCAATTGGAAAGACCAACGAAAACATTGTTCCCTCGGACCGATTTGACGAAAGTCGATCGTTCCTTCATATATATATATATATATATATATATCATATATAATATATATATATGTATATATTTGTATAAAATAAACGTTACAACAGAAGTTACATAATCATATTTATTATACATATTTCTGTGACACTGGCATGGAACTGTTGTCAATCATTACAACAGCGACCTGCAGCAGTTTGATGTCATCAGGTGTTAACACAATTATGTGAGTAGCTCAATATATTGTTGGCTAACGTGACCATGTTTGTGGAAGTCTGGAGAACATATTTCCTCCAGATTTTTGCAAACTGTATAATATATATATGATGAACTTAATACATTTATAAATGAAAAATAAGACAAAGAAAAATGTGAACAGAACTGTCTACAGAAATCCACCCATTTAAAGACTGTATAAGTGACAACCACATTAAACCAAGTACACTTAGTTGACCTGACAACTTTTCACCATGAAATTGAGAGGCTATTACCCATAGCTCAAGGCCTGGTTGATAAAAATGTTGGTAAATAATTGTAGGTTGCACAGTTAGATGCTTACAATGAGCTAAAGTTGATGGTGGCAAGTTGTCTGGTCATTTTGCTGTAATGGGTTAATGAATTTCACTGAGATACAATAGCAATATGATTTGATTTCTGTAGATAATTCTGTCCAATTTTTCCATCTTATTTCACGTTTGTAAATGTATTATTTAAATTTATCATTGATAAATTTTAAAATCTTAACCATGTGTATATATATATATATATATATATATACTTAAATAAAAATGTCAATTAAGCATACATAAACATGCAGAGACACATGTGCATGTATGTATTTATACTTACATAACTACATATGAGAGGTGGGTGCTGAAACGTTCTTGGCTTTGGGTAAAAGAAAATACAGGTGGATCAGTTAAAAGAAATTACAGGCGGATCAGTTAATTATGATTTTATTCAACACATTCCCATCCTAGATTCACATACTTATTGCAGTGGTCCTACCTCCCCTCTAAAGGTAACAGTACCCTTAAACCCAGGAACTTTTCAGCACCCGTTCATATATAACTATGTGTGTGTGTGTGTATGTATATGTGTATATCATCATCATCGTTTAACGTCCATCTATATATATATATGTATTTATATATATATATATATATATGTACATATATATATATATATGTTTATTCCCTTTCAGAAACTAATTAGTTGGAGTGAAATTTTAGTAAGTAAGTTAATTTTTATAATTTTCTTATTTTACGTCTTTCATATATATATATATACATACACACACATACACATATATATATACACCCACAGAATACTAGCTCATTCCATTGCACAGATGGTTCTATAGAAATAGAGGACACCTTCCGTTACCTGGGTGACAAAATCAGCAGTGGGGGAGGGTGCTCTGAAAGTACAGTAGCTAGAGTCAGAACGGGATGGAAAAAGTTCAGAGAGCTTATACCACTATTGGCCGCTAAAGGGTTCTCTCTAAAAATGAAAGGCAGGCTGTATGATGCCTGCATAAGAACAGCAATGTTACATGGCAGTGAGACTTGGGCATTGTGTGCAGAGGATATACGCAGACTGGAGAGGAACGAAGCTTGCATGCTCTGCTGGATGTGTAATAGTAATATATGTGAACGGCAAAGCATAAACGAACTAAGGGAGAAATTAGGAATAAGAGGGATCAGATGTTGTTTACTCGAGAGAAGACTACGTTGGTACAGTCACGTGATGCGCATGAAAGACGACAGCTGTATAAAAAAGTGCAGGACGATAAAAATAGACGGTAGCCACAGAGTAGCCAGATCCAGAAAAACCTGGGACGACTTGATAAATTCCGACCTCACACACTTACACCTCTCCAAGACAATTTCACTGGACCGAGATCTTTGGCACTACACAGTAATACAGAAGACCCGCCTTGCCTAAGTACAAAGCAAAATCTACAGTCAGTAGGCACCTCTAACAAAAATACATCCCTGTCCCACTACCCCCACCCCATCCACACCACCCCTTTCAATGTGAAGTTATGTTCGTACCACAACATCCAGTCCGAAACAAATGAGATTGTGTAGGTGTCACGACAAAAAAACACACAGTCCACGCTGTAATGTGGCCGTGTAGGTAACACGGTAAAAACCTCCCAGTCCACATTGTAAACGTGGTTGGTGTTAGGAAGGGTATCCAGCCGTAGAAAACCCGCCAGACAGTCCTATACGAGCAGGGCAACCAATCTTGCCTCAAGTGGGAAAACTCCCGTCCAAACCCATGCAAGCGTGGAAGATGGACGTTAAACGATGATGATCACACACACACACACACACACATATATATATATATATATATATATATTAGAGCATTGGCCTTGCAATCGAAAGGTTGTGAGTTCAATTCTCAGACCGGGTGATGTGTTGTTTCCTTGAGCAAGACACTTTATTTCCCATTGCTCCAGTTTACTCAGCTGTAGAAATGAGATGATAGGGACTGGGGTCCATCTCATTCCTCTGCAAAGTGGTCGTGGTGGTGCCACGGCAAAAAAAGCACCCACCACTCACTATAAATGAGGTTGGTGTTAGGAAGAGCATCCAGCTGTAGAAATCAAGCCAGAATCAGTTGTCATCCCACCCTTGCAAGCAGGGATAAGCGGACGCAAAATGATGATGATGATATACATGCACACACACACATTTTATATAACAATAACTTCTACAGGATTAGAACTGTTTCATTCATATGGAATCATGCTTTGCAGCACAGAGTTATGGCCCTTTACGTTCTGCGTTCAAATCCCGCAGAAGTTAACTTTGCCTTTCATCCTTATAAGGTCAATAAAATAAAGCACCAGTAATGCGCTGGGGTAATTGCTGGCCTTGTGCCAAAAGAAGAAACAATTATTATAAATATTAGGTTGTCCCATAATTTTTGTTGCTTTTTCGTAGGAAAATAGGTTCAGTAAAACATTTAATCAAATTGACTTCCTTGAGATTGAATACATTTCTGCCAATGTATAAGTTTATTTATGCCCTTCCTATCAAATTCAGCATTCTTAGAGTCAATAAACTTTTTAAGTCCTTCTACAGCATCTGTATTTTGAAACTGTTTTTTTGTTTGTAATAGCTGTCAAATTGTTTGAGAAAATTATAGTTGGTAGGATAGAAGCCAGAAAAATATGCAGGGTGGATTAAAACTTCAATTTCCAGGTTATTCAATTTCATTTGTGTTACTCCTGTCATATGTGGACAAGTATTACCATGACTAATTGGGTTGTGTCTGTTGACTAAAGCAAACTGTTTTTTGGTGCAACTTTCTGTGCATGTCATGCTGACAATATTTTAAGGTTGCACCTACTTCTGGTTTCAAAAAACTGAAGTAGATTATTCCTTCAACTGTCTGCCATACTGTTACCATGCACGTTTCTGGTGAGACTCAGGGTTTGGGAAATGCTTTGGTGCTTCATTTTTGTCAAGCCACTAGGCTGTTACAGAGAATTGACTTTCATAATACGTTATGATGCTTTTGAAGAATGGATCAGTTTCATGTCTTATCTACAGAGTTTGTGACTCTGTGGAACCCATTTATCCATCTTTTTCTTTCCAATTGTCCTCAAATGTTAAGAAATGGCTTATATTGATTTTCCAATATTGTGTACAAGCTTATGGACTGATGTTCCAGGTTATGTCTTTATGACTTCCTTGAGAGCATTGTGATCGAGGGTTCACTTCCTTCCTATATAGTCAAATTCATCATGACTTTCGTCATCTTGCTGAAAACTTTTGAACCACCTGATTACTGTGTGAACACAAACATAACCTTCAACACATTTATAATTATTGATCCTTGCTGTAGTTTCAGAACATATTTGTTTTAGTTTGTAGTCAGGAAGAAACATCATACAAAATTTTTTTTTATCCATCTTATTCTAGGGTTTTATTCATTAAACACTTATTAAAGTAAATAATCCGAAATAAACATAATTATTTAGAAAATGTGTACTCCAACAAAAAATTCACAAAAGGGTGCACTCGTATTAAAATTTTATTTTCTTGATTATTAACATCCTGTGTAAAAAGCTTAAAATAAAATTGATGGGACAACCTAAATAGGGATATAGTGGAGCAGAGTGTTGAACTAAATGGCTTGCACTATTTACTTACATCTCTTCTATCAATTTCAGTGGGTTTTTTCCATTCTGTAAGGCAAATAAAATAAATACTACTCAATTAGTAGGGTTGATTAAATAGCATGTACTCTCCCCCACAATTTGAGGCCTGTGTTCCCATGTTAGAAATCATTCTTCTGAGTTCAAGTACTGGATCTTGATGCAATCAAGTTTACCCTTTCCCTCAAAACAGTGGACCCATGTGGAAACTTTGGCTGAAGTCAACTTTCCCTATCATCCTTTTTGGTTTGATAAAATAAAGCATCAGTCAAGTACTGAGGTTGATATAATCAACATTTTCATTCCCCCATACAACTGCCCTTATGCTTAAACCAGTAGACATTATAGTTATTATTATTAAAGCAATTGGTTGGCAAAATCATTAGGGCATCAAACAAAATGACTTGTATTATTCAAATAGTACCATTTACACTTTGAGATGAAGTTGCAGAAAGTGGTTTTGAGGAAAAAGAGTGATGGCTTCTAGCTCAGTGGTGGGGTTATAGGGAAGAAGAGAGATGGATTGATAAGACTGGTGGATATATACAGGATTAAGGTATTCCTCTGTATGCAAACAGCATTGTTCAGTGATTATAGGAGTAGATAAGTGTGTGCTCCTCTTTATGTGATCAGTATCTTACAGTGAAGATGGGAGTGGGAATATAGATGAGTTGCAGGGGACCATGGGAAGGTCTGACAGAACCCAAACTTTCCTCAGTAACATGGGCAGCATGATAGAATGCATATATATATATATATATATATATGTACATATATATATATAGTAGATGTAACCCATGTGCAACCACGCAGTATTCTTCTTTCTTCTCATGTTTTTTATATTTATATATATATATATATATGTACATATATATATATATATGTATATATATATATATATATGTACATATATATATATATATGTATATATATATATATGTACATATATATATATATATATATATATATATATATATATGTACATATATATATATATATATGTATATATATATATATGTACATATATATATATATATATATATATATATATATATATATGTATATATATATATATGTACATATATATATATATATATGTACATATATATATATATGTACATATATATATATATATGTACATATATATATATATATATATGTATATATATATATATATGTATATATATATATATATG
>OZ024741.1:77061036-77063536 GCA_964016885.1 Eledone cirrhosa | reverse complement strand
AAAATTCCCGAGATCCATGGACGAGTTCTCTCCAGCGGTCTCTGTCCCTCATTATCGCTGCCATATCCTGCATCTCCAACAGACCAGTGTCTGTCCTTAGGGCATCAACATATGTTAACCTTGGTCTTCCTCTTCTAGTGTGTCCATGTAGGGGCTCCCAAAGGAGCACTGAGTGCAATGTCAACTCTGGATGTCGGTGAACATGTCCAGCCAACCTCGGTCTCCTCTGTGTCACTTTTGAGCTGACTCTTGGGATGCTCCCATACAGCTCTGAGTTTTTCATCCTCAGTGTATACTGATTAATGTTCAGAGCCATCCTCAACATTCTCGTGTAGCACCCATCCACCATCTGAGTGAGTTTCTTGGTCAGTGTCCAAGTCTCAGACCCATACAGCAGCACAGACTCCACTACAGCAATGAAGAGGCGGATTTTCAGGTCTCTACGAAGGTCCGACTTCCACACCGATCTCAAGCTGTGGCACGCCGCCCAGGCCTTGCTCTTCTTCTCAACCACATCATCCTCCGTATTCCCAATCTTTGCTCCCAAATACAGGAAGTCCTCAACCAATTCCAGCAGCTTCCCGCCTACATTAGTGATCCCCTCTGGCTTCTCAACATTCTCTACCAGATATTTTGTTTTAGTCTCATTCATTCTCAGCCCCACACTCATCGACACAGTCTCAACCTCCCGCATCAAATCCTCTGCCTCCTTCACTGTATTTGTCACCAAAACTATGTCGTCGGCAAATTCAGCATCCAATACCTTTTTCGCCCCAACTCTCCTGCTCTGAGCCGGTGCTACAGTAAAGCCAGAGTCCTGGTGTTTCTCCAGTGCAAGGCGCATACAATAGTCCACTACGATGATAAAAAGGTAGGGAGCCAATGTATCTCCCTGGAGCACTCCAGCCAGTATCTCAAAGAACTCTGTCATCCCATCAGGTGTAATGACTTGGGCTTTGGTGTTGGTGTAGAGCAGTGATATCAGGTCCACTATCCTCTTGGGGATTCCATAAGCCTGTAAGATCTTCATCAGGCAGTAACGGTCCACAGAATCAAAGGCCTTCCTAAAGTCAATGAAAACCATGACCGCAGGAAGGCACTTTGCTCTAGCTCCCTCTAATATCCTCCTCAGCATCAGGATGTGACTGGTGGTTGATCTACCCTCTCTGAAGCCGTTCTGGTTGTCCCTGAGCTTCTTCTCCATCTCAGGCTGGATCCTGTTAAGAATCATCCTGTTGAGGGTCTTTGCCACAAGTGACGTCAGTGAGATCCCCCGGTAGTTGTTGGTGTTAGAGAGATCTCCCTTCTTTGGCACTGGGACGATGTTACTGATCCTCCACTGATTCGGGGCAACTCCTTTCTCCAGTGCCCCGTTACAGAACCCCAGGATGATATCATCAAAATCACACCTCTTCATCACCTCTGATGCCACTCCATCTTCTCCATGAGCCTTGCCCTCCTTGATCTTCTTCTTGGCTCTCTGGTGAAGGGCTCTGTCTCAACATCCAGTTCCTCAAACAGCCGCCTATATATACATATTCTTTTACCTGTTTCAGCCATCCGGCTGAGGCCATGCTGGGGCACCGCCCTTGTTGCTACACATTTTATCTCCAGCCTGTATAGGTTGGCCACTCGTGTAAGAGGGAGTTTGTTATATATATATATATTATATATATATATATATACATATATATATATATTATATATATATATATACATATATATATTATATATATATATATATATATATAATTTATGTATATATATGTACATATAATATATAAGAACAAAAGATGATTAAAAGAGTTCCATGTATTTTATTATGCGCATTTCAAAAACAAATATCATCATGCAATAATATTTGTGTTTTCATCAGATAAAACAGGAGGACATGATATGAAGGTTAAAAAACACTTGTGGATAGTTCAGTTTTAAATCAACATATGAGAAGTAGTTTTATATTGATGTGTGATATTGGGAAAAATATTTTATTTAGAGGGGGGGGGGGGATGAAAAAAAAGAAGGAGATGAGAGTGAAGGTGGAGAGGGAGGAGTATAATGAGGAAGGATGAGATAGGAGGAGAGATGGGTGATAGAGAGAGAGAGATAGCTTTTATAACTGAGAAAGATATATTGTTTTACATAGAGAGGTTGAAAACCGTTGGAAGATAATGTATAAATTAAAAGAATTTGAAAATTAACGAAGAGAAAAATAATGTAAAGTTAAGGTTTGTATATTGAGGGGTTTGATAATATATGCGAAGAAAAAGAAAGAGTTAATATGTATTGAGAATAATGAGTTAGATGATAGGGAGAAAAGAATAATGAATTGAGGATGAATAATCTGACGTCAAAAAAAATGTATATGTTTACGAAGGATTTTTACAAGGTGATATAGAGTAAGAATGTGTTGTATTATGTAATAATTGATTCTATGTTAGGGCAAGAGTGAGAAAAGGTACAGATTAGGGGTTAGATATTAGAAGAGAAGAAAAGGAAG
>OZ024741.1:76926036-77053536 GCA_964016885.1 Eledone cirrhosa | reverse complement strand
TCTGATATTCTTAAGTCAAAAAACAATTTTGCTATTTTGGATATCGATGAAAAAATGTTTTTATAAATCAACAACAGAAAAAACAAACCTCAATTATTTCACATTTTTTTCTGTGCATGTTTTAACCAGATTTTTACTGTTTGAAAATCAAATGAATATAAAATTGAAGGCATGTAGCCAAATGATTAGGGTGTTGCGTTCATGGTCATAAGGTCGTAAGATTAATTCTTAGACTGAATGGCACTGAAGCAAAGTATTTCCTTTCATGTTGCTTCATCCACTCAACTGAAAAAAAGAATATCAACAATAGCTGATGACCTTGCACTGTCATGAGCCTCTAGGCTTAGAACAGACATACTTTAACTTATTTTAAATATAATAATCATTCAAAGAATAATAATTTTACCCCATAAAAATAATGCCTATGTTAAATAACATTATTTCATCAACCTGAGAATAATGGATGGCAGAATGGATAGAGCACCAAGCAAAATGCTCTGAGTGATTTTAGTAACACGTCTTTATATTCCAAATTCAAATTCCACCTTTCATCCTTTAGTGGAAGCTATCAAGTTCTGAAGGCCAATTTTATTGACTTATACCAATAAAAATTCGTGGCCATATCATTATTAATCTTTTTTATATTTTATCTTTAAAAAAAAAAACATTGATTAAGATAATGATGGGTAAAAGTTATAATTAATAAGCAGGTGAAAATATTAAGTCAAGAATATGCTGAACACTAAATGTTACACTAGCATTGAAGACTTTAAATCTACACAAGATATGGTGATTATTTATTGGAATTGTGGTACATGGAAAACACATGATCCAAATAATAACAACTATTATAATGATAACAGTGGATTTTTTAAAAAGATTTATTTGACAATTTAGCTTTAAAAAATACAAACAAGATTAGTAGAAGAAACTTGAAATTATAAAAATAAAACTTTTTAAACTTATATATTTTCTGTCTTTCTCTTTTTTTTTTGTTTTAAACATATTTTGTGTGTGTATGTGTGAGACAGGCAGTTGGAGAGTGAGCAGAAAGTTGAATTTATATATTTCAAACAAAACATACATTGTTATATATGTATGTGTGTGTATATATATATATATATAATGGAAAATTTGAACAGGAACAAAACAGAGAGGCAGTACAACGAATGTTTATTAATTTCACGCTCTTGAGAGTGGGGTGGTGGTGGGGAACGACGTTTCGGGCATAAGCCCTTCTTCAGGTGAAAAGTGTGTGGGAAGAGAGTTCAAAGGGTGTGTAGGGGAGTGGTGGAGAGACATAGCAAAAAGGGGGTGGGAGGAAACGGTGCTAATGAAAATAAAAATAAAAACATGATCAAAATAAAATTAAAATGGGGTAAACAGGTGGTGGAAGGGTGTGAGGCGTGTAGGGGTGGTGGAAGGGTGTGGGGCGTGTAGGGGTGGTGGCGGGTGGAGTGGGGAGAGGGAGACGGGGTGTCCGAGCGGGGAGGGCTGAAGGTGGTGTGTGTGTGTAGGTGTACGTGTGTGTGTGTGTGTGTGTGTGTGTATGTGAAAGCAAGGGTTGGGGGAAGAACGGGGTTGCATGTTCAGGAAGAGGTGTGTGTGGGGTGGGGTGTAGGTCGGAGTGTGTGTGCGTGTGTGGATAGAGGGGTGGGGGGGAGAGGAATCCGGAGGCTGAATGTGTAAATATGTGGCGGAACGCACGTGTGTGTGGTGTTTAAGTGTGTTGTGGGTGTAGGTGGCGTGTGGGAAAAAAAATTTTTTTTGGGTGTGTGTGGGTGAGTCATGAAGGTGATTCCGTAAGAAGATGTGGTGGAAAGGTTGGTAAAATCCTAGGATGGTAGTTGATTCCGCGGTCAAGGTCCACATACGAGGAATCCGTGAAGAGATGGTCGGAAGAGGGGAGATGTGGGGTGTGCGCGCAACAGGAAGTGGTCAAGGCAGTAGGAGTGCTGTGTGTCTGTGTGTGCTGGGAGGTGGTCAGAAGGCATAGCAGCAGTAGAGTGGAATGGTGAAGGGGCGAGGATGGGTAGGTGTGAAAGTAGGAGTGAGGAGGGTGTGTGTGTGTATATTAGTAGAGGTGTTAGTGGGATGAGTGAGTGTTGGAGAAAGGGTGTGGGTGGAGCGGGGAGAGAAGGGTGTGGGGGTCGATGGAGGGAGTGTGGTGTACTGGTGTGTGTGTAGTTTGATGAAGGGGGTGTTAGTGGGTGTTAGTATACAGGAGGTGGAGAAAGGGTTGAATGCAGGTGTGAGTGGGGGTCAGTGGTGGTAGGGTGTGTAGAGTTGGTGGTGTAAGAGGGTGTGTGTGTACGTGTGCGTGGGGTTGGAGGGGTGCGTGGGGTTGGAGGGGTGTTAGTGATGTTAGTTGCGTGTAGGGTGGGTGGTGTAAGTGGGTGCATGTGTTCGTGTGCTTGGGGTGTTAGTGATGTTAGTTGCGGGGAGGTGGGGTGGATGTGTGGGGGTGAGGGTTAGTGGTGGTAGTAGGGTGTGTGTTTAGTGTGAGCGCGTGTATATATGTGCCGGTGGGTGTGTGTGTGTGATGAGGGGGGGGGAGAAGAAGGGAGGGATGTTAGTATGTTAGTTGGGGAAGGGTGGTCGGATGAGGGGTGGAGTGGGGGTGTTAGTATTGTTAGTTGTGGGGTGGGCGGTGAAAAGGAGGGGTGGGTTAGTGGTGTTAGTGGGGGATATGTGTAGGGGAGGGGGGCGGTCGAATATACGCTAAACTCACCCAGTTGCAGACTGCATATCAACATGAGTTATTTTTCTCTACAAAGTTCGATCACCAGCCTCTGCTTGTATTACCAGCCAACCTTCCTTCCAAGCATAACCTACTCACACCTCGAATTGATCTTTTTATATGACCGTATAGTTTGAGTACTCTTGACTTGACAATTGATGTAATTGGTTTAAGTCTGGTAATGTTGAGCAGCTCACTGATACAGATACGGTTACTGAGCTGTTTGCCAGTCATAAGTTTCATGATGTGGTTCTGGAATGTAGAGAGCTTCTGAAGTGACCTTGCCATTCAATTAACAGTCCAAACCATATAACACAACTGGTAGGATGTAAGTATCAAAGATCTTAGCCTTCAAATGGTAGGAAACTAGTTTTGATGTTAGTACTTCCTTGTTCTTGTTGAAAGCTGCCCAACCTAGAGCGATGCGATACTGCACAGTAACCATTCCATTGTTGTTTGATGATAGTTTGTGACAGAGATATACAAACTCTGTAACTTGAGTAATTTGCTGGTTATAGATTGTGAGATGGAGATTGGCATTGTTTTTATCAGTTGTCATACACTTTGTTTTGGAGATGTTGATTTATAAGTCAGCCTCCAGCAAATGTACATTCAGAAAGTCTTGCAAATCAGTTATAGAGTAACTCATGATGGCCAGATCATCTGCATAGCATTGATAGGATTTTACCTCCTATTTTATAGCTAGAGGAGCATTCTTCTTCAGTTTGGTAGATAAGTGCAGCTATAACTATACAGAAAAGAAGTGCTGATAGTAGCTCCCCCTGCTTAACTCCTTTCAAGATGTCTATACACAGTGTAATTCCCAAATCTGTTTTGATATAAGCTGTTGAGTTGGTGTAAGTTTCTTTCAGTAGGTTGATGTATTTTTTGTTAATTGAGGTCTTGTTTAAGAGTTGCCAGAAGCTGGGTAGTTTTTACGTTGTCAAAAGCTTTTGCAAAATCAATGAAGGTGATGTACACAGGGTTCTTGAATTCTATTGATTTCTCAATGATTTGTTCAATAGCTAGGATCTGCTCAATGGTGCCTCTTCCATATAGATATGCTTCTTTAGGATTCCAAACCTCAGCAAAGAAACAACCAACGACATATGCAAGGCCATCTAGAGGAAAGACATCACATCAAACTGGCCCATTCAGTACCTTCCCTGTGGAGATGCCTATCTAAAAGACAGCCTCTCACTAAGGAGAACACATGCACCATAAGCAATTGCCCCATTGCTTGCATGCCTATGTGGTATACAAGTTGGAATGTGGCAAGTACAGCCAATTCAACATCAGCAACACAATTCGACCCCAGCACCTCAGAATAAAAGAACACATCACCATTAACTCCTCATCGTTCCACAATCATATTCTCAATGCAAAAACAAGGATAAAAATTAACCACCACCATCTTAGCTACTGAATGCAGTATAGGCATCCTGAGAATCAAAGAGGCCCTCAAGATTAAATGGCTTCAGCCTCCCCCTCCCCATTAATATTAAAATGGAAAGGAACAAGGTACAGTGGCTGATCTAGCTTAAGCCATCCTACATATACATGCATATCTACATGCACACGTGCTTATATACACACACGTTCTTATACACACATACACACAAATATGTCACTGTATTTACATACATACATATGTATTTATATACTCACACATATTTACACATATACACACTTACATCCATGCACACAAACATGTCATATACATACACTCAAACCAATACATATAAATATTAACAGCATGTGCTTATTTTGTACATGCACAAACAAAACCCAACACAACCGTTATTTAAAAAAAATAAAATAAATGGCCACAAGAAAAATCTTGGGTTTTATTTTCTCCAAAGACCCCTCCCCCTTCCTTGATAATGGATGGTTAATCCGAAAAATTTTTGAAATATTAAATTAAGCTAACTTTCAGTCCTTCGTTTATTTTATTTTGCTATATCTCAATTCCCTTCTGACTTATTACCATGGCAATCTATCCCACTTGCATTAAACAACTTTATAAACAAACAAACAGACTTTTTAGTTTCATATTCTACAATGCTTCAATGTCCATTTTTCCATGCTGGCATAGGTTAGACGAGTTGTGAGCAGTGTTAGGTCAGGTGACCACGTCATGCTCATACAGAACCGATTTAGGCTTGGTTTCTACAGCTGGATGCTCTTCCTAGCACCAACCTCATTTACAGTGAGTACTGGGTGCTTTTTGTTGTGACGCTTAGATGATGATGATTATATATATATATTAAATAGAGCAGTATTTTGATGATTTTTTTTCCCCCGGAAAAAATACTATATTTAAAAAAGTTCTATATTTATTTATTCTATATTTGCAATACTGAAGTTGAAATTAAATCATCATGTGAATTGCTTGTGTGCAATAATCCTGAGTGAATCAACATTCCCAAACCTACTGAAATTTGTCAGTATCTTTTAAAGTGATTTATCCAATAATTGTATTTATTTTAGGTTTTAATAAACCAAGGTAACAATGTATACTGCTGCTAGTTTACATATTTCAAGATCAATGTTTGGTTTAAACTTCAACCATTCATCGTTTTTTTATTATCTATAGTGGCTGTGTCGTCATTTTTTGTAGTCAAGTCAGATTTTTACCACATAGTGGTGGATACGTGTCCATTAAGAGTTTAATATGGGTTTGATAAGATGCCACTATACAGAAGCGCAGCGTGTTTGACATAGTCGGTGACTAAAAACATGAAGTAAAAAGCTTAGGTGCTTATTTAAATTTCAAGAGAGACAACTTGAAAAAAAGAAAATAACACTGAGTGAAGGAATGGAGTGAGCTCCCTTGGAAGAAAAAACTGCTACTTTCACAAAGAATATGTTTTGATTGTTACTTTACTTAGAAGCTTTTAACGAATCAAGGTGCTTGCATCTAAAGTGAACAAAATTAATTTGATTCTCAGCAACAGTATCGCGAATTAACATTGGTCGCAGAGCATACGATCTACAAATAGAGCATGGTTTTCAGATTCCTAACCCCTTCTCCACTAGAAATATAATTTATAGGAGAAAAGAAATGGAAATCTGGAAATTGGTCTTAACTTTTGAGTTTAAAAGACGTATGTTCGAGTTTAGAAGGGAAAACAAGAGAAGCAGTTGTCAAAATATCGACATCTCATGTGCTGAGAGAAGGTAAGCAACTCTACCAAAACTTGGATACACTTTTCTTAGAGGACGCTAATCCGTCAACATTTAGTGTCAATGAGTGTTATGAATGATCTCACCTACCAAAAGTCATGTCAGTAACTGACTATCTCATTCAGTCTGATCGTCTTGTTGTAAAACTCAGAGAACATAAATATATTTTACCTGAATCCATCTTTGCTAACAAAGCAGTGAAAAGTGTGAATCTAACAAGAAAATGAATACTTAGTGAACTCTATGGTTTGAGAATTACCTCTATCTAAAACAACTAAAAACATCATGCACAGACATAAAGCCACAGGTATGGCTGTGTGGTTAAGGAGTTCACTTCACAACCAAGAGGTTTCAGGTACACCCCTGCTGTATGCCATCTTGGTCAAGTGTATACAATTATAATCTTGGGTTGGTTAATGCTTCGTAATTGAAATTTGGTAGATGGAAAGTATAGAAGCCCATCATGTGTGTGTGTGTGAAAATGAACTGGGGTTCGATTTGATCAATTAAATCACTTTAAGGCAGAGTCTAAGACAGTAGTGCTTCAGGAACTGTCCATTGAACAATGGAGTATGAATGTGTTTTGGACACATCACCAGATCAAGTGGTCAAAGAGATCAAAATTTTAGAAGGAAAAAGGTTTGGGCTTGGCTTCTAAGGCTGGATGCTCTTCCTAACACCAACTGCATTTACAGTGTGCTGGGTGCTTTTTGTTGTGACACATACGCAACTACTTTACAGTGTGGGATGGGCGTTTTTGTCATGACACCTACATGACCACTTTACAGTGTGTGCTGGTTGCTTTTTGTTGCGATACCTACATGACCACTGTACAGTGTGGGCTGGACGCTTTTTGTTGTGACACCTACAAGACTAATTTACAGTGTGGGCTGGGGACTTGGGGGCGGGGGGGGGGTTGATCTATGGGCGTGTGAGAGAGGGTGTGGACGGGGAGGGTTGTTGGGGGGAATGTGGACGGGGAGGGTTGTTAGGGCGTTGAGGTGTATGGAAGGGAGAGGGAGCAAGTAGTGCGCTCAAGATGTATTCCTCAACCCATACACATGGGAAGGCAGGTCTTCATAACGCCAGAGATCTCGATACTGTGTCATCATCTTCGAGAGGTGATTTTGTGCAAGTTGCTATTTTGTAAGGTGGTGCTTCCAGGATATGTTTAAAGCCACTTTGAGCATTTTGTGTACATTCCATCAAGTTTCTTCTTGAGTTGCTTGGTGAGTATCCACATAGTACACCCATACAACATGATTGGCTCCACTGTCACTTGGAAGAATTCACATTTCATTTGTTTGGGGAGCTTCAATTTCCAAATTATTGTCATTTTATCCAAGGCACATCCCAAGCTTTGCTGATGTGTGTGTTTATATTGCTTTCGGTGAGGCTTGTTTCGAGATTTTGCTTCCAAGGTAGGCGAACTTGTCAACTACCCTCAGTGGTTTACTGGCTAGTGAATTTCTACTGCCATCATGGATACAATAGATGTATTCTCTTTTGTCTACATTCAAATAGAATATGATACCCCTGGCTGCTCTCTCTAAACTGTATAGCAGGGATTCTGCTTCACGGGCTGTATCCAATATCATTGCAAGATCATCTGAATAGTCAGCATTTGTAATGGTTTCAGTTGGATAATGTCTGCTTCTCTTCTCTGTTTTCAAAGTGAAGCCATTTTCTTTCATCTTGTCAACTGACATTCAAAGTACATTATCCAGACAAATTATTAATAGGTAGGGAGTTAATGTATCTGATTAACCCTTTAGCATTTAAACCAGCCATATTCGGCCAAAATTCTCTCACCTCTTTCTGTTCAAACTGGCCATAACCGGCCACTTATACTGACATTAAGGTATTGTTCTCAAAATAAATAATGACATCATCAAAATCTCGTAGGTTCCATATTATGTGAGATATTTATAAGATAAAACCTTTACCATGAAAATATAATAGAGTAATGTAAATTCTAAAGGGTTAATGAAAATTTGCTCTCAAAAATGTTTACATATTAAACAACATTAAGGAAATTTCAAGATTACCTGTTAGAAATGACAGCCAAATCTCCCTTAAATTATATCCCTTCCATCTTTAAAAAGGATATATTAGATAACATAGTTCTAGATACACTATGTCTGAAGAAAAAAGGCAGGATGATCATTTCTAAAACACTTTTCATCAAATATCTGCTCAGTCATATCTGAGCTGAAACAAAACAACAGCAGTTACACATTAGATGCAGTATGTCTGAATAAAAGACCAGATAATGATAGCTGGAATGGTTTGCTTTGCTTGATCAAAGTTGACCTAGGTCTAAACAACAACTAAAAGTCAATTTATTTTGAGTAGGGCATACAAAGTTAATTTTTATAAAAAGAGGACATATAATCAATTGAATTAACCTCAGTATATAACTGGTATTTATTTTATCTACATTTAAGGAATGAAATGCAAAGTAAACTTCTGTAGGATTTAAACCCAGAAGGCAAAAGGTGCAATATTTACCATGTCATTCAACCTCCTCTACATTACAAAATATGCTACATTTCAGGAGATTCCAAATTATTGCTTAATTCAATGTTTCTATCATCTGGACTTTCATTCAAAGGTGAAGGATCTGATTCAGGAGAGAACTTTAAGCAGCAGTTGAATCGGTGCCAATAAAACTGACTGAAATTTCCCCTTGGTCCAAGCACACACAACAATGACTGAAAAAAAAAAGTGGCATATAACCAGCTGCTTGATGTAATGATCATGAGAAAGATTCCAAATTGTCTAAAAACCAAAACAGTTGCAGGATACATTAGTAAGCCAGCAAGAAACGTTGTGAAGGATGCCATCGCAATAGCAGATCCAACGGAAGAGATGGATGAAATGACACGATAGTTCCTCTCAGTGTGAGTTGATAGTCGATAAGCTACACTGTAATGAAGGGTGAAGTCTATTGACATGCCGATGGCTATGGTGATGACTAATGACTCTAGGATATTCAGTTCCCAGCCGAGAAGAATAAGGAAAGCAATAGTAGTAAGAATAGTAAAGGTGACTGAAAACATGGCATAAATACTCAGGAGTACATTCAGAGTTGTCAGAAATATCACAGCTCCTGCAACACCCAGGGACAGAGCCATGGCTATCGGCAGACCATGCAGGATGCTATTTTGTAAATCATAGAAACCTAAGTGACTGATAAACCAACCACGGGAGAGTTCATGCGGGGCACCTTTCATCTCTTTCTGCACCCACTCATTGACTTCACTATAAAACATGTGAAGCTTTTCGTAAGCAAATGTGTAAGGAGTTGTACTGCTGAACTTTACAGAAAAAGCCCGCATATGTTCATCCTGAAATCTTGGTCCAGAGAGATGTTTGTAATAGTAAGGCCCAATGTAAGGAGTATTCATCAGTATGGGAATATACACTTCAAGGCATTTCTTCAGAAGTTCAGCACTGTATGGGAAATCAGTAATATTGCAGCAGCCTTGCAGCTTGCGATGTTTACCAATACATGGTGTGCGCATGTAATTCCGGAAGTTTTCAAAGAAACAATTAGTTATTGCTTCACCAGGAGTATTCTGGTAAAAGGGTTGTTGGCGTATTCTGCCACAGAAATCCATCAACCAGGTTTGGGCGGCAGCTGATTCTAGGCTAAAATTATTGTCAAATTCTAACGTTCCAGAGTCATAAGGGTTCAAAATATGACCATTGTCTTTGGGCATTATCCCCCAAACAACAGCGATAGGCATGTATTGAAACCAATCGATATATTCTTTCTCAAACCAAAAGTGATTTGACAGTTCAAGGTCATAGGCTTCCAGGAGGTGGTTAGATGAAAAGTATTGGAATTTTTCTTTAGTTGGTAATCTCACTCCAGGATAGAAGAATACAGTAACAGCTGAAGCTATGCCAAGCATTCCAAAGAAAAGCAAAAAAATATACCAATACTTGACAATTTGATTTGGTAGAAATTCTTTAAAAAACTTTTGTGAAATATTTGACAAAAATTTACATCCGTGGCATGAAAAGTTTTGAACTTTGCTGACGGTTCCTGTACAATGGATTTTTGAGCAGTGGTTCTCATAAAGAACAATAGTAGCAGGCATCCAGGTGACCATGAGAAAAAAATTACACATAACCGATGTCCCAACATAAATGCTAAAGCAACGAATTGCAATGATGTCACTAATTGCATTGGCAAGGAAAGCAGCAGCAGTTGTTAAGCTTGACACAAGCATTGACATAACAGCATGTCTAAGTGTAATGGTAACCATTTCCTCTAAATTCCTGTCTTTCTTCTCAATTTTTGCTTGGCTCCAAAGCCTGCAGTAGATAAATGTATCATCAGCACCGATTCCAACCATTATCATAAGAGTGACCATATTCAAGTATGGGAAGAACTCAATTCCAAGAATAAAGATATAGAAGAAGTATGCAAAGATGAGTGACCAGAATATTGCCAGAAATGTCATAAATGTGATGAAAAGAGACAATGAATAAAACCATATTGAAAGAAAAATGCTAACTGCAGTTACGATAATCCAAATACTATCAGACCAAAGATATTTTGTAAACAGAAAATTTTTGATTCCAAAATAAGCTCCAATTAATTCTACATTGTCTTCATGGAGGTTTTGCTTTTCAATGTGCTCAAAGAGGTTATCAGTCTCAGGGTTGTGGCTCCTAATTGGTAGAAAAGAAACTGCGTATTTCAAAGTTGGCAAATGTTCTGTGCTAATGGAAGTAAATTCAGTGTCAGTGAGGTAATGAAGAATGTGGTAAACAGCATCATGCTGTTTACATAAATAAGGAACATCAACGCAGTCATAACAATACGCACTGAAAGAGTAATTACGGTAAAACTTTGCACACTCTTTTAGCATGTCCAGAACAAATGCTACATCTTGTAATTCTAAAGCCTCACAGGATGATTTGTTGCTCAACAGACTTATGTAGTTACCAATTGACCAGCTGCGACATTCTCGGGAGTCATCAATGGGGATGTCTTTGAATAAAGGGGTTGAATAGATAACTCTTCTCTCCAATCGGCACATTGCTTGGATATTGTCCAAGGAAAATAGGGTGCAATCTTCACATGTCTTGAAAACTATGCGTACATATCTATCATCTGAAATAATAAAGTATAAGGAGGAAAAGTATTAATAAAATTATAATTTAGATTTTGGTAGAATTGGATTTTAAAAAATAGTTAAACAACATATTTTCTAAAATCCACGACTTTTTAACAGCTTAGTCAGAGGAGGAAAGGGCCTTCACTAAACGCACCCATGGACCAGATGATTCTGTTGACCTGGACAACAGATTAAATCTAGCAACTAAGAACAGGAACAATCCCTTCAATGGGCTTCCACAGTTTAGTTGGCTATATTTCACTCACAAAGCTTTGTTAGAAGACATATTTGCCCATGGTGACACACACACTGACACCAAACCCAAAACCATGTATTTGTGAAGCAAACTTCTTAACCACCCAGCCATGCCTGCACCCACAAAGTGGATAAGAGGTAGGAGGAGAAGTAAGATGGGCGTGCAAAAGAGGGTTATATATTTCATGAATCAATCATCAGTTTTGATGTAATCCCACCAGTAAGGATGAGTTTAGCCTCATGTCAGCACTGATCAAACATGAGACCTATAATCAATAGTTCCAGTTGTAACCATCCCAATTTTTTTTTATTAAAGTATATGTCTAGGAGTATATTATCCAATGTATCCTTCTTTTTATAAGACAAAGATGTGATTTAAAAGAGAGCTGATATTTCTAGCAGATTAAATCACTATATAGAAGCTTCAATAAGGTTTTACTATAAGTTTTCACATGCGCTATGAGCACATTGTCCTACTTCAGGCTTCCCCTGTCTTCTACTATAGCTTCAAGCATGTCATAAGAAGCAACTAAAAGGGTTAGTAGCAAGGACATCCTGCTGTAAAACATTGCCTCAAAAATCCTGTCCAACTCATGCCAATATGGATACGTTGATCTAAAAAATGATGATGGTGATTATGACTCTTCTACTAAAACCTATTGTGAGTGAATTTTACAGACAGATACCGAAAGAGGAGGGTTACAGGATTGATGGGGCAGGTTTACATGACTAATGGGATGGAGTGTTATAGGGCTAATAGGGAGTGGAGGGTTACAGGGCTAATGTGAGGGGTGGGTTACAGGGAGTAGAGAGTTATAAGACTAATACAAGACTAATAGGGGAAGGTTACAGGGCTTACAAGGCTAACGAGGAGTGGAGGGTTACAGGGCTAATGTGAGGGGAGGATTACAGGGTTAATGAGGACTCGAGAGTTACAGGGCTAAAGGAGGAAGTAGAGGGTTACAAGGCTATTGGAGGGAGGGTACAGGACTAATGGGAGGTGAAAGGTTACAGGGCTAATGGAAATGGTGGAGGTTTACAAGGATAATGGCCTGCATATATATTTCTTTCTTTTTTTTTGTCATATCTTTTAGAACAAGGTGTCTTGAACTTTTTCAAATATTTATATGTAAGATAGGATATAATATACATGTGGACTGTGGAAAAACTAAAAAAAAATCAAAAGGTGGTCATTACAAAAAGAAATTGCTGGTCCTTGACTTAAAATGTGAACATGTGAATATGTGAAGTTGTTTGGTTGTTATTGTTTTCATGGATTAGTCAGAACACAGATAGTGTCCTTCATATTTGAAGATCCTTTAAGGCACATAGATGAGGTGGGAGGAGCATAGATTATGGGTTGCTGTAATAGGAAATGGCATATCAAGATATCAAATTATTCTCCCTCAAACTCTAGAATTTGTTGTCAAAGTAATTCCTACAGAGAGGACTCCACTAAAAACTGATATACTACTTAACTCTTTAGCATTTAAACCGGCCATATCCGGCCAGAATTCTCTCACCTCTTTCTGTCCAAACTGATTGTAACCAGCTGCTCATACTTAACATCAGTAAGGATCAGCAATTTCTTTATGTAATGACCACCTTTGATTTTTTTTTTAGTTTTTCTCAAAATAAATATCAAAATCTCATAGATTCAATATTGTGTAAGATAATTATGTAAGATAAAGTGTTTACCATGAAAATATAATAGTATATATAGAGTAATGTAAATGCTAAAGGGTAAAGCAGAGTGGGAAAACAGAGAGAACTTCACTAGAAGTAGATTCACTTATTAAGGGTGAGACAACAGAGAGAACTTCAGTGTGTGATGCGCCAGAACAAATAATAAAGGCATTTTACATTACACTCTAATGATTCTGTCAAATTGCCACTATGGACCAGGCTGTAATATTAAACCAGGCAACAGATTAGGTCTACCACATTAATGTATGGAAATTAGGCTCCTACATTTGATAGGTAAAGTAAACTATGTCAAAGCTCGAAGCTAACCCTTCACAATAGGTGTGTAATTTATGAAGGTCATCCCCAAAGTAACATTCCCCCTCCCTCCACCATCCATGGGTGTGTAACTTACCAAGATCAGTACAGAAGTAACCAGCAGTAGCATTCTTAAGCTGTTGGTGTATCTTATATTTCCTTCTCTTCTTCTTCTTGTCCTTTTTCAGCCTTGTCTTCTTGTTTTTGCTTTTATTTTTATTTATTTTATTTTTCTTATTGTTATTGTTGTTGCTGATTGTCATGTTTTTTCCTTCCTTCCATTTTCTCTTCTTTTTCTTCTTCAACTTCTTTTTCTTCACTCTTTCATCATTCTTCTTGCGTTTTTTGGCCATGCTCTTTGTCATACTTGAAGTAGTGTTCTCTTCATCATACCTGAATCTATTTCTGTCTATGGAAGCCACCAAAGACAGTGATTTCATCCTGGCATCCTGTAAATTCTTAAAGGCTATGGCTCTATTGCTTATTTCTGTCCCTCGAGCTTCAAATCCCTGATCAATGAAGAAGATAGAGGTAGTGAAAATCAGAAAAATAAATAAACAAATAAATTAAATTTAAAAATATATAAAACAAAACTTTTTATAATTTTAAAAAAAAAGGGTTTTTGAATAAGTACCAAATGTTGCCCCCCCCCCTCTCCAGAGAGAGAGCTACATAATCCTATGTATATTTCCATTTTGTTTAATAGTGGAGTGTAATTTGAAGATTTGACTGCTATTTCTAGCAGGCTCAATGATCACATAGAGGTTCCCTCATAAGTACCAGTAATATACAGAAATCAACCAAACAAACTATACTTAATCCGTTTTTAAAACGTTTTTCTTACATTTCAATAACAAATTTGCAAATATGTGATCATTCACCTGCTAAAAATAATCAAATCACACCCTACTATGATAAAAAAGAAAGGACACACTGGCTCATGTCATCCAAGATATTTTATATAATCAGAGCTCACCTGGAGCTAAACAGCAACTACAACAACAACCACCACGAAAAATGCACAAACTTTTATGTCATGAAACACACTTGCTTGAATACACAAACACCAACAATTAACTATAGACTCACAAGAGTTTAGCTACATATATACATGTATGTACAAGCAAGCACATATAATACACATGTTTAATGAAACACACACACAAACAAACAAGAAAAAATATTTAACCTTACACTCATGGAAACATTTTACTAAACATATATACAAACATCTAATCAAACACATACAAACATATGAAGTCATGCACACCCATACACACAGAATGTTTGAGGGGAAGTACTCACAGCTTGAGGTTCCTCAAAGTCAAAACCTTTACTGAGAAAACAAGAGATCAGTAAAACTGCAATACCAAGTGCAGTTATTATGAACAGTATTGCATATGGATGGTGCACCAAAAGACGAGCATAGCTAAATAAGAGAAAGAGAGAGAGGAAAGAGTAGTTATGTTATCATGGTAATTATATGACAAAAATATTTAACCTCGCAAAAACATATAGACAAATATTCAGGCATATATATATATATAAATGAAAAGTATAGAAATTATTGTGGCAAGAAGCCAACAGTATTCCATAATATATAAGTGACTATAGCGTCAAAATGGGAAAATAGTTAACGTAAGATGTGGGAAAAATAATTCAAACTCAATTCAATATATATATATAGATATATACACATATAGATATATACACATATATATATATATATATATATATATATATCAGGAAAGAAGAGTGACATGGTTTGCTATACAAAAAAGGTTTTTAATCTCATTGCTGACAATTGTTTCTCTGAACTGGTAGGTCTAGAGATCGCTACCTGCTTGTTTTCACGTTATTCGATCACCAATACAAAGTTATAACCAGTCAATTCATCGGAGCTTGTGAGAATGAAAGGAATATACAGGCATGGCTACTATATATATAGTAGTAATGGCATTCAATCAGAACAATAACAACAATACTAACAATGCTAGCAATAAATTATTTGAAATAATCACAACATCAATCTAGGTTGGAAGTATAGTATATCTACGATTTTAGCGTCTAAAACTAGCTGACATGAGGTAGATGTATAAAATTGACATGTAAAAGCTGTCATGGGGTGTATTATATATAGTGTAAAGATAAGCCGGTGGCTTTAAACAATGTAGGTCTGGTGGCTGTAAGAATCATTTATTATCTGACAGATGAAGAATTTATCACTGTAGTGAGGATAGTAATATTTGTGTGGTCTATATTAGATGGAAGGGTTGTCTAGCTTTCTCATCATCAATAACATACATGTATAAGACAACATTAACAAGAGTAGCAATATAATAGGCAAGTTAATGCAGAGGTTAAGGAGGCAATATATATACATACACACACACACATACATATATATATATATATATATATATATATATATACATATATATAAAGAGAAAACATGCTGACTACAATTATAACAGTAGGAAGGTAAAGTTCCGCTGTAGTAGTATTTTGAAATGTTCTTGGATTTAGGTTCATGTGTTGACTGCAGCTGAGAAGAGATATATTTATGGGTTGTTAAGGTACTTACAGACAGTGTGGTATAGAACTAAGAAGGCTAGAATGTACTTAATGATTACATTTCTGTGGTGGTTTGTGCAGTATAGTGGGTATCCTAAGTTGAAAGCTAAGTTACGTTGGTTCGATTCACGGAGGTTTAAATCTTGTGAATTTAGTGGCGATCCTGTGTCTGCAGAAGATAGATCTTTCTAACTTGTTGTTAAGTAGCCTTTTTACATTTCTAAGGATATATAGTAATTCTAGATCACAGAGCCTACAGTGGGACATACTGGTACTGTAGGTCTTTGCGGCCGACAACCTCGACCAGTTGATACTGTAGTTGGTGTTATTGTCCTTAAGTTGCCAGATTTTTTTGGTGAGGGTTGTAGAACCCATAAGTGCACGATTTTTCATCAAGTGTCTGTGCACATACCATCTTTTTTTAAAAGTACCCACGGTGGATCCAATGTAATGCCAAGTGGAGTTGTCTGAGTTGACCGTACACATGTACACTAGGCTCGAATCAAGGCATCTATTCGCCAATGGGCATCTATCCGGTAGGTGACAGTTACAGTTTGAGGTGTTATTCCGTGCAGCTTCCACACTGCTGTTTTGTACACTGCTATAAGTGGGTTGTGATTCATGCCCGTTGGGGTTTTGCTGCTGCGTGCTTGTATGCGCTTGTGATACTGTGATATGTTTATGTTTATAATTTGGTGCTATGTTGCGCATAGGTGGGGCGGATTCCCTAGAGGTATTTCTGTGGTTGATCTTGCGTATGTGCGATTCTATATTTGCTGCCGTAGAGTATGAGAGTTTTATAGTTTTTCTATTGAGTATTTTATGATATCTGTGTGAAATAGGGAAGTGTTTATCTATGAGTTTAAAGAATGTAGAAGGCAGTCTAGTTTTTACAGAGGAGTTGAAGATTGGGTTGAACCATAGGTATTTTCTTTCTCTGATTCTTCTATTGTTTCTAGGGTTTACATTATTGGTGTTTGGACCGCTTACTCTAGGTGCTACATGCCTAACTCTATGTCTAGTCCTGTTACCTCTATTTTTGTGTGAGCGGTTGGTGTAATTGCTATTAGGTTTGTTTAAGTTGTCTTTATTCGCTATATACTGCAGTTTATCTTTATGTCTAGCCCTATGTAATGCTGCGTTATAATAGTTAGCATGTTCATTGAAAATTTCTAGGTTTGAGGATAAGCGGGATATTCTAAGGGATATACTACGTGCTATGGATCTGATTATGGATTTGGGGTGGTTTGAGTTATAACTAATGTAGGCCAGATTCTCATTATTTTTGTGGAAAGGTTCTATTAATCCTGTATTTAGATTTAGAGTCACATCTAGAAAGTTTACCTTCTTATGGTTCAGTTCATAGGTAATACTTAGGCCTAGTTTTTTGAAGAATGTTCTAATGTTTTTTCTTAATCTTTCCATGCTCTGGTTGTTTAAGTTCCTAGCTATAAGGAGCGTGTCGTCTCTATAAATCCATTCTTGGAGGTTACTGAATTCCTTATGTAGGCTGTGTGCTATAAATAGCCCCACGACGTCAGTGATTTGCGCAGAGTCTTTTGATCCCATTGTGATATCGAAGCTGTTTATCCTATCTCTTCTTACCCAGTAGCTATTTTCAAATTTTATGATAGTCCTTCTAGCTGCTATTATTATTTCAATTTCCTCAGGGGTAAGATCGGAGTTATTTTATATAAGCGCTTTATCAAGGGTTGCTGGGGATATGGATGCATAGTAGTTGTTTATATCAAATTGTATGAAGTTACATGTCTCCCTATTTCGTATTTTATTGAACCATTCAATCGCCTCGTTAGTGTTACCCCATAAATTGATTTCTAGTTTACCCTTTATTTGTGCGATTACCCTATCTAGAATGTTCTTGCTAATATTACCTATATCTGACTTAGATATTAATCTAATAGTAGGGTTTGTTTCAAAATTATTTTAGTGATCCTTCAGGTTAAATGTGGGGTTTCATGGGGTTAGAGGCTCGGTCCTATCAGGTATTCCGAGTTTATTTACTATCCTAAGGCCCTCCACGTTAATGCTGGTGAGTGTGGATTCATTTGTTTTTTTGTATTTTTTTTGTATTTATTTCCTGATTTATCATTACTCCAAGTGTTTACAACATAGGAATTACAGCGTACTCGCAACTTCACTATGGAAACGCCTTGTTGAGTCAAACTTAGCCAAGCGTTGGTATCATCCACTACCCGGAATACCATAACTGAACTACACTTAAGTGGACTACCTATAACAATAATTTGTTACCCCATATATATATATATATATATATATATATATATATATATATATAGAGAGAGAGAGAGAGAGAGAGAGAGAGAGAGAGAGAGAGATATACATATATATATATATGCATTATACACACATATACATACATATATATACATTATACACACATATACATACATATATATACATTATACACACATATACATACATATATATACATTATACACACATATACATATATATATATATATATATATATATATATATATATACATATATATATACATATATATATACATATATATATACATATATACATATATATATATACATATATATATACATATATATATACATATATGATGGAGGCACATGGCTTAGTGGTTAGAGCATTGGCCTTGCAATCGAAAGGTTGTGAGTTCAATTCTCAGACCGGGTGATGTGTTGTTTCCTTGAGCAAGACACTTTATTTCAGATTGCTCCAGTTTACTCAGCTGTAGAAATGAGATGATAGGGACTGGGGTCCCTATCATTCCACTGCAAAGTGGTCGTGCAGGTGCCACGGCAAAAAAGCACCCAGCACTCACTGTAAATGAGGTTGGTGTTAGGAAGGGCATCCAGCTGTAGAAATCAAGCCAGAATCAGTTCCCGTCCCACCCTTGCAAGCAGGGAAAAAGCGGACGTAAAAATGAAATGATGAAATGATGATGATATATATACACATATATACATATATATATATACATATATACATATATATATATACATATATACATATATATACATATATATATACATCATCATCGTTTAACGTCCACCTTCCACGCTAGCATGGGTCTGGACGGGAAGATTGGTTGTCTTTCTCAGGACTGTCTGGTGAGTTTTCTACGGCTGGATGCCCTTCCTAACACCAACCACGTTTACAGTGTGGACTGGGAGGTTTTTACCGTGTTACCTACACGGCCACTTTACAGCGTGGACTGTGTGTTTTTTTTATCGTGACATCTACACGACCTCATTTATTTAGGACTGGATGTTGTGGTACCAACATAGCTTTACATCGAAAGGGGTGGTGTAGATGGCGGTAGGGGTAGGGGTAGTGGGACGGGGGTGTATTTTGGTTAAGAGGTGCCTACTGACTGTAGGTTTCGCTTTGTACTTAGGCACATATATACATATATATATATACATATATACACATATATACATATATATACATATATATACATATACATATGTCCACGCTGTAATGTGGCCGTGTAGGCAACACGGTAAAAAGCTCCCAGTCCCACACTGTAAATGTGGTTGGTGTTAGGAAGGGCATCCAACTGTAGAAAACCTGCCAGACAGTCCTATGCGAGCAAGACAATCACTCTTGCCTCAAGTGGGAATACCCCCGTCCAAACCCATGCAAGCGTGGAACACAGACGTTAAACGTTGATGATGATGATGATGATATATATATATATACATATATACATATATATATATATATATACATATATATATATATACATATATATACACATATATACATACATATATATACACATATATACATATATATATATACACATATATACATATATATACACATATATACATATATATACACATATATATACACATATATACATATATATATACACATATATACACATATATACATATATATATACACATATTAAAGGAACGATCGACTTTCGTCAAATCGGACCGAGGGAACAATGTTTCCGTTGGTCTTTCCAATTGCTAATACTATCTATCGGTCGCAACTCCAGGTAGAAGGAGCAACGTGAAATAAAGTGTCTTGCTCAAGGACATAACGCATCGCCTGGTCCAGGAATCGAACTCACAACCTTACGATTGCGAATCCAATTCTCTAACCACTCAGTCACACATATATACATACATATATACACATATATACATATATATACATATATATACACATATATACATATATATATACATATATACACACATATATACACACACACACATACACACGCACATATATATATATATATATATTATATACACACACACACATATACACATATATACATATATATATATTGTTATATTTGGGGAGGGTCATATTGTTATAATATTGCCTGAAATAATAATAAAACACACTAACTGTTTGGTTTGGATTGGTTTTCGCTTCTGTATATTTTATATTCCTTTAGTTAATTTAGCTATCAATCAATGTTTATCATTGTTTGACCAACGGTTAAAAATATAGATATAAATATATATATGTACGAGAGGGGATCAAAAAGTTCACGGAATTTTACCGTAGTAAGAAAAAAATAGATTAAAACAATATTAAACATGTCAGAACATTGTCACTGGGTCTTTACCTTGCTATTAATCACTTGCAGTCAGTTATGCGTGGACTATTGTACAGTCTTTAAAAAACCTCTTTTTGGAACAATGGAAAATAGTTAATTTGAGATAAGATCGAATATCAAGTTTCTGGTGAAACTCAAATGGAAAGGGACACAGATTATGGAGGCTTTAGTTAAAGTTTACAGTACTACTGCCCCAAAGAAAACTGCTGTCTACAAATGGATTCAGCGATTCAAACAAGGGAGAGACGACCTTGAAGACGACCATCACAGTGGAAGACTAGGAACATCAAAACATGACCAAAATGTTGAGGCTGCTCAGACTTTAATTGAAGAAGATCGAAGAATAACAGTTAATCAGTTAGCTAAGTCCCTAGACATTTCATATGGTTCGGCAAATTCAATTCTGCACGATAATTTGGGACTAAGCAAGCTTTCAGCGCGATGGGTCCCAAAAGCGTTGCGCCCTGATCAGCTGATTCTTTGAAGTGATCTGTCTTTGGCGATATTAAACAAAATTGAAGTTGATGAAGAGCATTTCCTGACCAGAATCATCACCGGAGATGAAACCTGGATCTACCAGTATAATCCTGAATCCAAACAGCAGTCAAAACAGTGGCTTCCACGTGGATCATCGGGGCCAATCAAGTTCAAATCTCAAAAGTCGGATCAAAAAGAGATGGCCACCATTTTCTGGGATTCAGATGGGGTGATACTAATAGATTATCTTGAAGGTCAAAGAACTGTGACAGGAGCTTACTATGCAAATGTTTTAAGGAAGCTGAAAGAGGCATTAGTCAAGAAACGAAAAGGGAAACTTCATGGTGGGATCTTGTTTCACCATGACAATGCACCAGCGCATTCTGCATGGGTTGCAAAAGAAGTTCTTCGAGAATTTCGATGGGAAGTGCTTCCTCATCCGCCTTATAGTCCAGATTTAGCCCCATCAGACTTTTTCCTCTTTCCAAAACTCAAAGAAATGCTAAAAGGAACCCGTCTTAGCGGTGTTGAAGAAGCTAAAAACACTGCCAACACATGGCTTCGAACAAGGCCTTCAACTTTCTTTAGAGACGACTTACGAAGCTGGAAGCATCGCCTTGTCAAGTGGATTGACCTGGATGGCAACTATGTAGAAAAATAAATTGAAGGCAAATCATATTTTTTGAAAAATAGAATATTTTCTGAAAAATTCCGCTAACTTTTTGATCCCCCCTCGTATAGTCCATCAAAGTTCTTTCATCACACACCTGTGACATCATCAGTGGTACTATTATGTTTCTTCCCGTTGTATTGTAATGTCTACACCATTTTTATTTTTATTTATTTATTTATTTATTTATTTATTTATTCTTCTCTCTGTTTGCGCATGTGTTTCTGTGTGTGTTTTCTGTTTGGTGTGTATTCGTGTCTGAGTCTGTGTGTGTATTTGTATTCTATCTTTGTTCACAAGTGTGTGTTTATGTGTGGTTGTTGTTATTGTACCTGTGTATATTTATTTATATTTATCTTAAGTCAGTATTGTGTGTTTGTGCATGGTTGTTGTTATTCCATTCACTTTTTCTGTTCAACTTCGGTTTTCTTAGTTCTATTTCAGTTGCTTCTCTGATTTGTCTACCTGTTGAGTCATTTCTATGTTTAGATATTATTTTAATTTCTATGTTGTCTATATTACCATCATGCCTTTGTCTGTTGTGTTCATATAGTACCGAACTGTCTTTTTGTCCTTTTAGTTCACCGCAGTGTTGGTCTATTCTCTCTCCTATGCTTTGAGCTGTCTCACCTATGTATGTCGTTGTCATGTTTCTGCAAGTACCCCCTGTACATCTTATGCTATAGACTACATTTCTAGTTTTACAATTATTTGTGTATTTATTCTACATATAACACATTTCTTATTAGTACAGTGGGTTTTCTTAAAGGGGTTTTGCTGAGCAGGGATTTTATGGTAGTTCCTGGCTTTTAATCTTTAGATGCGTCTTTCTTAGGGCCTTTCTAAATTGGTTAGCTAATTTCGCATCCACGAACATGACACTCTGGTATCTCTGGTTGTCGTGCCAGGAAGTGACTTTCCCTATCTTATGTTTAGTTCTATCTATGCTATTCCATGATTTGCTCCTGTACAATGGGCAAATCCCTTTCATGTCCATCTCTATGAGGATCTTATATTTCACCATGACTCCTTTGTACACACCAAATAGTGTGTTTTATTATTATTTCTGGCAATATTATAACAATATGACCCTCCCCAAATATAACAATATTTGTTTCAACACACGATTTCATATCAAAAACCTTACAAAACAAATATACATATATACATCATCATCATCATTTTATGTCCGCTTTTCCCTGCTTGCAATATACATATATATATACATATACACATATATATATACACATCAGTGGCGAAGGGTAACCTGGAAAGCAAGGCATGCAGTCCAATCACCATGGCGGAAAGTGGGGCTGTGCCCCCACAATTCCCTCTAAATGACCCGCCCGGTCAAAGCCGCATGTAGTGTTAACTAGTGTGTGTGAGTTATCTTTTCATGTGCCTACGATTTAGTAAGCAGTCAAAATTCTGCTTGCCCCAAAGCTGTCGTGTGTGTGTATGTGTGTGTTATCTATTTTTATGTCTATACGTTTTAGTAAGCAGCCAAAATTCTGCTTGCTTCAACCGACGCAATTGATCAACTCAAGATTCTATAACGCATGCACTGCATGCACGGACCCTTCGCCCCTGATACATATATATATATATATGTATATATATATATATACACATATATATATATATACACATCATCATCATCATCAACGTTTAACGTCCGTGTTCCACGCTTGCATGGGTTTGGACGGGGGTTTCCCACTTGAGTCAAGAGTGATTATCTTGCTCGCATAGGACTGTCTGACGGGTTTTCTACAGCTGGATGCCCTTCCTAACACCAACCACATTTACAGTGTGGGGCTGGGAGGTTTTTACCGTGTTGCCTACACGGCCACATTACAGCGTGAACTGTGTGTTTTTTGACGTGACACCTACACGATCTCATTTGTTTCGGCCTGGATGTTGTGGCACCAACATTAGTTTACATTGAAAGGGGCGGTGTGGATGGGGTGGGGGTGGTGGGACGGGGGTGTATTTTGTTAGAGATGCCTACTGACTGTAGTAGGTTTTACTTTGTATTTAGGTAAGGCGGGTCTTCTCTATTACTGAGTACCGCCAAAGTGACATTGTCTTGGTGAGGTGTAAGTGTGTGAGGTCGGAATTTATCAGCTCGTCCCAGGTTTTTCTGGGTCTGCCTATTCCGTGGCTACCGTCTATCTTTATTGCCCTGCACTTTGTTATACAGCTATCGTCTTTCATGCGCATCATGTGACCATACCAACGTAGCCTTCTCTCGAGTAAACAACATCTGATCCCTCTTATTTCTAATTTTTTCCTTAGTTCGTTTATGCTTTGCCGTTCACGTATATTACTATTACACATCCAGCGGAGCATGCAAGCTTCGTTCCTCTCTAGTCTGCGTATATCCTCTGCACACAATGCCCAGGTCTCACTGCCATGCAACATTGCTGTTCGTATGCAGGCATCGTACAACCTGCCTTTCATTTTTAGGGAGAACCCTTTAGCGGCTAATAGTGGTATAAGCTCTCTGAACTTTTTCCATCCAGTTCTGACTCTAGCTACTGTACTTTCAGAGCACCCTCCCCCACTGCTGATTTTGTCACCCAGGTAACGGAAGCTGTCCACTATTTCTATAGAACCCTCTGCGCAGTTGAAAGAGCTAGTATTTTGTGGGCACTTACTGCTACTTATTGCACCAGAGCACCGGCCACATGTAAAATCTATGTTCTTAGTTAGCTTACCTGTGATCCCACTACATCTTTTATGCACCCATACTTTGCATTTGGGACACAAAATGGAGTTTCTACCTACGCCTTTCCTACACACTGAGCATGGCCACTTCCCGGAAGGGACCACCGCCTTATTTTCTTTCTTACAAACTAGAACTTTAGTCTTAGCCAGGTTAATTTTAAGGCCTTTTGATTCTAGGCCGTGCTTCCATGTTTGGAATTTCTTCTCTAGCTCGGCCATTGATTCAGCTATGAGTGTTAGGTCATCTGCGTATAGGAGTTCCCATGGGCAACCGGTCTTGAACTCCTCTGTTATAGCCTGAAGGGCAATAATAAATAGTAGGGGGCTGAGAACAGAGCCCTGATGGACGCCAACTTTTACGCTAAACTCTTCACTATATTCGTTGTTAATTCTAACCTTGCTCACTGTTTCTTTATACATGGCTTGTATAGCTCTCAGAAGCCATTCGTCAACACCTAGTTTTCTAAGAGCCCACCAGATAATGGAACGGGGGACTCTGTCGAAGGGTTTCTCCAAGTCGACAAAAGCTAAGTATAGGGGTTTACTTTTAGCTAGGTACTTCTCCTGTAGTTGTCGTACAATGAAAAGAGCGTCTGTGGTACTTTTGCCTGACACAAACCCGAACTGCATTTCATCTGGATCAATTCTCTCTCTGATTAGTTGCGCTATTACTTTTTCCATGACCTTCATGACCTGGTCGATTAATTTAATGCCTCTATTGTTACTCCTATCTAGGGCATCTCCTTTACCCTTATAACAGTTAACGATGATGCTGCTACGCCAGTCCTTCGGAACAACCCCATTCTATACGACTTGGTTAACTATCCGGGTGACCATGGTGTGTCCCACCGCGCCAGATGCCTTCAGCATCTCGGCAACTATTTCCGAAGGCCCAGCCGCCTTACCCGTCTTCATATCTTTGATTGCCTTACTTATTATACTACCCTCAACTAACACTGCTGGTCCCTCTATTGGGTCGATGTGGGGGAGACTGTCTTTCTCCCATTTATTCTCCTCATTTAGAAGCCTTTCATAGTGACACTTCCAAGCTACCTTCTTATCAGCATCGGTGATGGCAAGTACGCCGTCATCATTAAGTACACACTTCTCCCCGACAATATCACGGTTTTCCTTGACACATTGCCTAGCAATCCTGAACACCTCACGTTTTTGGTCCTCGCGTTGTAGAACATGCTTGAACTTTCTTTCCTCTGCTTCCCTTCTTGCGAAGTACACTTGTCTCCTAGCTTCCCTCCTGGCCACTTGATAGTCTTCTCTGCTTCCCCCATCCCGCCACACATATATATATATATATATATATACACATATATATATATACATATATATATATATATATACACATATATATATACACATATATATATACATACACATCATCATCATCATCATCATCAGGTTTAGCGTCCGTGTTCCACGCTTGCATGGGTTTGGACGGGGGTTTTCCCACTTGAGGCAAGAGTGGTTGTCTTGCTCGCATAGGACTGTCTGGCGGGTTTTCTACAGTTGGATGCCCTTCCTAACACCAACCACATTTACAGTGTGGGGCTGGGAGGTTTTTACCGTGTTGCCTACACGGCCACATTACAGCGTGGACTGTCTGGCGGGTTTTCTACAGCTGGATGCCCTTCCTAACACCAACCACATTTACAGCGTGGACTGTGTGTTTTTTTATCGTGACACCTACACGATCTCATTTGTTTCGGCCTGGATGTTGTGGGACCAACATAACTGTACATTGAAAGGGGCGGTGTGGATGGGGTGGAGGTGGTGGGACGGGGGGGGTGTTTTGATAGAGATGCCTACTGACTGTAGTAGGTTTTTACTTTGTATTTAGGTAAGGCGGGTCTTCTCTATTACTGAGTACCGCCAAAGGTCTCGGTCCAGTGACATTGTCTTGGAGAGGTGTAAGCGTGTGAGGTCGGAATTTATCAGCTCGTCCCATGTTTTTCTGGGTTTGCCTACTCCGTGGCTACCGTTTATCTTTATTGCCCTGCACTTTGTTATACAGCTGTCGTCTTTCATGCGCATCACGTGACCGTACCAACGTAGCCTTCTCTCGAGTAAACAACATCTGATCCCTCTTATTTCTAATTTTTTCCTTAGTTCGTTTATGCTTTGCCGTTCACGTATATTACTATTGCACATCCAGCGGAGCATGCAAGCTTCGTTCCTCTCTAGTCTGCGTATATCCTCTGCACACAATGCCCAGGTCTCACTGCCATGCAGCATTGCTGTTCGTATGCAGGCATCGTATAACCTGCCTTTCATTTTTAGGGAGAACCCTCTAGCGGCTAATAGTGGTATAAGCTCTCTGAACTTTTTCCATCCAGTTCTGACTCTAGCTACTGTACTTTCAGAGCACCCTCCCCCACTGCTGATTTTGTCACCCAGGTAACGGAAGCTGTCCACTATTTCTATAGAACCCTCTGCGCAGTTGAAGGAGCTAGTATTTTGTGGGCACTTACTGATACTTATTGCACCAGAGCACCGGCCACATGTAAAATCTATGTTCTTAGTTAGCTTACCTGTGATCCCACTACATCTTTTATGCACCCATACTTTGCATTTGGGACATAAAATGGAGTTTCTACCTACGCCTTTCCTACACACTGAGCATGGCCATTTCCCAGATGGGACTGCCGCCTTATTTTCTTTCCTACAAACTAGAACTTTAGTCTTAGCCAGGTTAATTTTAAGGCCTTTTGATTCTAGGCCGTGCTTCCATGTTTGGAATTTCTTCTCTAGTTCGGTCATTGATTCAGCTATGAGCGTTAGATCATCTGCGTATAGGAGTTCCCATGGGCAACCGGTCTTGAACTCCTCTGTTATAGCCTGAAGGGCAATAATAAATAGTAGGGGGGCTAAGAACAGAGCCCTGATGGACACCAACTTTTACGCTAAACTCTTCACTATATTCGTTGTTAATTCTAACCTTACTGACTGTTTCTTTATACATGGCTTGTATAGCTCTCACAAGCCATTCGTCAACACCTAGTTTTCTAAGAGACCACCAGATAATGGAACGGGGGACTCTGTCGAAGGCTTTCTCCAAGTCGACGAAAGCTAAGTATAGGGGTTTACTTTTAGCTAGGTACTTCTCCTGTAGTTGTCGTACAATGAAAAGAGCGTCTGTGGTACTTTTGCCTGACACAAACCCGAACTGCATTTCATCTAGATCAATTCTCTTTCTGATTAGTTGCGCTATTACTTTTTCCGTGACCTTCATGACCTGGTCGATTAATTTAATGCCTCTATAGTTACTCCTATCTAGGGCATCTCCTTTTCCCTTATAGCAGTTAACGATGATGCTGCTACGCCAGTCCTTCGGAACAACCCCATTCTGTACGACTTGGTTAACTATCCGGGTGACCATGGTGTGTCCCACCGAACCAGATATATATATATATACACATATATATATATACACATATATATATACATATATATATATTGTTATACATTGGGGAGGGTCATGCTGCCAATAAAAACACATGTACCTGTTGGTTTTCATTTCAATTTATCATAAAGTTACGGTTGGTTGGTTGGTTCGATAACCAGAAGGTTGTTTATATATTGTCAAAGCTCTTTTGTCATACATTCTGTGACCTCCCCAGTGGCTAGGTTTTTATTTTGTGTCTCTCCTTTGTTCAGTCCTACAAGATGGTGTAGTGCAGAACAAAGGAGAGACACCTACAAAATTATTAACCATCTTGCCAACAACAACTCTGAGTACCTTTTTGAATTTCATGTGTCTAACACACGTGGGCATGCCTACAAAGTCAGAAAACAGCACAGCTCCCATGACCTTTGGGAACATTTTTTCATGCTCAGAGTTGCTGAAGCATGGAACAGACTACCTGCATCAATTGTTAGCTGCCGAGACATTCCACCTTTTAAAACCTCCATGCTTCCTGAAATTCGCCAACACTAAGCCTGATATACCCCCTCCATACACACACACACATATGTATATCATGACTCATGCACTGTTCACTTTTCTGACATTTGTATATTATTTTATGTACTATACATGAACCTTTGATGGGTTGTTGTGTACCTGAGCACTGTACACAATAATTTCATTATTATTATTATTATATGTGTATATATGCTTATGTGTGTGCATGCATGTAAGAAATTTATACTTTTACCAGTTGGTCATTTTCCTAGATGTAACAGGTTTGGTTTCCGTTAACTGGTATCAACTTGGAAGCTGATAGCTGGTGTGGGACAATATTAAACTGTAGATATTGGATGATAGCCTACATCTTGGAGGTGGAGAAACAGCTCAAGCCAAAATACCAGTGACCTTAATAATAATAATAATAATAGGCACTGCACACATATTACGAAAAGTATTATCAATACAATAGAAACAACATCAGCAAAAACTACACTGCTCATACCCAAGGTGCACAGCTATGCTCGGTAAAGCAGTAATAATGCACAATAAAAATAATAATGTTTCTACTTTTGGCACAAGGCAAGCAATTATTCCAGTGCATTACTGGTACTTTATTTTATCAACCCTGTAAGGATGAAGGCAAAGTTAACCTGGCGGGATTTGAACTCAGAACATAAACGGTCATAACTCCTATGCTGCAAAGCATGGTGTCTCATGGTCTACCGATACTGCCAATAATAATAATAATGGCAGTGAGGAGGAGGAGGGGGGGGGGGGGGAGAAAAAGTTCTTTATTGGCCCACAAAGGTTGAAAACATTGAGGAAAATCCAACAGAGTCAGTGGGGATTTACATGAAATTGAAAACAAACAAATAACAGATTCTCCCAATAGCTGTAATTAAGCATCCCTGCAGGTCCAAGATCATCCCAATCACCAAGAACACCATAGGCAAGACCTATTCACTTGGATAATTCTCGCTACATTAACTCATCTTTTAACAAATTTACTGAGGGGTTACACTTACCTCTCTACTCTCATCTTCATTTCCAAGTAGCACTTGAGAAAATCGAAGAGGGCTTGTCTGATGAGGAATGTGTCTGTCTTCAGTCCTTTTAGACTCATCCACCACACAATCTCCAGACAGACAAAAACTGTCTACCCTTCTCAGCCAAAAAGGAAAATGGTGGGGGCAATATTCACAATAAAGTCAGCTAATAGTTGGATCCATCCTACATGTGACAACAGCTGTTCAACATAGCTCTGCAAATCAGCAATGCATGCAAACAAGTTTCATAATCACACAGTGCACAATTTGGACAGACCCATTTGACAGCATTTCTGAACATGTAGAGATTGTCTCAAAAAGTTAGTTCCCACCCACTTCAGTAGCACTGGCAGACCAAGGATTTCTGATAATTATCCATAGTCCCCAGACCAGAAATAGTTTGTCTGGTAAAGAGATAAGGTTGTCATTGTCACCATTAAATATTTCCTTTTCCCACCTTTGTTCTTGCTTTCATTGCCCCTGTTATTGTTGTTGTTCACCTTTGTGTCTGGCAAAGCAAAAAAATTCATTTTTGTCATAACAAAAGTAACTGTTGTGGTTTATCATCAATGTATTGTTTTCTATTACTTCTATTAGATTTGTTGTTGTTGTTGTTACTGTTGCTATAGTGCTACAATTTTACAATTTGTTGTCATGGTTACAGTGCTGTCATTTGCATCAGCATCAAGTGAAACACTGTCCTTTACTCTCTCTTCATTCCTAATGATATCTCTCCCCCTCTCTTTTCCTCATCTTCTTCCATGTCAAAGACTATGATTTTTTTCCCCATATATTTTTTTTTAAAGTAAAAAATGAAAATTTTCAAAATATGGAATTTCTCCCCCACTTACAGTGGAAGGTGTGTAAAGGAAACTGAAAAAATTTACCAAAGGGTAACAGGTGTGCTTCTCTAGGCAACTGTCAAAAAATATTTACAGAAGGAAATTTCCATTCATGAAAAACATGGCACATTTGCTTAGAAAATCCAGAGTCCAAATGAGATGTGCCTTCCTTGCCTCCAGTCAATAACAACAATAATTGTGGATTTACCTGCTGGCTGTCCTTAATTATTTGGAGACAAACTTAAACAAATGCAGAACCACAGCACATCCAAGTGTTTAACCTGTTGACTGTCACGTATATTTTACACAGCTACAGTTGTGTGCCCAGATTTTATCCAATAAAATTACTATTTTTTAAAACAAACATTTATTAACAACACATATCTGAATGATTGACAAACATCACATCAATAAACTAGTAACCCCATCTAGCTTTGAAGTCATAAACTGTTGGAAACAAGTTCATAACATTGAAGTTATGAACTGTTGGAAAGGAATTCAAACATGTTAGGGCAAGTTATCTCGTCTGTGGCACTGGAATGCATACATGTTTCTCATAGCAAAATTATCATATTCTCTGCATTCTTCTCCTTCGTTGCCTCCCTCTGTGCATCTCTAACACACATATGCCTATGTTGTGACCCATCAAGCTAACTATAACCAGCCTTCGTCTCTTGTTCTTCCCCTCACATCTCCAACAAATATATACATGCATCTGGCAAATTGATTCAATTGCGAAATAGAAAATGAAATTCAGGTATAATTTCATTAGGGAAAACACAACTTGGATCGAGTAACAAGTGGTTTAGTGAAAGGGGTAAGAGTTGACAATTTGTTCTTCGAATGTGCAATTGACTATGTGACTGTAGTTGCTGTTTCACCCTAAGTCAGCACTGATCAAATAGACCTATGATCAAAGCCGTTCCAGCCATTGTAATTCTGTTTTTTAATCAGACATTGTATTTAAAACTAGAATATCTAATATATAGTAGCTCTTTGTTCTATAGATTGTATGGTACGATTTGAGGGAAAACTAGCTGCTATTTCTAGTGTGTCGAGTGACCACATATAGGAACCTTTTTGCCTGCAATTGTTTCCAGCTTGATGTCACAAACCTAGGAGAGATTATTTAGATAAGGTGAAAACAAATTACAATATTGTTTTTTTTTTATTTATAATAAACAAAAGTCAATCCTATAAAAATAGCCAACAATAATGAAAGCAAATTTAATATAAAAGGGAAATTGGATAATATAAAAGACAAATATTGAGGTACGTAAACTTCAGACAATCTATTCTCTGTATACCTACACAAGGTCATTAACCTAACATTATACTAACAAAGATAAGGTTATTATGACATTCCTGTATTGGATTCGCCATTACTATTTCATATAATCATTTTCTTTGTCTATGAATAACAATTAAGAAAATAATTTTTTCACAAATAGATCATTCAGAATTTGGCAAAAAATCAGATAATGGTATTCAGCAAGATATTTCACATTGCTCCAGGCCATTCAGCTGGCAAAAGTGAGTTGTACCTATAATTCAAAGGGCCAGTCTTATCACATACTGTGTTGTGCTAAATCTCTTTGAGAACTACGTTAAAGATGTACACGTTTGTGGAATGCTCAGCCACTTGCAGATTATTTCCAAAGAAAGCTACTCTGTTGTTCAAAAAATTGAAACACCCATTGTCAAAACCTATGGGGATTCAACAAACTCCATAACTGCAGGTTTATTTCCTCATAACTTCTTTAATAATGTATTTTTCAAAGTTAACTTTTCAGAGGTGCCTATTACGATTATGTTGATGAAAAGAAAAAGAAATAATTTTTTTTTTCTCCCGCAATCCCTTGTATAAATGACATTTATGTTCCTATACAAAATCTACATTATTCTAAATGTCATTCTTTATTTGTACATAACACATTGTTTTAAGGAGGGAATAAGTGATATTTGGTTACTTTACTAAATTTTAACAAATCTATGTTTGTGAATTATAACACACACACACACATGCATGTAAGTATGTGTATATGTGTGTGTGTATGAGAGTACTGTAGTTTGCTTGAAGCATTATAGAATGGAAATTGGTCATATTTTTGAAGCTGCTACAAAGCAGGTGGGGTTGAAATGAGGTTGAGTGGAAAAGAGAAAGAAAGAAGGTAAGAAAGAAATCAAGAATTAGAGATAATGTGTTTGTTTATAACTGATCGTCAATTGCCTTAAGTTGAATGCAAACAAATCTACACCAAACAAATGTAATCCATAAACCTGCACACAATCCCACTCACAAGCCAAAGCATAACAATAACCAATCTGCACAAATTATTGGTATGGGTGTGAGAGTCATCATCAGTCTGCAGCCACCATATTATGTAGTTTCTATATTACTCTTCAGTGACTACTACCCTATTACATAATTGGCATTGTATACACTTAATCAGAAAAAAATCATCAGAATTAATCTCCAACCATATAACTTCAACAAACTTGAACCAATATAGAGACACATCAAAATAAAGCACATTCTCAACAACCAGCATCAACAAAACCAAAACCCTGCATTCATTCATTAACCCAATCCCAACTTTATCCTGCTTAACCATTAGAAAATTGCCTGCAACTTATTTTTTTTTTTACATTTGTATTCCATGAATTCTAAATAGAAATTTTAGAAGATTTTGTAGTGTTAGTGTGACAGACTGACAAAAGATCAAGTACAATCCGGTGGATTGGCAGTATCGGTAGAGGGTTGGACGCCATGCTTTGACGCATAGAGTTACAGCCCTTTCCATACCGAGTTCAAATCCCGCCGAAGTTAACTTTGCCTTTCATCCTTACGGGGTCAATAAAATAAAGTACCAGTAATGCACTGGGATAATTGCTGGCCTTGTGCCAAAAGTAGAAACAATTATATTAAAGTACTAATGATAGATTATGTGAGGTGTAAATTGTTGATCACATTGTAGAAAGAAGATTGTAAAAATGTGTATGTGCAATAGCGGGAGAAAACCATAACGATGGAGGCAGCAACAAACACCAAAATTTTATATTTTTTTAATTTCACACCTTTGTGGAGAGTATGGTAAGAGCGTTTGTGTGAAAGAGAGAGTAGTGGGATTACTTTTTAAAACTTTGGTCATACTTTGGAAAGAGGATGGTAAGAGCGTGCATGTGTGTGTGAGAGAGAGAGAGAAAGCAGCATACTGTACAAAAAAAATTGCTTATCCTCAAAATATAAATGTATAAAATATTTCATTTGGGGAGTTTCAGTCATTTGTTAATATTTTATTTACGTGTAATATACATAACTTATAAATAAAACACTTATAATGCTAAGTTGATCTTTAATACTTGATGGTTGTTTCTAATTAAACCAAGGCATTAAACACTATCAAAGTTTACGTTAAGCCTACTATAAACACAGATTGAAAGAAATCAGTAATAAAATCATAGTATGTTATTTGAAGGCTATGACAATGCAAAATGGATGGTAAATTTTTGAATAAATTGCAGGCAATGAAGATATTTGTGTGTCACTTGTTATTTGTTTGTTACCTAATATTTCAAGACAAAAATCCCTTCATCAGAAGACTATAATAAGAAACTGGTTCAAACTTTGTGCTTTTGTTGTAGGCTCGACAAATTACTTATTTTGTTTGCAAGCGATGGTCTAGTTATAGCTGCCAGAAATAATGGGAGGATGACATCATCTGTGGACTGACATGTGTATAATGTTGTGTGTGCGTGTTCCTATCAAATATTGTGCACTTTTGTTTATGTATTTTATGTCAAATTTTCTTTTTTAGATGCAAATGTTGTGTCAGTTGTAATAGTTTGAATATTTTAGCTATTCTGGATTGAGTTGTGTTTGGGCTGTGTGTGTACGTGCATGTTTGTGTCAAATGTTATGTCTAGTTGTATTGTCTATTTGATTTGGCTATTATGCATGTATGCATTATTATGTCAAAAGTTTTGTGTGTGCTTTTATGTTAAGTATTGCATGCTGAGTTCTAATCTGTTGCTGATTTGTGGGTTAAACTTAGCTATTAGTATTGCTTCTTTGATTCTAAGGTTGCCTATGTTCCTATCCTTGGCTTCACTGGTAACTGTTATGTCTTTGCTGTTGTTTTTGCATTTGTCTAAGTGTTTGCTGAAGGAAGATGTGAGTGTGTTGCGATGTTCTCTAATGCAGGTATGAAGTAGTTTAATGGTACTGTCAATGTAAACATCCCTGCATTTGTCACTTTGAATGTGGTATATCACATGTGCCTGCTGTCACATACCTGTGTCACGAATAGGGCAGTTTGCAACATGCTGTTGTTTTCCTTAGGTCATTTTTTCTATAGGTGTCCTTGTAGAGAATGGCCAGAATGGGATAATTGTATATCTAGTCCCTCCCTGTGTGTGACTGGGGTTAATTTTTCACTGAAGTACACTAATTTCAGGAAGCAGGTATTGGAGATCTTATATTTCTGGTATTTGGGGCTGCTAAGACAACTTGCAGTGGGTGTTGGGTGTCTGTTGGTCTCAAATACTTCTAGGAAGTGTGTGGTGTAGGCGATCCAGTCTTCCACCTTGCTGCATTTGTTCCGGATAGATGTGAATTCCTTCCTTATCTATCTGGTTTTAGCACCAAGGGAGAGGGACAATTTGTAATGAACAAACAGGTTTCTGCAGGAGACTTTCCTGTAGAAGTTGATGTAGAGGTCACCATCTTCTGTTATCCTTAGTTATAAGTGGAGTAAGGACAGGTAGCGCCCTCTTTCAAGTGGCGCCCCTGGCATGTGCCATACCTTAGATACGCCTCTGCATGTAGTTGATGGTTAGTAGGCCTGAAAGACTGGATCTCATGGGTAAACCTGTTATTTGCTTGTGTGTGTGGTTACAAAGTGAAGTGTTATCCACGATGATGAATAGGAGTTGGTGAATCTTGGATGCAGTAAGTCTGAAGCAGTATAGGTTAGAAGAAATGATGCAGTCAGTCATTAGGTTGACTGCTGGGTGGATGGGTACTGATGTGTAAAGGGAGACAACATCGAGGCTAAAGGTGCATCTATTTCATTTAAGTTGTTCTGGTGATAGTTGGAGGAGTCTGTGTATGACCTTATCAGAGCTGCCGACATGTCCAGGAAAGCTGGAAAGTATAGGCTTGAGAATCTGGGAAAGGAGCCAGGAGATTTTATAGAAGGGTTTTTCTATGCAATGGCCTAAACTAGAGTTCAGTACCGGTTTTGTGGGGGTTTTATGTAGGTAGTCTGCTATTCCTATAGGTGAAGTTATTTTTGTATTTGTTGGCAAGATGACTCCGTCTGCAGATATCAGTCTAAGCAGTGTTAATGTGGCCTTCGATCTGGGTTGTGATTATGTCTGTCGTTTCTGAGTATAGTCCAATGTTGCTGAGGTGTTCAATTGCCAGGTTGTTGTATGTCTCACGGGAGACAACACAGAACTATTTCCCCTTTATCAGAATGGAGGTATACAAGGTTCTTCTCTCATAAGTCTTTTTTTAATGAATTGTTGTGTCCTCATTTGTCTCCGTAGGATGGTGAAAATAGTCTGCTTGTGTCTGGAGAGTGAGATCGAGCAGGGAGTGGATATGAAGGGTGATCGGGTGGTATGTGGGAAATTTAGTGAGGGAATTCGTCGCAGTAGTGGTGATGCTGTCTGTCTTGTTGTTGTTAATGATCGATAGCCATTTGCGCTAATAGCCAGCTCGGCAAAAATAATAAAAATCATCATTAATAATTTTTTTCTTGATTTTCAAATAATGCTAATAAAATGTCACTTTCGTGAGGGGGCACTAAACTATAGTTTTATTCAGTTCCATTATACTGCCGGCCACTTTTGACTCTACTCTATATCCTTGCCAGACAATCTGCAACGTGAGAGTTCTGAAAATTGCCAAGACGATATATTTACATAAAGTACGTAAGCGGTCGAGACAAGTGAACCTCACCATGACCTGTCAACTGGCTAGAAATAACAGCCAAATCTCCCAGATATCCCACCCTACTATTCTAAATAACAAGTAATAATCTAATCCTAAATACAAAACTATTTTCGTAAAAAAAAAGACGAGATGGTCACAACTAGAACAGTTATATTAATAGGCTGACTTAGGGCTAAACAATAATAGGAACAACGTAAGCGGTTGTTGACGGAAGTTTTATCAACAAACTACGAAGGAACATAATTCAAAGCAATATAATAACATCTTGGATACTCACACATCTTACACCAGACAGTCTTAATAAATGAATACATGAAACTGTAAACCAATTAGGGAGATTCCACGAGGTCGTTCGACCAACTAGAAATAGCAGCCAAAATTCCCTCAAATTACAGCCTATGGTCATAGAAAGGGGTCAGTATATCTAGATAATCCTAAAATAACTGGATGAATGTGATTCAAATTGCTTTGATTATAAGCCTTCTTGAACAAGATTGACTTGGAATAAAACAAACCCAAAACTTGAAACTATAAAAGACACCTTACCGTTTTCTATAAGGGCCATAATTCAATATTTCGGCTTTCACTTGACTTCATTTAATTTCTTTTTTTTTATTTCTTTTCTCCCTCGATTTGTTTTGATTGACGCAATTCTTTTGTGTGTTTTTTTGTTATTTTTTTCTCTGATCTACATATTTTTCTTTGTCATTTGCACGCTGGAAATATATATAAAGCAAGTTGGTTGGCTGCTTCCTGATTTCTGTCTCCCAGTTCCTTAACGAAAAAAAACGACTAAGCTCCCACCCGGTTGTCCATCGGGTTTTATAGTCAACTTAATGGACGGAGAACGAAATATATACTCAAATGAGGTAATTAATTGAAGGCATGGCTTATTTCATACACTGCGCACGTCGTACACAAGGTGGGTGTGAAAACTGAGCTTTAATTAAAAACTGTAAAACAATATTTTATTGAGATTTTAACAAACTATGTACATAGGCGCTTGCTTAAGTATATATATATATGTGGAGCGGGGGGTTATAGAAAAACACTGCCACCAATTTCAGTGGAGAAATACATTTTTTTTTTCCTTCGAGTTTTTTGTGTGTTATCAATTAAATTTATCGGCACTACAACGCTATTAGCTGTCAGTTCAGCGGAAAACAAGCGGTGACGTAACTCGTCAACATCGTTTATTTCCGTATTACTACCACGCGTAAGTGGAGTTTTCACGCGTTTTTTTTTTTAGAGAGAGAGGGAAGAGGAGAGATAGGGAACAGAGAGAGAGAGGGAAGACTTAAAAGGGCCAAATTAGAAAACAAATAGAAAACAAGTCTTGGTTATAAAGCATATCGATGTAAGTGGAGTTACTTAAATGAAAATATAGGTGGCCCTTAAAAGGGCCAAATTAGAAAACAAATTTAAGTTAATTAGAAAACAAGTCATTCATAAATTTAAGTTTTATAATCAAATTTTTTTCACCAACAAATATGACAGCTAATAGCGTTGGAGTGCCCGCAATTCTGTATCTTTACGTATATTGCGCATAGATACGAGGGTTGACAAAGATACTCTCATGGAATGTGACCAAATGAGGTTTATTTTTCAACATAGTCTCCCTTGCGTTCCACACACTTCCATCGGTGTTGCAGTACTGAGATCAATGTTTTCCTCGGTAGTGGCAGTTGTAGGACGTCCAGATATTGGGTCATCTTCAAGAATCCCCTATCCTTTCCTAAATTCGGCTGCCCACTTTTGCACAAAGGAAAATTGTGGTACAATATTGTAAGGTCTGCTTATAGCATTATCCATCTTTCAAAAATGAAGGCCCACATTTCGTCGACTTCAATACATTTTATTAGATTTTATTGTATTGTAAACATTAACTTTTATGGAAATTTTATTACAAAATTTCAATTTAGTTCGATTTTTTGGAATTTATTCAACAAACATGGAAAAATAAGAAAAAGAATAAAATAAAAAATAATTTGATTGCCTTTAATAAAGAAGATAAATAGAGTGGAACTGATTTCCAGGTCATACTAATGAAACAAGGTTTTTTCCATTACTGATATTATCTGTCTGCCGCAAGTCCTGGTAGAAGATGCTACACGAACTAAAGTATTTTACTGAAGGACGCAACATGCTGCAGGATCGAAGAAACGAGCCCATGACTTTACAATGGTTAGTCCAGTACCGTAACCCCTAAGGCATGTGCCTTCACAGAGGAAAGGTAAATCATATTATAACAGATTAGATGGGTACTATGTTAGACATTACTGTGTCATATTATACCAAAGAGGAAGTGTGCTGTATAATAAACATTGATATCAGGTTGATTCAATAGCTACCCGGTCCCAAATATGAACCCATGAACTTATGGTCGTCAGCCAAACACTTTAACCATTGTATGTATGTATACACGTATGGATGGATGGATGTATGTATGTGTGTATACATGTATGTATGGATGGATGGATGTATGTATACATGTATATATGTAAGTATGTATGCATGTATGAGAACAACTGGAAGGACTTCAGGAGCTCGGTCTATGAGGCTTCAACAGAGGTCCTTGGCTTTGTCACAAGAAAACAAGGACTGGTTTGATGAGAATGACCAGGTCAAGGCTCTGCTAGACAGAAAACAAAAGGTACTTGATGCAGTTCTTAAAGGTGGTAGCTCTGTTGGTGACAATTATGAGCGTTACAGACAGGTAAAGAAGGAAGTGCAGGTGAAACTCAGGGCTATGCAAAATACCTGGTGGAGCAACAAAGCAGATGAAGTTCAAGTGGCATCTGACGGCAACAATATGAAACTGCCGCACTTTCTACTCACAGAGGTGTATGGCCCTTTCAGCTCTCCAGTGGCCCCTTTGAGATCGAAAGATGGCAAGCAATTACTGCGTGACCCAAAAGACACTCGACAGATAGAGAGATCACTTTGATGAGCTCTTAAACCAGGTTGATGATGATTTCATTTGTTCCATTCCTATTGAACCAGTGAAGCATATGAGATGGCTAATGTATCTTCTCTTGCAGAGGGGACTTCTGTTGTGCATAAGCTGAACTGTGGTAAGTCTCCTGGTATGGATGGTCTGAGTGGAGCGGTTTTGAAGTGTGGTGGTGAAAACTTCACGCAGTGCCTGACTGACCTCATGAAAATGGTGTGGGAAGATGAGAATGTCCCACAAGAAGGATGCGCTCATGGTGATTCTCCATAAAGGAAAGGACGGCAAGGACAAATGTGGCAATTATCATGTCATATCCCTTCTTTCAGTAGTTGGTAAAGTCATGTCGAATATTGATTGATAGATTGAATGTGTTGCATGAGTCGCAGTGTGGGTTCAGAAACGAGAGAGGAACAGTGGATATGATCGTTTCTGCTAGGCAGCTGCAAGAAAAGTGTATCGAACAATGTATGGACCTTTACCAGGTCTTTGTTGACTTGACAAAGGCCTTTGACACTGTCAATCGAACTGCGTTATGGGAAAAAAATCCAAGGTAGGGTAGAAGATTCTGCATCTTTTCCATGATGACATGAAGGCTTTGGTCAGTATTGGTGGTAGCATCTCTGAACCAATATCAGTTGAAAATGGAGTGAAGCAAGGGGACATTCTGGCTCCAACTCTGTTTTCCTCATATTTTACGATAGTGTTTCTCATGGCATTCAAATATTGTTCTCATCAGGTTTACATCAGGTATCACACTTCAGGAAGGTTGTTCAACACCAGGCGCTTTGGTACAAGCACAAAGGTATTAACATCTATAATCCGAGAGTTTTTGTATGCAGACGACTGCAATCTTTTTGCACGCTCACAAAGTGACATGCAGCATATTATGAACTCTTTTTCTGCAGCTTGCAGCACCTTGGGCATCACAATAAGCTTGGAAAAGACTGTTGTGATGTATCAGCCAGTACCTGGAAACGAGTACACTGCACCAAGTGTGTACGTGTACGGAAAGAGGCTAAAAGTTGCTGACAAGTTTGTTTACCTTGGTAGTACGTTGAACACTTCGTGCACACATGATAATGAAATATCCTTAAGAATCAAGAAAGCCAGTGATGCTTTTGGACGGCTGCATCAACGTTTATGGTCCAGACGAGGTATCACTATCGAAACCAAGGTGAAAGTGTATCTGACTTGTGTCGTCTCCTCTTTACTTTATGTTTGTCAAACGTGGGTCACATACAGAAAGCACCTCAAGGATCTGGAGATTTCACCAACAATCTCTTCATAAGTTACTTGGGGTGTGGTGGAAAATGTTCGCCAGTGATTTGGAAGTTCTAGAACGGAGCAGGTGCGTGACTATAGAGAGCATAATCTTTCGGTATCGGTTGAGGTGGTGCAGTCACGTGGTCCGGATGTCTGATGATCATATTCTAAAGCAACTTCTCTATGGAGAACTGTGTGAAGGAAGGCGACCACCACATAAACCAAAAAGGCGGTACTGGGACTGTATCACGGGCACCTTGGCTTGTGCTGGAATTTCATCTGACGAATGGGAGAAAATGGCTGACGAGCGTGTGAAGTGGAGACGTTTGATCAAGTCAGGTGGTGAACACTTTGAAACTCGTCGGAGAGAACACCTAACACTGAAAAGGAAGGTGAGGATTGAGACTGTTCTGAACTGCCTGCTGTTGAACATCATCTGGTTTGTCAGCCTGAGCAAAGCTGGTTTGATTAGACATGAACAAAGTCATATCAGTAGACCTCATGTAGATTATGATCTGAAAAGGTGTAAGAAATGTACAAGCATGGGAGGTCTTAAAAGATACATGTGAACATACAGCCAGAACAAAGCAATGGAAGGTTTCGGGGGAGCCTAAAGTTGCCATGTGTGTGCGACTAAACCGGCAACCCCACCAAGTTTACTTGGTGAGGAGGGTGATTTTGGACACCCTACAGGACAAAAAATAACACCTGACAAAGGGCGGAAGATCTCATAAGAGTCAACGGCCATCCAAAAGTGTGTAAATATGTATATACACATGTATATCATCATCATCATCGTTTAACGTCCGTGTTCCACGCTTGCATGGGTTTGGACTATATGTATGTATATGTATATGTGTATATACATGGGTGCATGTGTATGTACATGCGCGGTGACATAGAAATAATCGGGCTGGACACCCGATCGCGCGGTTAAACCACTGGGAGTGAAGGACCCCTAGCCTTTGTCAGGGCATTCTTCTAGGAGAAGGCAACTCAGGAAACTGGGATAACTCCGATATAAAACCTGCGGCTCAGTAGTTACCGATGATGTTGATCTTTTCTTCTTTTCGGGTTATAGCTACTGTCGCTCAGAGAGTGGGATTGGCTCAGTGCACAGTCTTTCCTCATTTAAAAAAATATCTTCATGCACAGGCATTGCACGATAGAATTAATAATTAACGAGGAGGCAGCCATCATGTATGCATGCATGCATGTATGTATGTGTGTTTGAGCGTGTGTGTATATATATAAGTATATGCGTGTGTATATATATATGTATATGCGTGTGTATATATATATATGTATATGCATGTGGGTGTGTATATATATATATATCTCCATATACATATTTATTCAGCTGATATAGGCTGGATTGGTTGGAATATTCTGACGCGAATTCTTTCTGCTGTTAAATCGAAACAAATCTTGACTTTTTATTTGAGGTTTTCTATATAAGAGACCGGGAGACTATGTTGATACTATGAAGGCCATTTGTCCTTAGCCGCCTGGACTATTGCTCCCAGCTGTGGTCACCCCATAGTATCAAACTAACCACGGAACTTGAGACAATCCAACGAAGCTACACCAAGAGGATTGCACGATGAAGGAGATGAGCTACTGGGAGAGGCTAAAAGAACTGAAACTCTACTCCTTGGAACGAAGACGGGAGAGATACGCAGTGATATACATATGGAAAATCCTGGAGGGACTAGCGCCAAACTTTGGTATTGAGAGCGGGACCAACCCCCGAACAGGACGTCACTGTGTGGTGACAAAGATCCCGTCTTCCACATCTAGAACAAGAAGCAGATATTGCAATAGACTGGGGTTCAAAGGCCCTCAACTCTTCAACAAACTGCCGAGGGATTTGAGAGATCTACATGGTGTGGCCATGGATATTTTCAAGAAACTTCTCGACACCCTGTTATCCAACATCCCGGATCAGCCCACATCACGGTACAAAGGTAACCTAAGGGCAGCAGCAACGAACTCCCTCTTACATCAATGGCCAGCCAACACAGGCTGGAGATAGAATGTGTAGCAACAAGGGCAGTGCCCAATCATGGTCTCAGCCGGATGGCTGGAACAGCTAAAAGAGTATATATATATATTTAATATAGAAATGGCTTCAACAGGACTGGAACTGTTTCATTCGGAGGAAATCATCAGAAAAGCCGACTGTCAATGTAATATGGTGGTAGGGGAGGGTAGTAAATTGATGCTAAGTAGACAAACACATACACACTGACAGACACTCCTAATTTTCAAGATTCATTTATACCAAACAAAGGGTTTTCATTGAGTGGCAATATTAAAATGCTCTGCTAAAAGATATAAATATGTGTGTGTATATATATATATATATATGTGTGTGTGTATATATATATATATATATATATGTGTGTGTGCAAATTTCAATAATATTAAGACACCCTATAGTGAAAAGTTTGGCCAATAAATGGAACAAGATTTTACGAACTCCTCCTATGGTTTTGGAGATAGACCCCATAACCATATATATTCTGAAACTACATTGCCCAGGGTACTTGTATAAGTATATTTCATTTTAATCAAAGGGTTCATTGGGGGCACAAAACCACCGCTGAAACTTTACCTTCGATTTATATGAAATTTAAACCATGGGTATGATGCCTATTCACAAAATTTCAGCAAATTTCAATAAAATTAAAATACCCTAATGGGGGTTAAACCCCCTATTAGGGTTCACCGGTGGCACAAACCCCTGCTGAAAATGTTTTCCCTTCAAATTATATGCAATTTAAACCATAGGTAAACGACAAGATATGATGCCTATTCACATCATTTCGCCAAATTTCAATAAAATTACAATACCCTAATGGGAGTTAAACCCCCTATTAGGGTTCACCAGGGAGCACAAAATCCCCGCTGAAAATTTTTTCGGTTCGATTTATATGCAATTTAAACCATAGATAAATGAAGAGATATGATGCCTATTCACAAAATTTCAATACTATAAGACACCTTAATGGTGGTTAAACGCCCCATTAGGGTTCCCCGGGGGTACAAACCCCCGCTGAAAACTTTTCCCTTTCGATTTATATGAAACTTAAACCATAGGTAAATGACAAGATATGATGCCTATTCACAAAAGTTTTCAATTGATATTTTGAAAAAAATTATTTACAAGAAACAAAATAAGAATAAGATTTAATAATGCAATTTTGATTTGATATATTACAAAAAATGATGTTTTCCAATTTTTCATACATTATATTTTACATTGAGCAATATTGAGTTTTTCTCCATAAATTATATCACTGATTTAAAATCAATCATCATTTTCTTACAAAAAAAATGTGTGAAACGCAACAAGGCGCTGGTAATTCAGCTAGTATATATATATATATGTGAGTGTGTGTATATATATATGTGTGTGTGTGTGTGTGTGCTCATTATGTAGGAGAGGTGTAGGTAGAAACTCCATCCTCTGCCCCATATGGAAACTATGGGTACACAAGAGATGTAGTGGGATCTCAGGAAGTTTAGTTAAGAATGTAGGCTTTACATGTAGCAGTTGCACCAGGACAGTAAGCAGTAAACAATCACTGAAAACAAGTGACATCAAAGTCTGGGAGGACTTGGTAAAAACAATACCGAATTAGCAGCGGAGGGGGGGGGGTTCTAAAAGAACGGGATGGAAGAAGTTGAGGGATCTACTGCCACAGCTGGATACAAAAGGCTTTTCCCTCAGAATAAAAGGTAGACTGTATGATGTGTGCATATGAACGGCAATGTTGCATGGTAGTGAGAGCTGGGCGCTGTGTGTAGAAGACTTGCGTAGGTTAGAAAGGAATGAAGCTTATATGCTCCGATGGATGTGTAATAGTAATATACGCGAACAGCAAAGCATAAATAAACTGAAAGAGAAACTAGGCATAAGAGGAATCAAATGTTTTGTGCAGGAGAGGAGATTATGTTGGTATGGACATGTCATTCGTATGAAGGATGACAGCTACATAAAGTCCCAGAAAGACTTGAGATGAAGTGATAAAAGCCGACCTTGCCCAATTGCACCTCTGAAAGGCAATGACACAGGACCAAGATCTCTGGCGTTATGAGGTAATACAGAAACCCCAACTTCCCACGGGCCCAGGCCAAGGCTGAAACATACATACAGTATGTACCACTCCATCCCACCCGCCAATATATCTTTCATGAGAACAGGCCGAAACACTGTAAAGTGGTCGTGATGGTGACACGGTAAAAAACACCCAGTCCACACTGTAAAGTAGTCGTGGAGGAATCACAACAAAAAACGCCCAGTACTCACTGTAAATGAGCTTGGCATTAGGAAGGGCATCCAGCTGTAGAAACAAAGCCCAAATCAGTTCTTTATGAGCAATGTTAGGTCACCTGACCTAACATTGCCAACAATAGAAGGCACATGACTTAGTGGTTAGAACATTGGGCTTGCAATTGAAAGGTTGCGAGTTTAATTCTCGGACCGGGTGATGTGTTGTTTCCTTGAGCAAGACACTTTATTTCACATTGCTCCAGTTTACTCAGCTGTAGAAATGAGATGATAGGACTGGTGTCCCTATCATTCCACTGCAATGTGGTCGTGGAGGTGCCACGGCAAAAAAAAAAAACACCCACTGTAAATGAGGTTGGTGTTAGGAAGGGCATCCAGCTGTAGAAATCAAGACAGAAGCAGTTCCCGTATGAGCAAGACAAGGTCAGCCGACTGGACACTGCCCACAACAGAACAACCCATGCTAGAGTAGAAGAACTGACATAAAATGATGATGAAATATAACAGAGTTTTATAGCTTGCTTGAAGCATTGATGAATAGGAAACACAAATTTAAATTTTGAAAACCAAGTTGAGGGCCTTTGAACCCCAGGCTATTGCAATAGCTGCTCCTGATTCTAGATGTGGAAGACGGGACCTTTGGTACCACACAGTGACGTCCTGTTCGAGAATTGGTCCAGCTCTCAATGCGAAAGTTTGGTCTTGGTCCCCCCAGGATTTTCCATATGTATATCATTGCATATCTCTCCCGTCTTCATTCCGAGGAGTAGTTTGAGTTCTTTTAGACTCTCCCAGTAGTTTATCTCCATCGTGACAACCTTTTTGGTGTAGCTTCATTGGATTGCTTCAAGCTCCTTGGTTAGTTTGATACTATGGGGTGACCACAGCTGGGAGCATTCATCATCATTTCATTTTACGTCCACTTTTTCCCTGCTTGCAAGGGTGGGACGAGAACTGATTCTGGCTTGATTTCTACAGCTGGATGCCCTTCCTAACACCAACCTCATTTACAGTGAGTGCTGGGTGCTTTTTTCCCGTGGCACCTCCACACCCACTTTACAGTGTGGGCTGGGTGCTTTTTTGCCGTGGCACCTCCACGACCACTTTGCAGTGGAATGATAGGGACCCCAGTCCTATCATCTTATTTCTACAGCTGAGTAAACTGGAGCAATGTGAAATAAAGTGTCTTGCTCAAGGAAACAACACATCACCCGGTCTGAGAATTGAACTCACAACCTTTCGATTGCAAGACCAATGCTCTCAATATGTATGTGTGTATATATATATCTATCTATATATATATATATACATATATATATATATATATAGTAATAATAATACATATGAAGACTAAAATCCAAAGAGGGCTCGATAGGGATAAATATATATCAATTATATAAGAACCGTAGAGCAAATATTTATTAAAATAACAGATTAAAGTTTAAGCAAAGAATCGGTTGCTTTCACCCTTAATGGGATCTTCTGAAACTAAAAAAAAAAAATCAATCTGAACGCAGAAGTAAATATTTCGAAAAACGTTGCAACCGAAGGAAGACAGGAAGACAATACTTTGGTTCGTGGAGACGTAGTTTTAGGTATTTCTTCCTGCTTGATACGGGTATGTTCTTTGTAGAAATATTCAGATGTTTCTGCATGATGAATATAAGTCAAGAGAGTACTCAGTCATGGGAGCCAAATAGTAATAATAATAAATTTGAAGACTAACATCCAAAGAGGGCTCGATAAGGATAAATATATATCAAATATATAAGAACCGTAGAGCAAATATTTATTAAAATAACAGATTAAAGTTTAAGCAAAGAATCGGCTGCTTTCACCCTTAATGGGATCTTCTGAAACTAAAAAAAATCAATCTGTGAACGCAGAAGTAAATATTTCTAAGCCGACCTTTCCCAATTGCACCTCTCAAGGGTAATGACACACGACCATGACCTCTGGTGTCACACAGTAATACAGAAGACCCGACTTTCCACAGGAACATATAGACAATATTTGTTTTCCTTTGTTTTTTTATGACCTATCAACTAATCCGACCTCCAAAATGCTTGCAATTGACTATTTTTTTAGCATATTAACAACAAATATGATTTCCACTGCAATTAAAAATGACTAGCTTTGTGAATGGTTTTTCCACCCACTTTCTGCCTTCATTTTTCTACAAAGCTAATCATTGACTATAGGTTTCAAAGTTATATTCATTCATAATATGTGAAAAAAATAGTCAACTGCGAGCATTGGTGTGATGTAAATGGTAGGAGTCGGTGTTCTGTAATAAATTTACCATATGGTGAAGTATGGTTATGGTGAAGTATATGGTGTGGATTGGGGTAGATTAATGTGCTGTGGTGTGCTTTGTTATAAGTGAGGATTTAAATTTCCACTTTGATTTATGTTAGAAAAAAAATTTTTCCTTCATTTTTGCATGTGCTACCAACCTCCAAGAAGCTCGCAGTGGACTATGCTTTTAGCATATTAACAAAAAAATATGACTTCCGCTGCAATAAAAAATGACTAGCTTTGTAAATGGTATTTCCACCCACATCCTCCCTCTTTTTTCTACAAAGCTAGTCATTTTCGATAGTTTTCCATGTCATAATTATTGATATGTGCAAAAAATAGTCAATTTCAGCACCTTTGATGTCAGATTGGGTGGTAAGAACACACACAGAAAAAAAAAAAAAGAAACAGGAAGAAAATTTTTCACACTGAGATCAAAAGCATGGTGTGATGTAGAATGGTGTAGTTTGTTGTGGTGTGGTTTGGATTGTTGTAGTTATGACATGGGAACCTATTGCAAATGAGTAAAAAAATAGTCATTTGTGAGCACCTTTGATATAAGATTGGGTGGTAAGCACACACACACACAGAAAAAAAAAAAACAAGAAGAAAAATGTTCTCACTGAGATTAATAGCATGGTGTGATGTAGTATGGTGTAGTTTGGTATGGTGTAGTTTGATGTAGTTTAATGTGGTATGGTTTTCCAACCTCCAACATGCTCACAGCCGACTATGCTTTTACCATCATCATCATTTTACGTCCACTTTTCCCTGCTTGCAAGGGTGGGACGGGAACTGATTCTGGCTTGATTTCTACAGCTGGATGCCCTTCCTAACACCAACCTCATTTACAGTGAGTGCTGGGTGGTCTTTGCCGTGGCACCTACACGACCACTTTGCAGTGGAATGATAGGGACACCAGTCCCTATCATCTCATTTCTACAGCTGAGTAAACTGGAGCAATGTGAAATAAAGTGTCTTGCTCAAGGAAACAACACACCACCTGGTCTGAGAATTGAACTCATAACCTTTCGATTGCAAGACCAATGCTCTAACCACTAAGCCATGTGCCTCCATTACCATATTAACAACAAATATGACTTTCACTGCAATCAAAAATGACAAGCTTTGTGAATGGTATTTCCACCCTCTTTTTTCTACAAAGCAAGTCATTTTCAATAGGTTTCACAGTCTTCATTGATAATATGTGCAAAAAATATTTAATTGCAAACACTTTTAATGTCAGATTGGGTGGTAAGCACACACACAAAAAAAGACAAAAAAAGCAGGAAGAAAATTTTTCACACAGTTCAATAGCATGGTGTGATGTCGTATGGTGTAGTTTGTTATGGTGTGGTTTGGTTTGGTGTAGTTTGGTATGGTTTAGTTTGGTGTAGTTATAACATGGAAATCTATCATAAATTTACCAAGGTATGGTATAATCTGGTTTGGTGTAGTGTAGGTTAGTGTGGTGTGGTGTGTTATTGTGTTGCATTGTATAGCGTGATTCTCTTTAAATTAAAATCATTAAAAGGTAATGCCTATCTACTATATCTTAAAGAGTGACCTTAAATATGATTGCAAATGACTTTTTTCTCTGGATTAATGTTAGATTTAGGGTTAGTGTTAGGGTAAGTTTTACTGTTAATGGTAAGTTTATTGTTAGTGACTGTGTTACTGTTAGCATTACTGTCACTGTTAGTGTTACTGTAACTGTTACTCTTACAGTTACTGTCTGCATCAGCGTTAGCATTTGCATAAGTGTCTATGTAAGCTTTTGTGTTAGTGTCTATGTAGACTGGTGTTAGCATCTGCGTTAGTGTTTGGATTAGCCTTAGTGTTTGCGTAAGTGTCAGCATCTATGTCAGCATTTGCGTCAGCGTCTGCATTGGTGATAGTGATTGTGTCAGCATTTCCCTTAGCGTCTGAGTCAACATTAGTGTTAGCATTAGTGTTTGTTTCAGTGCCTACGTCTACGTCAGCATTATCATTAGCGTCCGCGTCAGCACTTGTATCAGTGTCAGCATTTCCCTCAGTGTCAGCGTTTGCATCAGCATGCATGTCAGCATTTGCATTAGTGTTTGAGTCAGTGTTAACATCAGCGTTTGCATTTGCGTCAGCATCTGCATCAGCATTCACATTAGCGTTTGCGACAGGGTTTCCTTTAACGTCGTTGTCACCATTTCCGTTAGCATCAATGTCAGTGTTTCCGTTATCTTCTACGTCAGCGTTTCCGACCGCGTCTGTGTCAGCGTCAGTATTTACATCAGCGTCAGCGTTTCAGTTAACGTCAGTGTTTACGTTAGCGTCTGTGTCAGCGTTTACGTTAGCTTCTACGTCAGCGTTTCCGTAACGTCTACGTCAGCGTTTTCCGTTAGCATTGGCGTTTCCATCAACCTTTCCTGTGGCGTCCGCATCAACGCAGCGTCTGCATATCCCATGTAAGCGTTAACTTCAGCATTTGCGTCAGCGTTAGCGTTAGCCTTAGCCCTAGCGTCCGCATCAGCATTTGCGTCAGCATACACGTCAGCGCCGGCAAAACTGCCTCAACATTTGCGTCAGCGTTAGCTTGGCTTTGGCTTCAGCAATCCGCATCAGCAATTGCGTTTTGGAAATCAGCTTCGGCGGTAAGGGTAAACGGTAACTTCTACGCCTGCTTCTACGTAACAACTATGTCAGCGTTTTGTTAGCTTCTACGTCAGCGTTTACGTTAGCTTCTACGTCAGCATCTACGTTAGCTTCTACGTCAGCATCAACATCTTCGTCATCGTTTACGTTAGCTTCTACATCAGCATCTACATTAGCTTCTACGTCAGCGCTTACATTAGTGTCTGTGTCAGCTTCTACGTCAGCGCTTGTATTTACATCTACATCAGCGTCAACGTTTACATTTGTGTCTGTGTCAGCGTTTACGTTAGCTTCTATGTCATCGTTTACGTTAGCATCTGTGTCAGCGTTTATGTTAGCGTCTGCATCAGTGTTTATATTAGCATCTGCGTCAGTGTTTACGTTAGCATCTGTGTTTACGTGTGTTAGCGTCTGTGTCAGCATTTTCATTAGTGTTTGCATCAGTGTTTCCTTTAGCTTCTACGTCAATGTTTACGTCTGCGTTAAGGTTCACATTAGCATCGCTGTCATCATTTGCGTTTGCTTTAACATCTGCATCAACATTTGCGTCTGTGTTTGCATTAGTGTCTGCATTTGTTTTAGTGTTTGCATCAGCGTGAGCATTTGTGTCAGTGTCCACGTCAGCGTTAGAGTCTGTGTAGCATTTACATCAGCGTGTGCGTCAGAGTCTTTGTCAGCATTTGCCTTTGCACCTGCATCAGTATTCACGTTAGTGTTTGTGTCAGCGTAAGCGATTGTGTCAACATTTGCGCTAGCGTTTGTGCCAGCATAGCCATCTTCGTCAGTGTCAGCTTTGGCGTTAGTGTTTCCATTAGTGTTTGATTTTGTATTAGTGTTAGCATTTTTGTTAGTGTTAGTGTTAGTGTTCAGGTTAATGTTGACTTAGTATTCTGGTTAGTGTTAGTTTTCAGGTTAGGGCTCATGTTACTTTTAGTGTTAGTGCTCAGGTTAGTGGTTTATGGTAGTGTTAGTTTTAGTGGTAGTGTTAGTGTTCAGGTTAATGTTCATGTTAATGTCAGTTTTAGTGTTAGTGTTTTATTTTGTGTTAATGTTTGTGTTAGCGTTTCCATTAGTGTTAGTGCTAGTCTTTGTTTTTCTGTTAATGTTAGTGTTTGTTTTAGTGTTGAGGTTAATGTTAGTTTTAGTGTAAGTGTTCAACTCATGTTAGTGTTAATGTTAGTTTTAGTGTTAAGGTTAGTGTTAGAGATTGTGTTAGTATCTCTGTTAGCATTAGTGATTGATGTTTCCATTAGTGTTAGTGATTGTGTTAGCGTTAGTCTTTGTTTTTGTGTTAATATTAGCATTAGTATTTCTGTTAGTGTTAGCATGAGTGATTGTGTTAGTGTTCAGGTTAGTGTTAGTGTTCAAGTTAATGTTAGTTTTAGTGTTAGAGATTGTGTTAGTGTTTGTTTTAGTGTTGAAGTTAATGTTAGCTTAGTTTTCTGGTTAGTATCAGTTTTCAGATTAGTGTTTGTGTTAGTGTTACTTTTAGTGTTAGTGCTCAGGTCAGTGTTAGTGTTTATGGTAGTGTTAGTTATAGTGCTAGTGTTCAGGCTAATGCTTGTGCTAATGTTAGTTTTAGTGTAAGTGTTTGTATTAGTGTTTACGGTAGTGTTAATTTTAGTGCTGGTGTTCAGGTTAGTTTTAGTGTTAGTGTTTGTGTTAGTTGTTAGTGTTTGTGTTAGTTTTCAGATTTTGTGTTTGTGTTAGTTTCCATGTTAGCGCTAAGTTCACTGTTAGAGCATGTGTGAGTGCAAGTGTTAGGGTAAGTGTTATTTTTAAAGTTCGGTTTTAGCTTAAAGTTAGGTTTTCTACTTTCCAGGAAAAAAGTTGATCCTCTCTAACTTGAGTGGTGTGATATAGTGTGGTAAAGTATAGTGTTTCATAGTCTTGTGCGGTGTTGTCTATTGTTGTATAGTGTAGTATGGTATATTGTTTCATAGCATGGTCTGATGTGAGGTCGTACAGTGTTTCGTAGTGTGGTGTTGGATAATGTGGTATGGTATAATGTTTGTCAGTGTGGTGTGGTATGGTATAGGTTGATGTAGTGTGGCTTAGTTTGATTATAATAATACAAATAATAATAACAATAATAAAAGTAATAATAATTGTTCTTCTTGTTCATTTTCTTTGTCTTCTTCTGTGCCTTTGACTTCTTCTGTGCTTTTGTCTTCTTCTGTGCCTTTGACTTCTTCTGTGCCTTTGACTTCTTCGGTGCCTTTATCTTCTCCTCTGCCATCTAAATACCAAAAACAAAGAATGTAAAACATATATGTTGCCTATCTCTCAGACTTTACAAAGTGCTGAGGAGATAAAATTAATTTAAAGAGCAGTGTGCTCATGCACTGTGATCCTATAATGTAGCTTATAAGCTATTTCATAACTAAAAAACAATGTCAAACATCAACAAAAGTATATACAAATATATTTGAATGTTTAAGTTAAACCTAAATAGATCCTATCTACAGGTCATTAGGTTAAGACTGAACTAAGATCATATCTATAAATCATTAGGTTTAGACTGAACTGAGATCATACTTTCTTCTTCTTTTCGTCATCTTCGTTTCCCGTGTCTTCTTTGTCTTTGTTGTCATTTTCATTTTAGTCGTCTGCTTCGTCGTCTTTTTCTTCTTTTCCATCTAAATATAAAAAAAAATTGTAAACAAATATATAGCTGATCTCTCAGACTTTCACGAAACACCGAGGAGATACAGTTAATATAACGAGTGGGGAGCTCATATATATATATATATATGGTATAGCATGGTGTTATGTGGTCTGGTGTGGTACAACATGGTGTGATGTGGTGTGGTATGATATGGTGAGGCGAGGGGGGGGGGACACCACGTTAGATTAATGTTAACAATACACATGTAGCATCCACATGTGATAAGAAGGGGGAAACAGTGTTTAACTAATTTTAACATTACATGTAGCATCCATCTACAGGTGATTAAGTTAAGACTGAGGTGTAATCATATGAAAAGGTCAATTTAAAACTACACTGAAATTCTGCTTAAAATGATGGTCAATGAAGTGTTTACTTACTCAGATCCTTTGAAATAACTCTCTTTCTCTTACTGTAACTGGACATACCTACGAAATAGAAAACAGTGGTGTGGTGTGGTGTAGTCTTGTGTGGTTTAGTGTAGTGGACAGTGGTGTGGTGGAGTGGAGTGTGGTTCAATGTAGGGTGGGGGATATGGTGTAGTGGAGTGTGGTGGGATGTAATGTGGTGTGATGGCATGTGATGTGATGTGGCGTGGTGAAATGTGATGTGATGTGATGAAATGTGGCGTGGCGTGGTGAAATGAGACGAGACGAGACGAGACGTGGTGTGATGTGATGGCATGCGGAGTGATTTGATGTGGTGTGCTGTGATGTGAAATTTTTTCATCCTATTTTTCATGTGCTATCAACTAATCTTATCTCCAAGATGCTTGAAACTGACTTTTTCCCCCCAGGAAAACGGCGGGGTGAGGTGGTTCCCCCTTCACCCAGATAACTCCTGCTTACTCGGAATTTTCTCTTTGATTCTGTTTTCATGCGTTATCAGTGAATATGACTTCCAAACCAGTCAAAAACAACTAGCTTTGGAGAAAGAGGAGAAGGAGAGGGGAAGAGTTTTGCAGATCTACACCCCACTCACATGTTGTGGGACTTAATCATTTTCGGTATATTTCCTTTGCTATTAATTTCCTGTGCTATTTCCTATGCTATTTCTTGTGCTATTAATTAATCTGACCTCCTAGATGCTTCCAATCAACTTATTTCCTTGGGTTAGGTTTAGGGTTGGGGTAATGTTTAGGGTTTAGTTTTAGGGTTGGGGTAAAGTTTAGGGTTTAGTTTTAGGTTTGGGGTAATGTTTAGGGTCTAGTTTTAGGGTTGGGGTAAAGTTTAGGGTTTAGTTTTAGGTTTGGGGTAAAGTTTAGGGTCTAGTTTTAGGTTTGGGGTAAAGTTTATGGTTTAGTTTTAGGGTTGGGGTAATGTTTAGGGTTTAGTTTTAGGGTTGGGGTATAGTTTAGGGTTTAGTTTAAGGGTTCGGGTAATGTTTATATTTAGCTTTAGCTTGGTTTGGTTTAGATTTAGAGTTTAGTGTTGGGGCTAGATTTAATTTTATGTTTAATTTAGTTTTAGTTTCCAAAACCCAGGAAAAAAATTGATTCAGAGCAACTAAAAAGTCAGATTAGTTGATAGCACTCAAAAGGAGACCGAAGAAAAATCATTAGGGTATATATCTACAAAACGACAATGATTTTCCACCCGCTTTACCCCTCCTTTTTTCTAGAACAACTAATCATTTCCAACTGGTTTGGAGGTCATATTCGTTGATAACATATGAAAAATCTTAGAGAAAACTCTGCGGTTAAATGAGAGAAGTGCATCCACCTAAGTTTTCCATGAAGAGAGAGTCAATAACAAACATCTTGGAGATCAGATTAGTTGATAACACATGAAAAAAAGATGAAGAAAAAATGTTGGGTGTTATGTGGTATGGAGTAGTGTGGGGTGTTTTTATGTGGAGTAGAGTAGTGTGGTGGGATGTAGTGTAGTGTTATGTGATGTGGAGTAGTGTGGTGTATTTTTATGTGGTGTGATGTAGTGAGGTATGGTGTAGTGTTGTATGTTTTCATGTGGTGGTGCGGTGCACTGCGATGTGGTGTGGTGCAGTGTGGTGTTGTGCAGTGCGGTATTGTGCAGTGCGGTGCAGTGCAGTGAGGTTCTTCATCTTTATCTTTCTCTTCTTCATCTTTGTATTCATCTTCTTTGTTTTGTCTTCCATCTAAACAAAAAAAAATATATATAAAACATATATGTAGCCAATCTCTCAGACTTTTACAAAGCTCCAGGGAGATAAATTTAATATAAGTGGTGTGTTCCTGAACAGAGATACTACAAAATAGCTTAAAAGCTATATATATATATACATATATATATATATATATATAAATAAATATACACGGGTGTGTATGATTGTGTATAGAAGATTATATTAATAAAAGGAATTCCAATTTTGTCTGATTTACTCGTTTTATTTACAATCCTTTAAAATTATAATGGTATTAGAATGAAATAGTATGGTAGAATATTAAGTGTTAAGTGTTAATTGAACAAATAATTTCATGCTTTTGCAATCTCCAGGTTCATATTCTGTGGTGACAGTCAAATTTACAATTTTCAACTATAATGAGATGGGTAAATTTTGTGCCTTATATACAGTGAAAAGCAGCTACAGAATGCTCAACTTTTCAAACTGTATTTCGACCAATCGGTGTGTAGTTTCACTGGATTACTGAAGCTGATTGGTTTAGGCATCACGGTTGGTTGGGCATGTCTAACGACTTATATTTGGCCCTATTCAAAGCATCAATTGTTTTGCTATTTTTAGAAATGATGAAAATAGCATTTTCTAGGGTTTTTATACCCCTAAGAATTATTATTGTTAATTTACAAATGAGCGCAGAACGCAAAGAAGAAAATAGTGTTTAAGGAAGAGAAGACTCTAACATCAAAATATATATGTTTATGAAGTATTTTCTAATGGTAATAATATAATGTAATAAAGGAGATTAGTTAGGGTTTAAGTTTTTTATGTATTGTGATGTGTGATATGTAAAAGTCAGACGAGCATGAAAGGGAGAAAAATATAATGAACTGAGGAGGAATAATCTAACGTCAAAAAAATGTTTAGGTTTACGAAGGATTTTTAAAAGTAATGCTATAAAGTATTTAAAAGGTAATAATAATTTTTATGGCCAATGATATGAAGAAAGGTGGAAGAGTGGATATGTTGTGGTGAGTAATAATAAGAATTGAGAAGTAGTTAGGAAGAAAAAGTACAGATTAGAGGTTAGAAATTAAAATAAAAGAGGAAGAAAGGAAAGTGATAAATAGGAATGATATAGAATGAGTAACTAGTATTATTGTTGTGCGTTCTAATATTGCAAAACTAAAGCTCCAATTCCAAGCTTTTATTCAATATCTAGAATATAAAAACAGTAATTAGTCTTGAAGAAATATAACAATAATATTTGTAAGAAAAGAAAGATATGCAATAAAACAAAGTTATATTGAGGATAGATGAACTTCATAACATTCTTCGCCGATTTTATTGTTCTTCAATATAGCGCTTGGGGGCTACGCGTATACGATTGCTTCGTCTCACGGGGTCAACAGGAACTTGCGGTAGGATGCTAGTGCTATTTGCCACGGGATTTAAATCAATCACGGTTTCATCTAAGAATAGATCGTTACTGTGGTCGATGTTAAGTGGTCTCGGCATATCAGCAGGACTGCTAATCGAACTGTTTTCTTGGATGGATTGATTGTCATTATTTTGACAATTAATTGGGCCAGGGGAGAGGTCTGCTGTTGAGACTGTACTAGATCTTCCATTTTGATATCTGACAACCGCGAAATTAGCATTCACCATCTGTTCGATAATAACTTTATTCACTAATGGGTCGTTCTTTGTACGAATAAAGTTTCTAATATAGGCGTCGTTTCCAACTCTAAGCCAATCTGGTAGGGAAAATCCTAAGGAACCCTTTCGATCGAATCTAAATATGCGGTTATGGGGTGTCTCATTAGTCGCTGTACAGAGAAGTGATCGTTGCGAGGCAAGAACTTCTGGTATGATATCTTCCCACTTAGTTTCTTTAAGTTTGCGCGAGTTAATTATGCATTGAATTCCTTTCCAGAGGACTCCGTTGTAGCACTCGTTTTGGCCATTTCCTTGTGGATGGTACGGTGAAGTGCGCGTGTGGGATATACCATTGGACAAGCAGAAATGATCGAATTCTTTGGAGAGAAACTGAGTTCCTCGATCGGAGTGTATGAATGAGGGAGCTCCGAATATTGAGAAGATTTGTTTGAGACAGTTTATGACAGTGTTTGAGGTGATGTCACGCATACCGAAAGCAAAAGGGAATCTGCTGAATTCGTCTACTGCAGTCAATAAGTATATGTTTCCTGCTTTTGAAGATTTTGGTTTTGGTCCAACGATATCGATTGACAGACGTTCGAACGGCCTTATTGACTTAATGAGTTTAGCAGATGGAGGCTTGAAGAATTTTGGCTTGCACTCCAAACATGATACGCAGTTTTTGACGAGGTCGCGGATTTCGTCTACGGAAAAGGGCAGGTTATGGCGTCAGATATAATTGTAAAATCTAGTTACTCCTGGGTGTGCTAGTTGGTTGTGGAGTACTTTTAAATCACAGGGTGGCGATATAGCTGCAGCGATTCTTGAAAGACAATCGGCTTGGGTGTTGAGGTAGCCAGGTTTGTAGTCAATGTCAAATTGATGCTCTGATAGTTCTAAACACCAGCGAGATATTTTATCATTTTTGATTCGTGATTTATAACTCGAGAAAAGGAAGGCTACTGATTTTTGGTCAGTCCGTATAATCATATGAAAACACTTCACGTATTGCGACCATCTCCGTACAGCTTCAATAATAGCCATAGCTTCTCGCTCCACAGTTGATTGTCTTTTCTCGGACGGTGTAAGTGTTCTTGACAGGAAGGCCACGGGCCGTTCGTTTTGAGAAAGTATAGCTCCGATTACATCGCCAGAGGTATCTGTTTCTATTACCAATGCGTGGCCAGTTTTAAGAGGAATGCTAAGAGCGGCATTAGAGATATCTGCTTTCATGGCTTGTATTACATCTGTAGCTACTTTATTCAGCGGGAACGAGTCAGCTTGTAATAGTGGTTGGATTTTCTTTGAGTAATCGGCAATCCACCTAGCATTATAGGCTAGGAATCCAAGGAATCGTTTCAGTTGTTGTTTGTTTGTTGGGATTAGGTAGTCTAGTAGAGTTTTGATGCGTTCCTTATCGGGTTTCTTTACTCCGTTCTGAATGTTATAACCTAGTATAGATATACTCGTTTGGCAGATTTTACTCTTATCCGAGTTAAGAGTTAGGTTTTCTGTCTTCACGGCGTTTAAGAATGCTTCCACATTTCTATCATGTTCAGCTTTGGTATTTCCCGTGACTATGACGTTGTCAATATAGGCATAGGTTTTGAGTAAGTTATATTTCTCTATAACTTGATCCATAATTCTCTGAAAAACAGGTACAGCGTTAGTTACGCCGAAGGGTAAGCGGCAGAATTGGTAGAGTTTGTGATTAGCCTGAAATGCCGTTAGAGGTTTGTCGATTTTTCTTAAAGGTACTTGGTGATACGCTGATTTGAGGTCGAATTCTGAAAAATATTTATCCTGTGCCACTTTGTTAACAACATCCTCAATGTCGGGGGATGGATAGGCATCCAATTGTGTATACTTATTAATTGTCTGGGAGTAGTCTACCACGAGTCGAGGTTTCTTTCCGTGTACTATGAAGCACTGAGCTCGCCAAGGTGAAATTGATTCCTCAATGATACCGGCTTCTAGGAGGCGAGTTATTTCGGACTTAATAAAATTGTCGTCTCTTGTTAATGAAACGTCCCTTAGTGGCAATCGGCTTGATATTTGTCTCAGCTAAATCGTGGAAGACAAGAGGCGGATTAACTTCTATTTTTGTCGGAAAGGTGCAGCATAGTTGATTTGAAAATTTCATGGGAGGCCGGGCACCGCCAAGGTGGAGAATAATAGAGCTATGCTGGGTGAGGACATCCATTCCGATAATGACGTCTGCGACAAGACTTTTTGCAGTGATTAGGTTCACAGAGTATTCCTCGCTGTAGATACATATTGGTATGGATGTAGTACCAGTCGTCATTAATATTTTATTGTCGGCTAGTGTGATTGCCCGTTTTTCTTGTTTTACGCTCAAGTTTAATTCAGTTGCTATGCTATGACGTATAAACGAATCTGTGCAACCAGGATCGATTAAGGCCTTTAGTGTGGTGTCTTTTATAGTTATCGGGCAGAGAATAGCTTTAGACTGTTTGCCGGTATTTAATGAACATATAAGTGAGGCCGCTTGCTTACTGCTTTGGCAGTCAGATTTACAGACTGATTGCCAGTGGCCGATCTTCCCACAAGAATAGCATATGTTTTTTCTAGCTGGGCATTTATTTCTAGGATGCCTAAAAAGTTCACAAAAAAAGCATTTAAATTCACTTTGGGAATTAGCATTTTTCAAGTATTTCAGAAGAGGTTGTTTTGATTTTGTAGCTGCTACGGTAGGTTCTTGAGAGGATGTAGTTGACAGTGTTGATAATGTATAATAAATAATATTGAAATAAGGTAGAAAGATGGGTATATTTTTGGAAGGTTCTGTATTGTTGGAAAGTTTAGATGGTAGTGTCTGAGTTTTTTGTCGATTATTAGAATTACTGGCACTGGTTTGTTTGGTTGACTGTTTAGAGTTGACAAGTTGTTTTATCACAGATGTCTTCCATTCTTTAAGTAAATGATTTAGAAATATCTGTACTTGGAAGTCAGAAGAATCAAGCAGTTCTTTCATATATTCTTCAACATCTAAGTTTCATATATTCTTCAACAACTAAGTTTTTTTCAAGACAATGGTTGTTGAGAGGACATTTTTTTTTAACAGGGCAATTACAATTGCGATTAGAGAAATTACAGAGTTATTAACAAGTGACCTAGTGTTATCTATAGGAGGAATTGGATTGGAGAAGTTATTTACGATAGGAATAATAGTTTCCTGATTTAGATTGGTATTAAGAACATTTGACGAAGTTACGTTTGACGTCGTATTTGAGTTTGCAGAAACTAGCCTAGAGTTAACAATGACGTCGGGAGTACTACTGCTATTATTATTATTCAGTGTTGGAAGGAAGTGATTTAGTATTTAATATTTTATTGTTGTGTTTAGAGATGATGTTGGAGGAGGTGGAATAGGAAAATGTTATTGTATGTTTGTTAAATATTTTACTATAGATATGTGAGGGAGGGAAGCATTTATTTAAGGCACTAAAGAATAATTTAGGAATATTATTATTAATAGAAATAGAGAAAGGAGTATTATACCAGATTATATTTTTGTATCTAGGTGCTTTTATTTATGTTATTGGAATGATCATAATTAATTATTTTACTGTAAGATCTTCTAGGATTGGTTTCTTTACGGTATTTGATTTTATCAGGATAACCGGCTTTAGAAAGCGCATTATTATAGTAATATCCTTACGGGGTCGATAAAATAAAGTACCAGTAATGGACTGGGTATTTGCTGGCCTTGTGCCTAAAGTAGAAACAATTATTATAGTAATTGGCGTTAGCATCAAAGATATTTTTATTAGATGATAGGTTTGATATTCTTTTTCCAATATTACTAACTATAGCATTTTTAATTATAGATTTAAAATTAACATAATTTAGATTCTCATTATATATATATATAAAGTGGTGGAAATAAGTATAAGACACCCCATTAAATTGTTAATAATTTTCTTATTACTGCACAAATTCCTTCGAAAATTTGTGTGTGGAACATAGATCCTATGGGAATCGGTATACATATTCGATTTTATAAAAACTTTCCACGAAAAAAAAGTTCTTAACAAAACTACGTTTTCGAGGGTGGAAATAAGTATAAGACAGTTTAGAAAATTCGTATTTCCGGATTACTTCTGAGTGCGAAAGAAACAATAAGTGCATGCGCAGATTGTAAACAACTCTTATCATGATTACAAGCCACGTGATTCCTAATTAAACATTGCATAAAGTCACTGCAAATGCCGAGGAACTCTCACCTTAATGAAAATGAAAATGGGCAAATTTCTGCCTATAACTTGGAAGGAAAATCTATTAGTTTCATTGCAAGAAAACTGTCGAGGTCCCGAACAGTTGTGAGAAATTATCTAAAGGACACTGAATCGTATGGCACCAAAAAAACGACCAGACCGTCCACCTAAAATTACAGATGCAGCCAGGCGTCGACTTTTTCGAGAAGCTTCTAAGGGACAGTCAAGCTCAAGAGACCTGCAACAATCTCAGAATTTGCCCTTGTCTCCAAGAAGAGTTCGTCAAATTCTCCATGATTCGCCAAATTTCATATATCGAAAGAGGAAGATGGCTCCTGCTTTAACTGCTGAACACAAGAAGAAGCGTGTAGATTGGGTAAAGGAGAAAGTAACATGGGCAAAGGATAAATGGGAAACCGTGGTGTTTTCTGACGAGAAAAAGTTTAATTTGGATGGGCCCGACGGTTCCCAACGTTATTGGCATGATTTAAGAAAGGAGGCGCAGCTGTTTTCAAAAAGACCATTTGGAGGGGGATCTCTTATGATTTGGGGAGCTTTTTCTGCGTCTGGAAAGGCTGATTTAGGAGTGATGGAAGGGAAACAAAACTCTGCTCGGTACATCAATGTGTTGGAAACAAGGCTTGTCCCATCTATGAATCATCCAGACAACAATAATACCATTTTTCAACAGGACAACGCAGCCATACACACCTCTAAGCTCACGAAAGACTGGTTTAAAACAAAAAACATCGAAGTTTTGGATTGGCCTGCTAAGTCTCCAGACTTAAACCCAATAGAAAATTTGTGGGGAATTTTGGCAAGAAGGGTGTACAACAATGGACATCAATTTGAAGATAGAGAAACGTTAAAGTCTTACATTAAACAGTATATGAATGAAATTCATAACGAAACTCTTAGAAATCTTATTGGTTCAATGCAAAACAGGTATGTTGAAGTATTGCAATTGAAAGGGAATAAATGTAAATACTAAAATTTGTACCATTTTGTTGCTAAATACATATTTTCAAAACTGTCTTATACTTATTTCCACCCTCTGAAACGTAGTTTTGTTAAGAATTTTTTTTTCGTGGAAAGTTTTTATAAAATCGAATATGTATAGGAATTTGTGCAGTAATAAGAAAATTATTAACAATTTAATGGGGTGTCTTATACTTATTTCCACCACTTTACATACATATATATACAATATATTAATATCACTGATATTATTTACCTTTTTCTTATCTTTTGCGTTTGTTGACGCGCTATTCCCTGGAGAAAAATGGCGCCAAACTTTTCCTTTTGAAAGAATAATGTGATTTGTCACGTGATTGTGTTCACGTGATATTACCTCTAAATATGTGAATGCGTATATACACCACATATATATATATACACGCAGAAACGCACACATTCAATAACGACCAGTACTACGATTCTGGGAAGATGAAGCTCTCTGCCGCAGAATAAATGATATTTAATTTTAATAATAATTGTTTCTACTTTAGGCACAAGGCCAGCAATTACCCAGTGCATTACTGGTACTTTATTTTATCGACCACGTAAGGATGAAAGGCAAAGTCAACCTCGGCGGGATTTGAACTCAGATCGTAAAGGGACGTAACTATGCTGGAAAGCACGGCGTCCGACCCTCCACCGATACTGCCAATCCACCAATAATAATACTAATTATATATATATATATATATTTATTTATTTATTAATTGAATTGATTATCATTATCGTTTTTTTGGCAAAAGATAGACAGAGAGGGAAAGAGATAGGCAGAGGGAAAGATTTTATCATATATATATATATATGCAAAAGTTTTATTTAAAATTGTTGGGTTACAACAAGTAAATATTTTATAACTGATATAAAGCACTCAACAAGTTTTGGAGTAGATATACGATATTAAACAAATGGAAACTATATTTATAAAACCATATTTATTTCATTATACATATTTCGGGGATACCATATTAAAAATATGGCATGCCTTCTTCAGATAAAATACAATATATAAACAGTTTTATAAATAATTTTGACGTACCATAAATATTGATCAACTTTTATGTAAGAAGTTGGTTTGGTAGTGAAATGTTTATAAATATTTAGTGTTAAGCACAGTTAAAAAGAAAGACGGAGAAAAAGAAGAGATGTATGTAAAGAAAAACAGAGAGAAATAGAGAGAGATAGGGGAGAGAGAAATAGTGAGGAGGTGAAAAAAGAGATGCAGCTGAGGCAACAGATGAATAATAATAATTCATCATACAAATTGAGAGATTTAGGAGGGAGGGAGTACTATACTTATTTAGTTATAGTGTTAAGGAGACGGAGAGAAATAAAAAATGAAGAGAAAACAGAGAGAGAGAGAAAGATAGAGGTGGGGGGAAAAAAGAGGTAGACCAAATAATAATAATTATTATATATGGGGAGGTGAGAGAAATAGGAGAGAAGTAAGAGAGAAAACAAGAGAGAAACTGGAGAGGTAAAGTTAAAATAACCGATACTTAGACTTCATCAAATATAAAGAGGGAGGAGAAGAAAGAGCTATATCTAGAGAGAGGGATGATAGATTTACATCTTTACGTTATGTCCTATCAATTTGAATTATCAATTCATATGAATTGGGTATTATAATGTAAATATCAATATTCATGAATGAGACATAGATATATAATGTGTGGAAAATAATGACCATATGTTTAGTTTAAAATTCTGAGGTCGATGTACCAAAAACTGAGATAAAACTTCAAAAAATACGGAAATAAATAAGTATATATGTACTTTCCGGAAAAGGAAAGAAAGAGAAGGTCATCTCAAGTTCTAGTTGATACTATAGACATACCCATGATCTTACGTGATCAACTCTGTAATTTCTTGTTTCACAGAAAAAAAAAAAAAAAATGTTTTCCCCTTGTGTTATAAAAGATTTTACAATATATATATATACATAAAAAATATATATATATACATAAACAATATATATTAATATATATTAATACTCCTGCCCTCACATACATGATTATCGTTCATGTATAGAATATTATGCATATCTGTAACATATCCAGAGCATATCCCACACATACATATATATATATATATATATATGTATGCACACATATATGTGTACATGGACAGATAAAGTAAGCAGATAAAATAAAATATACTCTGTAATCGTTCCATATTCATATTAATACATATGGCTTTTGTACAGAGACAACCAGATATTAATATATCAGCACAGAGATATCAAAACGTTAAAAATATTTTCATCACTCCCTAGAGTATCTAGGGCCGTAAAAAACACAGTATGCACCCCATATCAACCACAGAAATCTACCCTTCCAATTTATCTGACAATATATTGCCAAGTTCATTAGAAGCAATCAGAATCAAAAAGCAAACAAAAAACCAAAAATTATTCAACAAAACTTATTTAGCAGAAATCATTTAAAAGATTTAGGAGACCCTGTTGTTCTACAGATGCTCTTATATTTAGTATAGAAGTTTATCTAGCGTAAAATTTATTCAATAGATTGGGAGCATCTACATTTTAGGGTAGTTTAATTACATCATTAGTATATATTTATGAAGAAGGTTTAAAAGAAAAAGTTGAAGGAATCGAAAGATTTATCGTCAGGTTTCATACATTAATTAAATATCTTAACTAATTATACTACATTTTAAATTTATATTTATATTTAAACCTTGAGTTCAATCTATGTCTGCAGCAGCTGAATAAATTGCTCCTTAAATTAAGGGAATTTTTAGATTTTAATATAAAGAATATCTCCTCCACACAGAGGTCACATGTCTCAGATGAGGAATTAAAAGGAATCCCTCTTGAGACAATATTCCAAAACATCGAATACCCAACGTTATCATGTTTAAGTTGCCAGAGTAAGCCTGATAGTGAAGTTGAAGATTTCTTGTTTGGATCTGTGAAAGAATTCTTATGATTATTGTAGCGAAGTTTAAATTCTGTCGAGGTGGAACCAACATAGTTAAAAGAATTTAAGTTAGTTTTAACATTACAATTGTATATTATATTTTTAACTAAGCAATTGTTATTTAACGGACATTTAGATTTATTTCTACAGTTACAGTTGTTTAATTGAATATTGTTTTGGCTATTATCGGTATTTTGGCTAGGTTTTAGATTCCTATTATTTATTCTGTTAATATTTTGTGCTAAATTTTTGGTGGACGAGTAAGTTAATTTTATAGTGTGTCTATTAAAAATTGAGTGATATTTATGTGTTCTAGGGAAGCGTTTGTCAAGAGCATTAAAAAATAGTTTAGCAATGTGGGTTTTAATATTTAGTGAGAAAGGGGGGGTAAACCATATTATATTTCTAGTTCTATTTCTTTTCTGGCTTTTGGAATTATTGTAATGTTTTCTATTATAGTTGTTAAAGTTGTTACCGTAATTAAAATTGTTATTATTTTGGTTAGTTTGCCTATTATTATCGATGTACTTAATTTTATCACTATATCCTGCTCTAGCTAACGCTTCATTGTAATACTGCGCTTTTTCCTCGAAAATATTTTTATTAGATGAAATTCTTGAGATACGTTCTTGAACAGAGTTCACTATAGTATTTTTAACAGATCTGGGGTGATTAGAGTTAAAATTGACATAATTCAAGTTTTCATTTAGTTTGTGAAATGGATAGTGAAGACATGTGTTGAGATTTAGTGTTACATCTAGGAAATTGACTATTCTATGGTTATTCTCTATTTCTATTTTTAGATTAAGGTAATTAAAAAATTGTATAATTTGTTTTCTTTTTCTATTTAGTTCAGAGTTATTATTTTCAATAAGTAAAAGCATGTCATCACGATATCAGGTATTTTTCTATGCAGCGAATTAATTATAAATAGGCCCACAAGGTCCGTTACCTGAGCTGAGTCAGATGATCCCATAGTAATGTCGAAATTATTATCTCTATCTGCCCTAGTCCATAGTTGGTTATTAAATTCTATCAATGTTTTCCTTGCCGATAATATAATGTGCATTTCATTGCTAGTTAGGTCTGTATGTTTGAATGCGTAATTTAGTGCCTTATTCAGTACATTAGGGGTAATAGATGAATAGTAGTTAGCAATATCTAGTTGAATAAATTTATTATTATTGTTATATTTAATTTCTTTAAACCACTCAATAACTCACCAGTCCCCTTCCATAAGTTTAAGTTAGGTAAATTATGTAAGTTTTTAATTTGCTGTATCACCCTGTCTAGAATGTTTTTGCTAAGTTTACCCAGGTCAGATTTTGATGGTGCAATCAATCTGACTGGCAAATCATTTTCAAAATTTCTTTTGTGATCTTTCATATTGATCTTGGGTTTCCTAGGCAAGAAGGGTTGTGTTTTGTTCTCAATGTCCAACTCATGCATTATACAAGATGCCTCAACATTTACTTTTTCCAGTTCGTCCTTATCTGCTACCTTGTACTTTTTCCTTAGTTCTTTCAGTATAAGGCCATTATACATGTCTTTATGCACTCCATAAAGGTTGTTGGTTTTGTCCGATTTCACCAAGATCTTCTCTGTTCTCTCCAAGCCTTCAATATTATCCTTAATGCTTCTTAGATAGTCCTGGCCTTTGAAGTTTCTCTTGAACTTGACTCCTTGTATGATAGAAATTATATCGTTTTCAAAATCCATTAAAAGTTTGTTGGGGGGTGGATTTTTTTTAGATTTGAAAACTTTATCTAAGTCTGAAACATTTTCATTTAGATTAGATTTATCAAAGTGGAAGGCACGCCACCTGATTCTTCTTATAAAAGAGTCTGATTTTTCTTTTATAACACAAGGGAAAATTTTTTTTTCTGTGAAACAAGAAATTACAGAGTTGATCACGTAAGATCATGGGTATGTCTATAGTATCAACTAGAACTTGAGATGACCTTCTCTTTCTTTCCTTTTCCGGAAAGTACATATATACTTATTTATTTCCGTATTTTTTGAAGTTTTATCTCAGTTTTTGGTACATCGACCTCAGAATTTTAAACTAAACATATGGTCATTATTTTCCACACATTATATATCTATGTCTCATTCATGAATATTGATATTTACATTATAATACCCAATTCATATGAATTGATAATTCAAATTGATAGGACATAACGTAAAGATGTAAATCTATCATCCCTCTCTCTAGATATAGCTCTTTCTTCTCCTCCCTCTTTATATTTGATGAAGTCTAAGTATCGGTTATTTTAACTTTACCTCTCCAGTTTCTCTCTTGTTTTCTCTCTTACTTCTCTCCTATTTCTCTCACCTCCCCATATATAATAATTATTATTATTTGGTCTACCTCTTTTTTCCCCCCACCTCTATCTTTCTCTCTCTCTCTTTTCTCTTCATTTTTTATTTCTCTCCGTCTCCTTAACACTATAACTAAATAAGTATAGTACTCCCTCCCTCCTAAATCTCTCAATTTGTATGATGAATTATTATTATTCATCTGTTGCCTCAGCTGCATCTCTTTTTTCACCTCCTCACTATTTCTCTCTCCCCTATCTCTCTCTATTTCTCTCTGTTTTTCTTTACATACATCTCTTCTTTTTCTCCGTCTTTCTTTTTAACTGTGCTTAACACTAAATATTTATAAACATTTCACTACCAAACCAACTTCTTACATAAAAGTTGATCAATATTTATGGTACGTCAAAATTATTTATAAAACTGTTTATATATTGTATTTTATCTGAAGAAGGCATGCCATATTTTTAATATGGTATCCCCGAAATATGTATAATGAAATAAATATGGTTTTATAAATATAGTTTCCATTTGTTTAATATCGTATATATATATATATATATATATATATATATATATATATATATATATGATAGAAAGAAGAGAAAAAAAACGAGACCCTTAGAAACGAATAAGAGTCATCAAAGCGATCATATGTATTGCTTTAAACTGTAATGCGAAGGGATACACTAGTATTTGAGGTACCATCATTTGGGATTTTAACCCTCGGACTTTCCCCTCCCGGTTTTGAAATTTATGGGTGACTGGGAATATTACATAATGTAGGGATTTTCTTTTCCTTTTCTATCATTTCTTATTTATGTATTTATATATTTATTTATCTACTCTCGTGATTGATATTCCGACAAATGTTAGGGGTGTATTTTGGTTTTTTATTATGTCAGGTATAGCATCCAAAAATTTCTTATATATGTTTGTGTGTATATATGTGTTTGTGTGTATATATATGTGTGTTTGTGTGTATATATATGTGTCTGTATATATATATATATATGTGTATGTATATATATATATTTATGCACACATACACATTTGTATGAATATATATATATTAAGAAATCCATACGAAAATTAGTTTCACTTTTGAGACCGCCCGTCTTGACGTATGCCATATATATATATATATATATATATATATATATATACAAACACAGTGTCCCCAAAAATGTATACACACTTCAACAGCAAAGTAATCAAAGTGTGTATATATTTTGGAGGGGACACCGTGTGTATATATATGTGTGTGTGTGTGTGTGTATGTGTAACTAGTAAAACTGTAAAAACGCAGCGGTATATTCTAATTTGGCCCTTTTAAGGGCCACCAATATTTTCATTTAAATAACTCCACTTACATCTATATGCTTTAATAAAAAAAAAATAAAAAACGCGTGAAAAAGAAAAAATTTCATTTAAGTAACTCCACTTACGCGTGGTAGTAATACGGAAATAAACGATGTTTTGCTTTCATCGGCTGCTTCGACTGACAGCTAATAGCGTTGTAGTGCCAATTTATCTTCTAGTATGGTGCAAAGGAATTTTTTTCCCGGAAAAGAGAGAGGGGCCGGGCCCTCCAATTTTTCACCTCTACCCCACTCCATTTCGAGTTTTCTTTACCGTTTCTTTTTCTCTCGGCTTTTTCATGTGGTGCCAACTAATGTTACTTCCGATCATGCTGCAAAGGCCTTTTTCCCACGGAAAACAGAGAAGGGCCCTCGGACCTACACCACCCTACCCCTCTCGGAATTGTCAGTACCCCCTAACCCCAACCCCGGTGGAGGGAGGTGAAAAGTCCGAGGGTCTCCCTATCTCTCCATTTTCCGGAGAAAAAAAGTCCTTTGCACCTCCTAATAAAGATAAATTTAATTGATAGCACTCGAAAAAAAAGCGAAAAATCTTATTTCCTACTAAAATTAGTGGGCGTGTAAATATATATATATCATCATCATCATCGTTTAACGTAATCTTCCACGCTAGCATGAGTTAGACAGGAATTGTCCCACTTGAGGTAAGATTGGTCGCGTGACCGTATACGACTATCTGACAGGTTTTCTACGGCTGGATGCCCTTCCTAACACCAACCACATTTACAGTGCGAACTGGGAGCTTTTTACCGTGACCACATTACAGCGTGGACTGTTTTTTTGTCGTGACACCTACACGATCTCATTAGTTTGGACTGGTTGTTGTGGTACCAACATAACTTTATAGAGAAAGGATGGTGTTGGCGGGAGTGGGAGGATGGGTAGGGGTAATGGATTGGGGTGTATGTTTGGGTTGGAGGGGCCTACTGACTCTAGGTTAACTTTGCACGCAGGGAAGGCGGGTCTTCTGTAATACTGCGTGGTGCCAAAGATCTTGATCCAGTGACATTGTCTTAGAGAGGTGCAAGTGTGCAAGGTCAGAATTTATCATGTCGTCCCAGGTTTATCTGGGTCTACCTACTCCATAACTACCATCAATTTTGATCGCCCTGCACTTTTTTATACAGCTGTCATCTTTCATGCACATCACATGACCACACCAATGTAATTTTCTCTCAAGTAAACAACACCTGATCCCTCTTATTCCTAATTTCTCACTTAGTTCATTTATGTTTAGCCATTCGTGTATATTACTATTACACATCCAATGGAGCATGCATGCTTCGTTCCTTTCCAGTCTGCGCAGGTCCTCTGCACACAATACCTATGTCTCCTGCCATGTAACATTGCTGTTCGTATACAAGCATCATACAATCTGCCTTTCGTTTTTAGAGAGAAACCTTTTGTGTGTGTGTGTGTGTGTGTGTGTGTGTGTGTGTAACATTGAGAGCTTTGAACCAGTTCATGCGGGTAACCATTCGATCAACTCTCGCCCAAATCCGAGATCTCCCCAAGGCCTACCCCCCTCTCTCCTCCACTTGCCGCACTTTCCTCGCCCAATCCCTTATCCAATTCATCCTTTACCTCAATTGCCTCTTTTTTAATTTCCTCACCTCCGCAAAAAACCATAAACTCGACTCTCTCCGCTCCCCGCCTGCCGTCACCACCCATACTCATATCACCTCCAACCCTAACCTCTCTATCCCGTCACCTACCTCTGTATCTGCACACTATTTGCCCAACCACCTTGACTTCTCCGCTTCCGCCTCTTTCACTCCTTCACGTCCCTGCACTGTAGTTACCATACCCCAGGACCTACCACTCTCCAAAGCTGAGCGCTCCCTCTTCGCCCGTGGTTTGCATTTTATACCAACCACATCTACCTGTGATGAGTTCCGCACACGTGCTTAGGTTGAAGGGTTCTTCCATCGTTTAAAGCTGAAAGCTTTTTTTCACAACACGCCACCATCAACACAGACGGATGACTTCACTCGTCTCAGTCGCTAGCAATCACATTGGACGCCGAGCTCTGGCCAGTTCAGCTCCCTCGACTCCTATGTCGATACTTGCCGGCGTACTGTGAATCGGTTCCGTTTCCACCAGCATTCTCGTCGCTCTAACATCATGCGAACTGAGCTCTCCGCTCTTCGCAACCTTCGGCGTCATGATGACATTGTTATCAAATGCGCTGACCTCTATAGGGCTGTGGCTCTCTGCCAGCTTCACAATACCCTTTTTTACCGCCCTTTATCCTCCGACCCCTCTCCTGGCTACCAACAACTCATGTCCTCCACCATCCATGAGCTCATCTCCTCCTCTCACCTACCCCCCACAGCCACCAGCCTTATTGTACGCACCCCTCGCATACCCACCATCTACTTCCTCCCCAAAATACACAAACAAAATAATCCTGGCTGTCCTATCATTTCTGCGCGCAACTGCCTCACTGAGATAATTTCTGAATATTTAGACACCGTCCTTGCCCCGTTGGTCGCCAATCTCACCTCCCACAACCACGATACAAATCATGCCCTTAGACTTTTGAACTCTTTCTCCTTCCCTCCTGGTCCCTCCCTCCTCTTTACCCTGGACATTACTTCTCTCTATACCGTCATCCCTCATGATGACGGCCTCCATGCTCTCCAGCATTTTTTAGATTTACGCCCTACCCCTTACCCCAGCACTACCACTATTCTCCGTCTGGCTGAGCTTGTTCTCACCCTTAATGGATTTTCTTTTTCGGGTAAATTTTATCAGCAGGTCTCTGGGATAGCGATGGGAACCAGAATGGGTCCAAACTATGCCAACTTGTTTGTTGGCTACGTCGAAGCCTAGATCTTCTCCCAGTATGCTGGACCGACTGCTGAGCTATACGGTCGTTATATCGACGACTGTATCGGCGCCACCTCTCTATCACGAGAACAGCTCGACTGTTTTCTTTCTTTTGTCCAATCTTTCCACCCTGCTCTCAATTTCACTGCCTCTGTCTCCGATTCTTCTGTCGCTTTACTAGATATCTCTCTATCTATTAATCACTCTCACCACACCCTCTCTACTTCCATCTACATTAAAGCAACAGACTCCCAATCTTATATCGATTTCACCCCCTCCCATCCAACCCACACCAAACACTCCATACCCTATTCACAATTCCTCCGTCTTTGTTGACTTTGTAGCCAGGACGACGATTTCGAAACCCACTCCCTTTGCATGGCTTAATGCTTCATCCAACGTGGATATCCCCCCAACCTTGATCCAAGCTGCTCGCACCCACGCCCGTGAAACAGACTGCACCACAGCCCTCTCACCTCACCCCACCCTCCCAAAACCCGTGTTCCTTTCCCTCTCACCTACCACCCCATTACCCTATCACTCCGGCAACATATCCTCCGTTCCTTCCGTATCCTCTCTTCTGACCCCGTCACTTCTCGCTTTTTTCCAAACCCACCCATTACTGCTTTTAAGCATGCCCGAAACCTCTGTGACCTCCTGGTTCGCAGTTCTTTTTCGTCCTTTCCCACAACTCCACCCGGCTCTCTTCCTTGTTCCCGTTCCCGCTGCAATACTTGTCCCTTTATTTCCACCTTCACCACTCTTACAGGCCCTAACGGGTCTTTCTGTAACTGCCATTCCTTCACCTGCACATCCACCCACGTTGTCTATGCCCTCTGGTATTCCCTTTGCGGGTCTTTATATAGCGGGCAAACGGGATGCTGTATGGCGGACTGTTTTGCCGAACATTTGAGGAACATTCGACTCGGTTTGGATACTCCTGTCGCCCGTCATTTCTGTTCTCCTGGTCATTCTTCCCTACATGTTTCAGCCCTGGGTGTCCTTTTACATCATGGATCACAGGCCTCGCGCACCAGGACTGAACAAAGTCTGATTCACCGTCTTGGGTCCTATTCCCCTCTTGGACTCAACTCACCTCCCCAATTCCTCTAATACCCCGTCCATTATCACACCCCTAGATTCCTATCGCTTTCTCTTTGCTCATAGCTTCGTACTTACATGCACACACACTCTTTTACTCACATATACATACATATTTCTTCTTAGCTTCGGACGGACCTATAACACACACACACACACAAACTCATGCTTACGCACGTGCTCAAGTATAGCTATTTTTACAAAACGATTTTTTTTCCATTTCAGGTAGACGCCTGCCATCATCCACTTTTCTAAAAAACAAATCATACACAAAACGCCAGCACCAACAGTTTTGTAAGAGATGTCAACATGAATGGACCTATTATTTTTATCTAAAGACATTTTTTCCAATTCCATCCTGCCCGTCCCCTTAATCTATTTTATTTCTCATTCTTTCTTCTGATGAAGGACTAGTGTCCAAAACGGTAAGACCCTCTTCCTGCTATATTAAGCGTTAACCTAATATATACCTTCCATATACTGTACCGATTGTGTTGTTATTTCTGTTTACCTTTTACATACATATATATATATATATTTACGTTGGTACGGTCACGTGATGCGCATGAAAGATGACAGCTGTATAAAAAAGTGCAAGGCGATCAAAACTGAGGGAAGTTACGGAGTAGGTAGACCCAGAAAAACCTGGGACGACATAATAAAGTCCGACCTTGCACACTTGCACCTCTCTAAGACAATGTCACTGGATCAAGATCTTTGGCGCCACGCAGTATTACAGAAGACCCACCTTCCCTACGTGCAAAGCTAACTTAGTCAGTAGGCCCCTCCAAACCAAACACACGCCAACCCACTACCCCACTCCATCCTCCCACTCCCACCAACACCACCCTTTCTCTATAAAGTTATGTTGGTACCACAACATCCAGTCCAAACTAATGAGATCGTGTAGGTGTCACAACAAAAAAACACAGTCCACCCTGTAATGTGGCCGTGTAGGTAACACGGTAAAAAGTTCCCAGTCCACGCTGTAAACGTGGTTGGTGTTAGGAAGGGCATCCAGCCGTAGAAAACTTGCCAGATAGTCGTATACGAGCGAGAAATGGTCACCCGACTAATCTTGCCTCAAGTGGGACAACTCCCGTCTAACCCATGCTAGCGCGGAAGATAGACGTTAAATGATGATGATGATGATGATATATATATAGGAGGGAAGTGGAAAGTAACAAATGTATGCATGTTATGCATGATGACCAAAGACATTAGGTGTTCAAGGTTGCAAGGCAGCGTGTCAGGGAAAATAGTGATGTTGTAAGAAAGAAGTGTGTTCATGATGGCAATGGTGCACTTGCCCTCACTGAAACCATAAAGAAGGCAGCATGGAAGTGTGATTATGAGATTGATGAATGAGGAGAATGTGTGGGAAGAAGATAGCCTGCCCCAGGTGGAGTCTACAGAGGAACCAACAGTACAAGTCAGTAGCAGTGTAGTAAGTAAGGCAATTAAGGACATGAAAACAGGCAAAGCAGTGGGGCCATTGGGAATAGTTGCTGAGATACTGAAAGTATCTGGGATGGTAGGACAGACCATATCCACCTATATTGTCAACCAAGTAATACAAAATGGTGCCATACCCAATGACTGGCATAGCAGCAGCATCGTCAACTGCTACAAGGGCAATGGTGATGCACTAGACAGATGGTACTATTGTGACATCAAACTGATGGATAAGGTCATGAAAATTACAGAAAGAGTCATTGTACAACTGATTAGGGATCAAATTAACCTAGATGAGATGCAGTTCGGATTTGTTCCAGGAGAAAGTACCACAGATACCCTCTTCCTTGTGAGGTAACTGCAGGAAAAGTAACTAGCTAAAAGTGAACCCCTCTATTTAGTGTTATGCTGTATTGCAAGAGACCCACTTTCCCATATGCACAGGATCAAATAAACATTTAGAGGACACTAGCCAGCACCAGTCGTCTCCCTGCCTCTTCCTCAGTCACCCTCCCGTCTTAATACCCACTCACCTCATCCATGTCCAACTTGCATACTCCATTCCCTCCCCACCTTACATACACCTGAAGTACCTCTCCTGTCCTGTTCCGCCCATGAATAGAAGCATGAAAAGCTGAACATGCTCCAAATATGTCCCCCACTCTCATAATGATACTGCCCTGATAAAAAGCAATTTGTCCACCCAGTATGGCAATCTGGTGCCACAACAACAAAAGCACCTAATCCATCCTGTAAGGTAACATGACAAGAGGCAACTTCAGTTGCACTCTATAAGATAGATAGTTGTGCTGGTAACATGACAGGAGGCCCCAAGTACACCCTGTATAGAGGTCATGTTGGTGACACAAGAAGACAATATTCAGTTCACCCTGTAAGATGGTTGTGCTGTTGACATGCAAAAAGCACCCAGTTCACCCTGTAAGATGGTCATGTTGGTGACAACAAAAAACACCCTGTTCAGCATGTAAGGTGGTAGTGCTGGTGACACGAGAAAAAGCACCCAGTCCACCTTGTGAGGGGTCTTGCTGGTGACATGACAAAAAGCACCTACTCCACCCTGTAAGGCAGTAATGTTAGTGATATGACAAAAAACACCCAGTCCACCATGTATGGTGATCATGTTGGAAGGCCCCCAAAAAAGCAACTAGTCTACCCTGTGCGGTGGTCATGCTGGTCACATGATAAAAATCACCCAGTCCACCTTGTTAGATGAGTGTTTTGGTGCTACAGTAAAAATCACCGAATGCATACTATAACATGTTTAGTGTTAGGAAGAGGATCCGGCCATAGAAACCAAGCCAAAATACAGATCCATATGAACAAGACTCATCACCTGACCTGAATTCTCTCATAACATGACAACCTGTCTAACCTATACAAGAGTAAAAAATAGACATTAAATGATGGTGATATATACTGTATATATACAATCACTATTCCACTATGATATATATATATATATCACACTCATAGTGGAATCTATGGTGGAACTGGAGAGGAAATTCCAAACATGGTAGCGGGGCCTAGAAAAAAGAGGTATTAAAGTCAACCTGACAAAGACTAAGGTCCTCGTAAGTAGAAAAGAAAACAGAACCTTGATCCCCTCTGGTAAATGGCCTTGCTCAGTATGTAGGAAAAGTGTAGGCAGAAATTCCATTCTCTGCCCCAAATGCAAACTATAGGTACACAAGAGATGTAGTGGGATCTCAGGAAGTTTAGCTAAAAACGTAGGCTTTACATGTAACGGTTACACCAAGACTGTAGGCAGCAAACGAGCACTATCAAATTCTGGCAGGGCTCAGTAGAAACAGTAGACAGCTTCTGCTACTTGGGTGACCAAATTAACAGAGGGGGTGGGTGTTCTGAAAGTATAGTAGCCAGAGTAAGAACAGGATGGAAGTAGTTCAGGGAGTTACTACCACTGCTAGCTTCAAAAGGTTTTTCCCTCAAAATGAAAGGCAGACTGTATGATGTGTGCATACGAACAGCAATGTTGCATGGTAGCGAGTCCTGGGTGCTATGTGCAGAAGACTTGTGTAGATTGGAAAGGAATGAAACTTGCATGCCCCGATGGATGTGTAATAGTAATATACATGAATTGCAAAGCATAAGCATACTGAGAGAGAAATTAGGCATAAGAGGGATCAGTGTGCAGAAGAGGAGATTGCGCTGGTATAGACATGTGATGTGTATGAAGGATGTTAGCTGTATAAAAAGGTTCAGAATGCTCAAAGTTGATGGAAGCCGTGGAGTGGGGAGACCCAGAAAGACTTGGGACAAGGTGATTAAAGCTTACTTTGCCCAGTTGCACTTCTTAAAAGCAATGACACAAGACTGGCATCTCTGGTGTTAATGCAGTAATACAGAAAACCTGACTTCCCATGGGCACAGGCTGAAGATGAAGCATATGTATAATATGCACCACCCCACCTATTCCCACACATACATCCAGTGAAGCCTCCAGCCCACACTGTAAAGTGGTCATGTAGGTGTCATGGCAAAAAGCCCCAGCCCATGTTGTAAAGTGGTTGTGATGGTGACACAACAAAAAGCACCCAATCTATGCTGTAAAGTGGTCGTGTTTAACAAAAGCACCCAGTATTCACTATAAATGAGGTTGGCGCTAGGAAGGGCATCCAGCTGTAAAAATCAAGCCAAAATCAGTTCTGTATGAACATGACATGGTCACCTGATCTAGCATTGCTCACAACCGGATACCTCGACTAGCCCATGCCAGCATGGAAAAATTGATGTTAAACAGTGATGAAGATGATATATATATATATATATGCAGAAAGGTATCTAAGTCCTTAGCAGGCTAAAAAGTCATGTTCATGTCACCCATGTATAAGAAATATGTCAAGGAATGGTCATTCTTGAAACCAAGATGCAACCAATATATGTATATATAAATATGTATGTGTGTGTGTGTATTTGTACATAGAAGTTTTCAACTGCTTCTGAGCATTTGATAGGGTTTCTGTGAGATATAGCTGCTTACTGCTATTGCACATTTTCGACATACAAAGCCTACATTCTTTGCTAATCTGCTTGCAATATAGATTTACACGTAAATATGTATATATACATACACACAGATACACACATATATATGTGTGTGTATATATATATATATATATATATATATGTATATGTATATATATATATATATATAAACAAGGTTTAGTAAATAATGAAAAAGTTTCAAAATAAATTTTAAAAAATTGACTTTACCTACTATAGTTAACCCGCCATTGAACCACACTGGCATTTGGTTGGACAATACATGCGTACCCTGGCGCCTTGTGCGTGAAGGAACGTATTTCATATATATATATATATATATGTATATCATCATCATCATTTTACGTCCACTTTTCCCTGCTTGCAAGGGTGGGACGGGAACTGATTCTGGCTTGATTTCTACAGCTGGATGCCCTTCCTAACACCAACCTCATTTACAGTGAGTGCTGGGTGCTTTTTTGCCGTGGCACCTCCACGACCACTTTGCAGTGGAATGTATATGTATAGATATATATATATATATATTTATAAACATATTTATGTGTATATCTATCTATCTATCTATATATATCACCCTATCTAGTTCAATTCTCAGACCGGGTGATGTGTTGTTTCCTTGAGCAAGACACTTTATTTCACATTGCTCCAGTTTACTCAGCTGTAGAAATGAGATGATAGGGACTGGGGTCCATATCATTCCACTGCAAAGTGGTCATGGAGGTGCCACGGAAAAAATCACCCAGCACTCACTGTAAATGAGGTTGGTGTTAGGAAGGGCATCCAGCTGTAGAAATCAAGCCAGAATCAGTTCCCGGGCGTAAAATGATGATGATATATATATATATATATAAAATAATTGATTTTGTTATTATCTCTGATCTCTTTGATTCTGTGCTGGATGTTCGTGTTAAGAGAGGGGCTGAGCTGTCAACTGATCACCATCTAGTTATCTGCAACTTGAGACTACCTATCAAATTGCACATCAAAAATTTAGGTTCAACCACCCAATTATTGAACTTTTCAATTGTGTGACAGCAGGTTACAAAACCAAATGAAAATCTTGAGACGTTTGAAGATCTTCAAAATCCTTCCTGACTCTATGTCGGCCTGATCTGTATTTTTGCTAGTTATTCCAGTCAACAATTTCTTGTACTATGATTTCTCTTCAAGAATTATTGCATGTTCTTTGGAAACAAGAGAATTATGTTTTCATAAGATATTTATAGTTTGACCTAGCATACATTAATACTTACATACAAAATAAAAAATTTGCACACCACAATATTTAAATTGAAATTAATATGAGATTTCTTATGTGTGTTATTTTTTTTCTATGTAGTAATGTTACGTTAACCTTATGTAGAGTAAAAGACACTAACGTAAACTGCATTATTTCATTTCATAGTACCCTTTTGTAAGTTGTGGACTAAATTCGCGCAAGATATGTATCCCAGAAAATCAACTGAAAAAATTCTAAATAATTGTTTTTTATTCAGTTATATAAAAATATAGTATTAAAAAAATATGAACAGTAATCTATATAAATAAAACTGAGGATGTCTGTCTGTGTGTGTGAGTTTGAATCCCTAAAACTCGAGAACCACCCAACCGACTGTTTTCAAACTTTACACATGTAATACTTATGTTTCAAGGAGTGTTCTGAGCAAAAGAAATTTCAAATTTTCAATGCCCTAGGGACCGCATTAGGCGATTTAGCGATCTCTCTCTATAATTCTTAGTCTTTCTCTTTTTAGATCGATACATACATATAACGTCGCGCCCTTATAATATCTGTCTGTATGTCTGGCTGTCTGCATTACGCCACTTCCTTGAGGATGTCTGTCTGTGTGTGTGTGTGTCTGTGAGTTTGAATCCCTAAAACTCGAGAAGTACCCAACCGATTTTTTTCAAACTTTACATGTGTATTACTTATGTTTCAGGGAGTGTTATGCACATAAACAATTCAACTTTTTGATCTCCATTAGGTGAAAAACTGCGTTTTTTAAGCTTTTTAGGGTTTTTTTGAGGCGTTACGTAAGACCCATTTCCTTTAAATTGTAACTATGTATTAATCTGTCTCTTCTTCATACCGTGAGCAAAGAAAATCCAACTTTTTTATGGCCTAGTATTAGGTATTTTATGGCCTAGTATTAGGTGAAAAACTTCATTTTTTCAGCTTTTTAGGGCTTTTTGGAGGCGTTACGTCTAGCCGATTTTCCCGAAATTTCAAGGCATATTATGCACATTAAAAAAATTAATTTTCTTGATCCCCTAGGGCCCGCATTAGGTGAAAACCTGCATTTTTCCTGCTTCACCGAGAAACATCTTAAAGATTATTCAGCCATCATAGTATTCGGTTTATTTTCTTTACTTATTGTCCAGGCATGCAGTTTTTCCACGATTAGGTCTGTTGGCGGCCCGCCTTCCAAAATACCTTATCCCGTGCAACGCCGGGTACCACTGCTAGTATATACATAAATAACTGTTTCTACTTTTGGCACAAGGCCAGCAAATTACCCAGTGCATTACTGGTACTTTATTTTATCGACCCCGTAAGGATGAAAGGCAAAGTTAACCTCGGCGGGATTTGAACTCAGAATGGCAAGGACCGTAACTCTATGCGTCAAAGCATAAATAACATTACAAATACGTAATAACATTACAAATACGCAAATAACATTATAAATTGCTCGCAATTCGTCCAGAAGTACATTACAAATATAATGTCTAAGCCATGTATAATAACACAATAATATAAATTCATTGAACAAAATTGATAAAGAAATAAAAAATGTGGGGGTGGGGGTGGAATTCACCACTAACTGCGACAATTTGCCGCTCCTCGCACCTGGAAATGTACCATCCTTATATAGTTTTTTTTTTATTTACAGTTGTATAAATGAAGAGAAGTATAATAAATAGAAAGAAATAAAAAAAAAAGAAAGAAAAAATATATATATAATCATTTTTTCTACTTTTTGGCACAAGACCAGCAAATACTCAGTGCATTACTGGTACTTTATTTTATCGACCCCGTAAGGATGAAAGGCAAAGTTAACCTCGGCGGGATTCGAACTCAGAATGGCAAGGGGTGTAACTCTATGCGTCAAAGCATAGCGTCCGACCCTCTACCGATACTGCCAATCCATATATAATAATTGTTTCTACTTTTGGCACAAGGTCAGCAATTACTCAGTACATTACTGGTACTTTATATAATGCTTACAGAACGGAAGCACAGATGAATATAATATAAAAGAAGGGGTCACAACCGAGTCACCACCAGAGCTGCAAACATTCAGGCAAACTAACACGCTGGCAGCAATACCACGAGTGATGGCGAGGCTAAGGGGCTGAAATAACCAGGCACCCTCACGGGCATTACGTGACACCTCAGTAAGGTGAGCCGCCAGTGATGACAAGAACTTTGCTATCAGCGGTCCAACGCCATAGGCTGGAAAAAATAATATAATGCTTACAGAATCAAAACATATAATATATACAAATATAAACGCATAAAAGTGAGATGAAAAAAAAAAGAACATTTAAAAATAAAAGAAGAAAGGGAGGGGGGCATTCACCACCAAGTGCGACAATCGGCCACACATCGCGGGGAAACGCCTTCTCCATTCTGTCTGCCGGGGCCGTGGGGCGGCCAGCACGTGGGACCCTATTTGCCCATAATGCAGAGAGATGGGAAGGGCGAAATAGATGGAGGCGGTGACAGTGGGAGTTCGGCTCTTCCGTGTTCGGACCTGGTGTACAGCGTCAGTTGTCTGTAGGGAGATAGTCGTTTGTACTTAGCGAAGGTTTTTAGAACCTTGTTTGCGATTGCTGTATGTATTATTATATGTTTGGGTGATAACATGTATACATATGTACAGGTATACACATACTCCCATATATATATATATTGAGTGAGTGATACAGAGTTAACTAAACACTGAGTCAAGCCAACACGCTCGCAGTATTGTCACAAGGGTGGAAAAATTGTCTAAAAGTGATTTTATTGAATTTGGATTTTAAAACTCCAAATTCAATAAACAGACCAGGATTTTTTCATTAAGTGATTTTATTCAAAGAGTTATCTCCCTTAGAACTTGGCGGTAAAAAACAAATTAACTCACACCGAAGTTATTACATTTTGTGAGCTATAATCTATCTGCTGTTTAAAGGTGAGCACGCACAAATTGTTTATTTGGTTTATTTTATTTTATATTAAAACGGAATTCTAGCGAAAGGACAATAAACAGACATTGCAATAAATTATTGTTTAACAGTGTGCCATCGAAAACCGCGAAACCAGCCTATGATGAAAATTATTTCTACCATAAACATCAGGACTTCCTCCACTCCCACTTACCATGCATTATATCCAAAACCACATTATCGAAAGTGTTCTTTATTTTTAAGATATTGTCATGTGAGAGTTTTACCTTCTATTTTTTCTGCAAGTTGAGTTACCACATAGAAGCTCCCTCGACGTTGCAAAAGGTAGATATGTAACTGAGCTAACGAAGGAGTCTCTGGTAAACATAGTAGCTAAATAATCCTCATATTAAAATTTACCGTTGTATATAAGGTAAGCACATTTTATAACGTAGTTATATATGTATCCCTATAGTTTTAGTTAAGCTATATGCAAAATAACAACAAACTGTTGGCTATTGCATGAAAAACATTTACAGATGTAAGAAGGAGCGATGTACTCCCAAAGTCCAGGTCTTGTTACTCACATCACCGGAAGTGCCTTCACTGCCGATCAGTTCCGTAACGAGCCTGCAGTAAAGGCCCCTCCTTCAACAGTTCGTCTTTACGAGGTCGCGGCAATGCTCTTCACAGCTCCCCCTCAGAACTTGATTGTCATTGGAACAGGTGTTTTTGCCACACAACTTGCCTTTTTAGAAACTGCTTGTTGTCAGGGGTCGGTGTTACTTGCTTAGGCCGGCCTCTGTTTGGTGGTTGAGCTACATGAACGGGGGTGTCAAGATGGGCTGGTTTCAATCTTTCGACGTCCAACCGTCCTCCAACATATGAGGATGGGAAAGCATGATTGCTTTAGCAAGAGCTCCTTTTGTGTATTCGAAGGCTGAGGTCATTGCACTGTCCCCCTCCATCTGTTCTTTTTTTAAAACCTTTTCCTGATAACGCTTTATACAGTGATTTCATCAATCTTGCTGCTGAGAAGATGAAACAGTGATAAAAGTTTACCTTACTTATAAATTGGTGGATGGCCTCACTTGTGCTTACAGAGGACGTGAAAGAAATGAAGTAACTATGCTCCATTGGATGTGCAATGTAAGTGTGAGAGAGGCAGAGCTCGGACGAGTTGAGGGAGAAGCTGGGTTTAAGAGGAATCTGAGGTGGTGTACAGGGATGAAGACTGCATTGGTTTGGACATGTGATGCACATGGATAATAATCGTTAGGTGAGGAAATGCCAGTAGAAGGAAGTTGCCTTAGAGGTATACCAAGAAAAACCTGGGCAGAGGTTGTGTGAGCTGAGACTCACAGAGCCAATGACAAAGGATCACAGCGTGTGGAGAGATGCTGTGCTGAGAGGGACCCGTCCAACCCATGCAAGCATGGAAAAGCGGACGTAAAAACGATGATGATGATTTACATTTCTAAATTCTTGAATATTTGTAAAATTATTTGTCTTTCATTATAAAATTAGAATATGATAATGATATATATATATATCCACACTAATGTGCTTGTGTAGGTGTCCCGACAAAAAGCACCAAGTACACACTGTAAATGTAGTTGGCATTAGGAAGGGCATGCAGCCGTATAAGCAGAACACAGTCATCTGATCTAGCTTGTCTCAAAGGGACAATTCATCTAACATGCTAATGTAGAAAAAAAAATGTTAGACTGTGTTGATGATGATGATGATATAGACAGATTGGTAAAATCCCTACCAAGGCACCAAGCAGTTTTGGCTTGTGTTATATATATATATATATATATATATATATATATATATATTTGGAGAGAGAGAGGGTGGGGATGTGTGTGTGTGTGTATGTTCCTCATCACCATTACCATTTACTGTCTATTTTCCATGCCTGCATGCCTAGTTCTAATCCCATCATGGCCTACTTGGATGATAGACTTAATCTGCTGCCTGGTTTAACAGCACCATACTAACCATTGGGATCATTCAGTAAGGTTTGTTTTGTTGCAAGTATTCAAACCATGCCTTGGGTTAAAAGTTTATCCTCCTTCCCACCATTCTCAGAGGCCCTGAAATGGATCATGGACATTGCGCTTTCTTCTGACTATGATAAAAAAAGCCCCATAAATCACCTTTAAAGGATAGTCTAACACCATATATATTGAGCCATTTCTATTTAATGTTTACTCAATTGCCTGAATAAATTGAAGTTCCCAAACTGCAACATTATCCATGTGAGATTTTGATAGCAATATTTATGTGTGAGAAGTTAGGTCAGAAATAATTTGATATCCTTTGACCTCTAACATATCAAATTATCCCCCCCTCATGTTACCCTCTTTTGTACTTTATCTGTGACACTGAAAAGAAAATGGCTGTAGCTGTACAGTAGCTGAAAACCTACTGTTTCTCAGACACATAGACACAAACATTTACACACACACATGTATATACATCATTTTCATTTTACATCTGCTTTCCATACTGGCATAGTTTGCACCATGACTGTGTATACACACACACACACACATATATATATATATATATATATACGGGCAGCGAATCAGCAGCAGAATGTCGGATAGAATGCTTTGCAGTATTTGTTCCAGCTCTCTGCTCTTTGAGTTCAAATACCGCTGAAAAACTCTGCCTTTCATCCATTCAAAGTTGATAAAAAAAAGTACCAGTCTAGTGCGATTCTTCCGCTATATATCCTTCTTACTTCCATTCTCTTGCACTCTATCTTTCTCTGAAAGAAATATGCTGTATTCAGACCTGGAGAGATGATGGGCTCCACCAGGTTTAAAAGCTACAGAGTAGGAAGACCCAGAAAGTTGATAAAAGTTTACCTTACACATTTGCATCTCTGAAAGACAATGACACAGGATCGAGATCTTTGGCGCTATGCAGTAATACAGAGGACCCGCCTTCCCTTGTGCAGGGACTCAAACAAACATGTGCAGGCACCTCTTAATCCACTATACACTCCCACTTCTGCCCACACCACCCTTACTCTGTAAAGTTGTGTTGGTATCACAAAAACATCCAGCCGCACTGTAAAGTGGCCGTGTAGGTGTCATGATTAAAAGCACCTAGCCCACACAGTAAAGTAGACATGTAGGAGATATGGCAAAAAGCACCCATTATTCACTGTAAATGTGGTTGGCGTTAGGAAGGGCATCCAGCCGTACAAATCTAACCAGAAACAGTCCTATATGAGCGAGACATGGTCACCCAACCCAACTCGCCTCTAATGGGACAAACCCGTCTAACCCATGCTAGTGTGGAAAATAGATTTTAAACAATGATGATAATGATATATATATGTGTGTGTGAGGGGTATTTAAGGACATATTTGTTAAAACAACTCTAATCTAGCAAAAACAAATGCATTTTCATAAACATTTTTGCACATGTTCTTGATAAACTTTCTTAAAAGTTTATTCTATGAATCCACCTTCAGCTTTGATGACTGCCTCAATACTGGACTTGACTCATTGACATGACTCCACTAAATTGTCTTTATTTATTTTGGACATCATCTAAACAATGCTTGCCTCATTTTTTTCTATTTGTCACAGATCTACATTCAAAGCCCATGCTGCATCACTGTTTGTACACAAGCATTATATCTTGTATATATATTCATATATGCACTTTGGGTTTGTGCCAGGCAAAAGTACCACTGATGCTCTCTTCCTTGTGAGGCAGTTACAGGAAAAGTACCTAGCTAAAAGTAAGCTGCTCTACCTGGCATTTATCAATCTGGGAAAAGCCTTCGACAGAGTGCCCCATGCTTAGAAAACTAGGAGTAGATGAGTGGCTTGTGACAGCTATACAAGCCATGTATAGGGGAGCAGTCAGCAAAGTTAGGGTTAACAATGACTATGGCCAAAGATGTCGATCCTGTGTCATCATCTTTAAGCGATGTAATTGTGCAAGATCAGCTTTTATCATCTTCTCCCAATCTTTCCTAGGTCTTCCTCTTCTATAGCTTCCATCAACTTTGATTGCCCTGCAGCCTTTTATACAGTTATCATCCTTCATATGCACCACATGACCATACCAATGCGTCTACATCAGATCCCTCTTATTCCCAGTTTCTCTCTGAGTTCATTGATGCTTTATCATTCACGTATATTACTATTACACATCCATTGGAGCATGCAGGCTTCATTTCTTTACAATCTTCACAGGTCTTCTACACACAGTGCCTATGTTTCACTCCCATGCAACATTGCTGTTTGTATATATGCATCATACAATCTGTCTTTCATTTTGAGGGAAAAAACCTTTTGTAGCCAGCAGTGGTAGTAGCTCCCTGAACTTTCTCCATCTCGTTCTCACTCTGGCTACTGTGCTTTCAGAACACCCTCCTCCACTGCTAATTTGGTCACTCAGTTCAAAGAAACTGTCAACTATTTCTACAGAGCTCTCTGGACATTTGAGGGAGCCAGTATCCTACGGGCTCTTGCTACTTACTGCACTTGTGCATCAGCCACATATAAAAACCTATGTTCTTTAATAGCCTGCCTGTGATACCATTACATCTGTTCTGTAACCATAGCTTGCATTTGGGGCATAGAATGGAATTTCTACCTGCTCCTTTCCTGCACACTAAGCAAGGCCATTTCCCTGAGGGAATCTGGACCATGTTTTCTTTTCTATATACTAAGACTTTAGTCTTTCACAAGTTAACTTTAAGACCTTTTGATTCGAGGCCATGCTTTCAGGTTTGGAATATCATCTCTAATTCTGCCATAGTTTCAGAGTTAAATTATCTGCATACAGAAGTTCCCAGGGGCAGCCAATCTTAAACACTTCTGTTATAGCCCACTGGACGATACTTATATATTGGTACCTATATATGATATATATATATATGTATGTATGTATGTATGTATGTATGTATATATATGTGTGTGTGTATGTGAGAATATATATATATAACAAAGAGGGTGTGGTAAGATACCAGGTGGACCATAACGCACCAGAGTACTCAATACTTAGGGTAGTAGATTGGGAAATATGAAAAGAGTCAGGACCCTGACGGCTGAGCTCCGGCCGTTTCAAGAGCTAGATCAGTTCGGATCTAGCTGTCGAAACGGCCAGAGCTCAGCCATCGGAGTCCTGACTCTTTTCATATATATATATATATATATATATATATATATATATATTCATATATGTGTGTATATATATATACACACATACATATATATATATATATATATATATACACATATACATATATATATATATATATATATATATATATATATATATTCATATATGTTATACAACATTCTTGGTTTAGTGCACGACTTGCATATAAGGTTTTGTAGGTGCAATAGATAAGCTGTGTGCTGTTTTTTTTTATATTAATTTTTTTTCTTAACATGGAAAAGGGCGTTACTTATACACAAGTATATAAGGTGTACATATATATATGTATGTGTGTGTCTGTTTCTATATTTGTGTTTATGTTTACACCTGTTTAAGAAATATTCTTTTATGTTGTATCTCTCTATGTCTTATAACTTTGCAAGTCGCTAAATAACAATCAATAAAATAAGTATCAGACTGAAGTATGTATAAGGTTGATACGATTGACTTAAAACCCCTTCAAGGCAGTGCACCAGCATGGCCACAATTCAGTGACTGGAACTAGTAAAAGAATATAAAGAAATAAATTCTAAATTAATGTATTTAAGAACACCTGTTGAATTTATGGTGGTTGTGTTATTCAGAATAACTGAGTATTTGTTCAGTGATAAAAATCAACATTGCACACATATTTGTTTGTAATATAAACCACTATGACTGGAGTGTTGTGTGTGAGTAAGGCTTTAACAGTACAGGGTGCTGTTGGGTGAAGCCTGGCCCCATTGGTCTCATTTACTATAAACTTCCTTATATATAAGAGGTGTATGTGTGTGTTTCAAGAGTTGGGCAGGGATTAAACCTTGAACTCTAGCACTATGTCAGGTCAGTTTTTCAATTGTGTAAGTAGTCATAGAAAAGATATCTTCCTAACAGCATTGTGTGTCTATTTATTGGAGGAGAAGAATGAGAATGAGTGAGAAATGTCAGACAAATATATATATATATATATTCATTTTATTAAGGCTAAATAGTGAATCTTGTTACCCTGGAGTGTTGCCTGTCTATCACAGGGTCATCAGTATTGAGTACTCTTTTCTCTCAGCCATCAACCACATACAGATATATATATAGTCACTTCTGTACACGCGAGACACGGTCTCTCGACCATTCCCGCATCAAATGGAACAAAACCGTCTAACCCATGTTAGCGTGGAATATGGACGTTAAACGATGATGATGATGATATATTGTATTATATTAGGTATGAATCAAAGTTGAGTTGTTTGAGGCAATCACAAAGCACTCAATAGATGTATGTGTGTGTGTGTGTGTGGTGTGTGTAAAAAATGCAGATTACTATACTTGGTGTGATGAGCTGAAAATGATATTTAATCAATTAAAATTATAAATATGATAGAAGAAAATTTCAATAATATTGATGAAAACTTCTTTTCACAAGGAGCAAATAAGAGAACTCCCAATATTTTAATGAACTAAACATTGAAATAAGGTCTTCAAGAAGATGGAGAAGGAGAGTAATCTTTCATAGTTTAATTCAATTTTTAGTTCCAGCTGATATATTTTCCAAGTAGGCTGGTTGACCAGCTAGAAGCTTTCTTGTTGGGATGAGAATATTTGAGTCTGTGGTAGAAGTGCTAAAGCCCAGAAGGAAATAAGGAGCAAAAAGTTTGAAAATGTTATATATATGTGTGTATGTTATAAAGGAAAGAACAGATTGTTTAAGAAATCCAAAACCAGATCAGTATTTTGAATCATCCTCGTCATCATCATCATTATTTTTCCAATTGTTTTTCCATGCTGACATGGGTTGAACAAGTTGCATGGTGTCTCACCTTTCTTCACAGTCCTTCATTGTCTAGCACACAGAGCCACAGAGAAACCCAGCCAACTTCTTTGTTATGTACATCACCTTTTTACAGCTAAATCCTCTTCCTGTTACCAACCACTTTGCTGTGTAAACTGATTGCATTTAGTTGTGCCACTGGCACTAGTGGCATTGTCTGCAACAAGACTGAAGAATCCCATGTACCCTGTATTAGTTTTTATTTGGAGTTACTGCACCCTTTGATAGGTTGCCAGCAGCTTATTGTTCCCATTTCTCCCTATACATTTTGATCTCTTAAAATAATTTTTGTTTGTTTGTTTTGTTGATTGTTATGTGATAGTACTTATTTTATGATATAATGCTTTAAATTCCTTTGCAGCACCTCCATCTTTAAATTATGGCCAAAACCTGGGCTGAGTGGGAAACATTACAGCAAGAAGGAAAAGATGTAAAGACTTTGCTAAACCTTGAGCCACCGAAAGAAGGTGAGTGAAAACATATTAAGGGGTTCCATTTCATCATCAGTAGTAGTATCTGCATTATCATCATCAGTAGTAGTATCTGCATTATCATCATCAGCAGTAGTATCTGCATTATCATCATCATCATCATCATCATCAACAGTAGTATCTGCACTATCATCATCAGCAGCAGCAGTAGTATCTGCATTATCATCATCATCATGAGCAGTAGTATCTGCATTATTTTCATCAGCAGCAGTGGCAGTAGTTTATTTGTGTTTCTGGGTCAGAACACTCTACCCAACATTGCCTCAACAACAGTCCTCAAAAAAGAGATAGAAAAAGAATGAAAGATATGTAAGAAGTGAGATAGAAAAAGAAAGAAAGAGAGAGAGAGAGAGAGAGAGAGAGAGAGAGAGAGAGAGAGAGAGATCTATTATTCTATCAAGTCCCTGGATTTGCTCTAATCCACAAAACGCTATTGAAACTACAGAACTGATTCTTAATAATTTTCTCTGGAGTGAGACATATTTGGACTGCTTTGACTTCACCTCTGTCAGATATACTACCACCTGACTAAACATTTGTTTCAATGAAGCAGTATCTATGTGGATGTTCAACCTGCTATAAATAGCAGCCAAATATCCATTAAACTACACCCAATCATCTTTAAAAAAAAAAAAAAGAATAAATATAGCCCTGGATACATTTTGTTTGAAAAACATGATGGTCACAGCTGGAATATCTTTTACCAGACCACACTGTAAAGTGGTCATGTAGGTATCATGACAAAAAGCACCCAGTACTCACTGAAAATGAGGTTGGTGTTAGGAAGGCCATCCAGCTCTAGAAACCAAGCCAAAATCTGTTCTGTATGAGCAAGACATGGTCACTTGACCTGGCATTGTTCACAACAGGACAACCATCTAATGCATTCTAGCGTGGAAAAATGGACAATAAACAGTAATGATGATGGTGTTGGTTAATGGTGCTTATTGGTTACATCATGAAATTTTAAGTTTCATTCTGGGACCTAGTAATGCATTGTGACGTCACTGGTGCGAAACTGCATCAGCTTTTGCCTTTTCCTTGTACAACACCTGCAGTGTGAAGAGGGAATATTGGAGTGTCTTTGGCAACTGCTGGGCTTGTACCTTGGAGGGGAACTTTCTAGGTGCAAAACCATAGTCATTCATAACTGAAGGGTGCCAATGATACACTACTATAGGCTTTTTGTGAAGGAGCTTTTATGTGATCACTGCTAGAAATAGCAGTCAGATCTCTCCCTTAAATCATATGCTACTATCTGAAAAAAAAGTAGACACATTCATTAATGTAGTCATAGATACAGCATGACACAATATACGACATGATGGTCACAGATGGAATACCTTTGGTTATAGGTCTGCTACTACTACCACCATAACTACTACTACCACTACCACTACTTCTACTACTATCACTACCACTACTTCTACTACTATAACCACCACCCCTACTATTACTACTACAACCTGTTAGAAATAGCAGCAAAATCTCCCTCAAATTACTCCATAATATCTTTAAATATAGGATATGTTGAATACTATAGATTTGGATGGTCACAACTGGAACATTTTTTATCGTTAATCTTCCAAATCAGAATTCACCTAGGACCAGATCCCACCACCGCCACCAACAACAACAACAACAATGACTTTACTGTTAGAGGAAACAGTATTTTTTTTTACTGCTTCCATTCCCACTATTTTGTAAAAACTGTGTGTGTGTGTGTGTGTGTGTGTGTGTGTGTGTGTGTGTGTGTACATATCACTCAGAATTCTAGCACTTTTACACTACTTTAAATAACATTTTTAAATGTCATTTACCCTTGTAAAAAACAAAACAAAACAAAAAACATAGAAATACACCCACCACCCTCCTAAATGTTTCTGTTCTCTCTCTTTCTCTTAAACAACTCTCACTCTTTCTCTTAAACAACTCTCACACTTTCTCTTAAACAACTCTCACACTTTCTCTTAATTTCTTTTTGTTTTTTGCTTTCTCCATGGTTGCTTCAACTCTGGCTCCAGTTAACCCTTGCCCATGACTACATATCTGGCACACAAACCAATAAAGGATCCTCCATGTTGTCACTAAACCTACTAGAAAAAAAAAAAATTTCCCTCAAATCATACCCTACCACTATTGGAAAATGTAGACGGGGATTCTTTGCACATAGGGAGAAGATTGGTTGGTCACTGCTGGAATACTTTTGATTATAGTTCTGCACAATCATTGTTGACCTTGGCCTTAATAACAACAACAATTAATTACAAATAATTTTTAAAACTTGGTAAAGATGATTATATTCTATAAAATTCATAAGTTTTTTCTTTAGCTTCCAGGCAATTTCTTATAGACAAACTGTTACTGGAACTATACAATGGTGGTTCAATACACAGTACAGCACAGAAGGAAAATTAACATATATATATATATATATATCATATACTGAGTTAGAAACTCCAAATAGTCTTTTACAATTAAATAGCTCTAAGAAAGAAGTTTTTCTGAGCCGTGTAATATAATTGAACATACAAGAGCGATAAACACAAATATAAACATACATGTGTTCGAATTGTAAAGCACCAGGTTTGCTAGGGTGAAAAAATACTAACTCTAACAATATGGTTTGCCAGACTTAATTTAAAGTAGTAAATCAAGAAAAGGAATAACAAACCTATATTGGGCAACTGCCTGAAAACACCTAGACAGTTATAGAAACTATTTCACAAAATTATATTAAGCGAAGGCATCACCAACTCTCTGCTCATCAGTAGGTGTAAAAATTAGCCATCCTTCCACTTCTAAAAATCTTAGAAGACTGAATTGTGTGCGATATGAAATAACGCACATGTCTTCGGAGCCTAGCTTGTCTCGAAAACCTACGCCGCTAAAAATAGCAGCTTGATATTTGAAAAGTAATTTCTAAGACTCCAGGGTCTTTTAAACCTTTTGATACCAAACTACCTAAATTCACCCCTAGTGTTTATATATATCTGAAATCCTTCCATCATAATTTTACGTAAGAACCTTTGTTTAGCTATGTTCCAAACACAAGCTTCATAATGAGAAAGTTAGTTATATTAAATCCCTTCAAAAACTTGATTATTTTCAAAATGATTTGAAAATATTTCATTAGAAATATGGTAATGAAATGATTAAGGGCCAATATTTAGCTTCAGCTTCTTGGTATATGATACAATATGATGCTGATCCTATTATGAGGTTGTAGGCTTGATCCCACTGTGGCATCTTGGGCAAATGTATTTTATATATAGCATTGAGCTAACCCAAAACTTGTGAGTGAAAATAGGTAAATGGAAACTTATTTGAAACCCATCGGATGAATTGTATCTATAAAAGCCTTCCCTAATGAGGAATGTACATCCCAACATAGCTTAGTTGTCAGCGACCTCACGGTCAGAACTAGATGAACCCGGAAACAGAGGCCAACCTGGAGAAGAAAGATCTGGAAGCTGAAAGTCCCCTCAACCAGTAACAGATTTAAAGATATTTTACTCAACGCCTACGACAGTAAAGAAGAACAGATAGAGACATTTAACGTAGAAGAGAACTGGGAGTTCCTAAAAAATAATTTACTAGAGGCGACGGATGAGGTCTGTGGCTGGAGTAAGACCTCAAGCAGGAGGAGAGTGACTTGGTGGTGGAACAATAAGGTAGATGAAGCAGTTAAGGCCAAGAGACAGACATGGAAAGAATGGAAGAACGGGGGAGCAGGGTACATTACATAGAGACCAAGAGGGAAGCTAGGCGACAAGTATACTTAGCTAGGAGGGAAGCAGAGGATAGAAAATTCAAGCATGTTTTACAACGTGGGGACCAGAAACAGGAGGTATTCAAGATTGCGAGGCAGTGTGTCAGAGATAGTTGTGATGTCATTGGAGAGAAGTGTATCCGGAATGATAAAGGTGAGCTTGCCCTCACAAGTGCTGAGAAGAAAGATGCATGGAAGAGTCATTATGATAGATTACTAAATGAGGAGAATGCATGGGAAGAAGAGACCCTACCCCAAGTAGACCCTATAGAGGGACCAGCAGTACAAGTCAGCAGCAGCGTAGTAAGTAAGGCAATCAAAGATATGAAGATGGGGAAGGCAACCGGTCCATCGGGTATAGCTGCCGAGATGCTGAAGGCATCTGGGTCTGTAGGTCACACTATAACCACACGTATCGTTAACCAGGTAATACTAGAAGGGGCCATACCAAAAGATTGGTGCAGTAGCATCATTGTCAACTGCTACAAAGGTAAAGGCGATGCACTAGATAGAGGAAACTATAGAGGTATAAAGTTGATGGACCAGGTCATGAAAGTAACAGAAAGAGTTATAGCACAGCTGATTATTGACCGGGTGAAAATAGACGAGATGCAATTTGGGTTTGTACCAGGAAGAGGCACCTCTGATGCCCTCTTCCTTGTGAGGCAATTACAGGAAAAGTACCTAGCTAAAAGTAAGCCACTCTACTTGGCATTTGTCGACCTTGAGAAAGCCTTTGACAGAGTTCCACGTGTTGTAATCTGGTGGGCTCTTAGAAAACTAGGAGTAGATGAACGGCTTGTGAAAGCGGTACAAGCCATGTATAGGGGAGCAGTCAGCAAAGTTAGGATTAGCAATGAGTATAGCGAGGAATTTAGCGTACAGGTTGGGGTCCACCAAGGCTCTGTTCTTAGCCCTCTCCTGTTCATCATAGTCCTGCAGGCAATAACGGAGGAGTTTAAGACCGGATGCCCATGGGAACTCCTGTATGCTGATGACCTCGCACTCATAGCTGAATCTATGGTAGAACTAGAGAATAAATTCCAAACCTGGAAGCAGGGACTAGAAAGAAAGGGTCTCAAAGTCAACATGACAAAGGCTAAGGTCCTTGTAAGTAGACGAGAAAACAGAACCCAGATCCCCTCAGGGAAATGGCCTTGCTCAGTATGTAGGAAAGGTGTAGGTAGGAACTCCATTCTCTGCCCCAAATGCAAACAATGGGTACACAAGAGATGTAGCGGGATCTCAGGAAGCTTAGTTAAGAATGTAGGATTCACATGCAGCAGCTGTGCTGAAACAGCAAGCAGCAAACAGCCACAGGAAACAAGTACCACCAATCTCTGGGAGGGCCCTGTAGAAACAGTAGACAGCTTCTGCTACCTAGGTGACCGAATTAGCAACGGAGGTGGGTGTTCAGAAAGTACAATAACTAGGGTAAGAACGGGATGGAAGAAGTTTAGGGAACTACTACCACTGCTAGCTGCAAAAGGCTTCTCCCTCAGAATGAAAGGCAGACTGTATGATGCGTGTATCCGAACAGCGATGTTGCATGGTAGTGAGACCTGGGCGCTGAAGGTGGAAGACTTACGTAGATTAGAGAGAAACGAAGCCTGCATGCTCCGATGGATGTGTAACAGTAATATACGTGAACGACAAAGCATAAATGAATTGAGAGAGAGACTGAGCATAAGAGGAATCAAATGCTGTGTGCAGGAGAGGCGGTTGCGCTGGTATGGACATGTGATGCATATGAAGGATGACAGCTGCATAAAAAGGTGCAGAGCACTAGAAGTTGATGGAAACCGCGGAGTGGGGAGACCCAAGATGACCTGGGATGAGGTGATAAAAGCTGACCTTACCCAATTACACCTCTCAAAGACAATGAGACACGACCGTGACTTCTGGCGTCACGCAGTAATACAGAGTACCCGACCTCCCATGGGCACATGCTGAAGCATATAAACAATATGCCCCCACACCCCCCACCGCAAGGTGGTCGTGGAGGTGCCACGGCAAAAAAGCACCCAGCCCACACTGTAAAGTGGACGTGTAGGCACCACGAAAAAGCACCCAGCACTCACTGTAAATGAGGTTGGTGTTAGGAAGGGCATCCAGCTGTAGAAATCAAGCCAGATCAGTTCCTGTATGAGCAAGGCATGGTCAGCCGACCAGACACTGCACACAACAGGACAACCCGTCTAACCCATGCTAGCGTGGAAGAACGGATGTAAAACGGTGATGATGATGATGATGATGAATTTAAATCTCCCTGAGAATTGCATTAATTATATACGTGTCAATGGAATACACAGCCACTAACAAGTTAATTTAATGAGTATGCCATCATGTTGACCAATCAACTGGAACACTCAGTAAAGCTTTATTTATTTTTATTTTTAAACTGTTGCCCAGATGCATAAGGAAGTGCCTGCACTGGATCTGAACACAAGATGATGTTTAAGCAGGTTTAATACCTTATTCACTCATCCACTTCAGTTTTACAAATCCTCCCTTGGTAAATAATAACTTGGAGAAGAGGGATGGAGGAATGGATCAACTTCCAGGTTGATATGCCATAAACAGACTACACAAAACTCAACTTTCTGAAATGGTGACTGTAAATTCCAATGAGTTATGGGATGTTGTTTCTCTCTCTCTCTCTCTCTCCCCCGCATCACTATCTCTCACTTTCACTCCTCACACTCTATCACTCTCTCTATCACTGTCTATTTCTGATTTTGTCTTTTGTTTTTTAATTTTTTTTTTTGTATGTAAAATGTCACATTTTCTCTTTTTTGTCACCAAATTTCAACTCGTTGATTATTGAACTAGTGGTTAAGCTGTCAGCTCAATGACATTAAATAATCAGCTGCTGTAAAATAGATCTTGAAATGGCCAAATCGTTGGGATGTCAGACAAAATGTTTTACAGTATTTGTTCTATTTCCTTCCCAGCAGAGTTAACTTTGCCCCTTTCCAGCATCAATAAAATAAGCACCAGTCCATTAATGTTGTTAGTTTAATCAGTTGTTGAATTATGCCAGTATGCTAACATCAGAACATCAGAACATAAAATTCCTGCCCAGTCAAAGGGTTCCAATGATGGGTGTAGTGTAGACTGCTATCACATTAGTATTATCTATATGTAACAGCCTATATTACTGTCAACACACAGATACAGAGTTGGAGTCAGGGTCTATGAGAGGGGATCCAGCAGGTACTTTGTTCTGGTACCCAAGAGCTAAGGCCCCACAGCAACTATGCAACATCCATTTTGAAAAAAATCTTTGCCTGTTTCAGGCCCCAAAGGGGTCTTGTACAGCCTTGCAAAATTTCTCTTGGAGGCCCTGGTTGGAGTACACTATTGTCACAACAATACTGTCTATATGTAACAAGCAATATTACTGTTAACTCACACACACACAGAGTTGAAGCACATTGTTTTTCATATCAATACTATCTATCTGTAATACTCTGTATTACTGTCAACACACACAGATGGAGCACACTGTTGTCACATCAATACTGTCTCTCTAACTATATTTCTACTATATTTCTGTAATCACAAATACAGAGTTGCCGTAACATAAATACCAGCTATATGTAACAGCCTATATTACTGTCAACACACACACAAGCACACACATAGTTGTAATACACAACCATCACATCAGTATCACATAGTTATAAAACCCCCAATATCATTGCTGACAAAACATACTCACACCTCTTATCAGTCCATTCATTCACACACATATACACACTCTTTCTAAAAGCAGACTTCATTAAAATGCTAGGACTAAAGGAAAAGAAAAGGCTGTAATTTGAAGGAAATTTAGCTTCTATATTTAGCAAGTTGGGTAAGAAGCTCCTGTTAATGGAGTTCAGTTCTAAGTAAAATTGGGTAGACAGAAATTGTGCGGAAGCCTCTCAGTTGGATTTTACATGTTCTCTGGTGGTAGACAGAATTCATAGCTTGGTTTAACACTATCACATAGTTCTTGGTTTAACACTATCACATAGTTCTTGGTTTAACACCACCACCTGGTCCTTGGTTTAACACCACCACCTAGTCCTTGGTTTAACACCACCACCTGGTCCTTGGTTTAACACCACCACCTAGTCCTTGGTTTAACAACCACCTAGTCCTTGGTTTAACACTACCACTTGGTCCTTACCTTAACACCACCAACAAATCCAAGGTTTAACACCATCAGCTGACCCTTGGTTTAACACTTCCACCTGATCATTGGTTTAACACCATCAGCTGATCCTTAGTTTAACACTTCGACCTGATCATTAGCTTAACACCACCACCTAATCCATGGTTTAACACTTCTACCTGATCATTGGCTTAATACCACCACCTAATCCACGGTTCAACACCACTTCCTAATCCATGGTTTAACACCACCACCTAATCTATGGTTTAACACTTTTCATTTAAAACTACCAGCTGGCCCTTATATACCTTTTGTAAACCAGGTCTTTAGTCTTGGAATATCAAGATCTTTCTTTTCTTTCTTTGTTTCACTGGTCTTAGTGACTCTGCAGATATGTTCACTGGTCTTCATGGTTACCCAAACATGTTTATTGGTCTTAGTGATTACTCAAACATGTCCACTGGTCTTAGTGGTTACCCAAACATTTTCACTGGTCTTAGTGGTTATTCAAATATGTTTACTGGTCTTTGTGGACTTGCAAACATCTTCATAAAAGCTACCTTTCCTCTTCTGACTGTCATATGTCATAAAAAACGGTCCAGATCAGCTCCAGATACAGCAGACCTATAATCAATAGTAAGAGGGTCAACTGAAAAGTTTATTGGCTGACCAAGATACTTTCGTGGAACGTAACCAAATGAGGTTCATTTTTCAACATAGTCCCCCATGTGGTCCACACACATCTTCCATCGGTATTGCAGTGCTTGGATCCTATTGATGAAGAGTCTTTCATCCTGTTGGTAAAAAACAGTCATCAACTGCAAATATGACCTCATCATCACTGCTCTACCGATTCCCAGCCAAATGTTTTTTCATGCTGGGGAACAGATGATAGTGAGATGGAGCTAAATCAGGAGAATAGGGAGGGTGATCAACCAGTTCAAAGCTACAGTCATGGACAGCAGCCATTGAAACCTAGGACTTGTATACTGGAGCATTGTCCTGATGAAACAAGACCCCTTTCGTCAGTTTTCCTGGGCATTTGGTCTTGATATCCTTTCGTAACTGCCTCAGCAAATTGGTATAGTACTCTTCATTGATGGTGTGGCCCTTTTGAAGATAGTCAATAAACACAATGGCTTTTGAATCCCCAAAACTGAAGCCATCACCTTCCCTGCATATGAAACAACCATGACCTTTTTTTGAGCAGGTGAGGAGTGTTTTTATTGCATGGATTGTCTCTTTGTCTCTGACGCAAAGTGATGAACCCAACACTCATCCTGGGTTAGGAAACGTTCAAGGAAACCAGCTGGATCTGCCTCAAACAATGTCAGATTTTTCCATGATGTGATCAGCCTGGCATGCTTTTGATCAGGTGTCAGACAATGTGGCAGCCACCAATCAGAAACTTTCATCATGCCAAATTCATTGTGCAAAATATTTTCAACTCTCTCACGAGATATGCTAATAGCATTAGCTATTTGATTTATAGTCAATTGCCTGTCATCCATCACCATGTGTTGAGCACGGTGGATGTTTTCCTTGGTGGTGGCAGTTGCAAGACGTCCAGACCTTGGGACATCTTTAAGACTCTCCCTTCCCTCTATAAATTCATCTGCCCACTTTTACACTATTGATAAAGCTGGAGCATCATCCCCTAATCTGGCAACCATGTCAGCATGAATGTCCTTGGGAGCTAAACCCTTTTACTGCAACTCCTTGATAACACCACAATACCAAATTATGTCCATTTTACAGAGAAGACACTACTAGTTACTTTTGAAGTCTTCTTTGAAGAATCAGATGTCAGTTTACCTGGAAAGAAACAAGGAAGTTATTAATAAGAAGAGTTGAAATTAATGCATGCAAGATTTCACAGCTCTAGCATCACTCCTTCATAGTCAGCCTATGAACTTTTCAGCTCATCCTCATATTCCAGTTGGACTTAGAACTACATTATCCTACATGTTATTCATATTCGAGACAATAGAATGTGATTTTAGAGTGATTTAGCTACTATTTCTAGGTTAGAACATGAGTGTCTTCACTGGCATACACTCTATTGCAAGCTATTGAACCGGGTTTCTGTTTTGAGGATACTTTCCTTCCTTTACCTAGTTGTTCATGGAGTCTAAAAAAGGTCGCAAACAAATAATTGTTTCTACTTTAGGCACAAGGCCAGCAAATACCCAGTGCATTACTGGTACTTTATTCTATCGACCCCGTAAGGATGAAAGGCAAAGTCAACCTTGGCGGGATTTGAACTCAGATCGTAAAGGAACGTAACTATGCTGGAAAGCATGGCGTCCGACCCTCTACCGATACTGCCAATCCACACAAATAATAAGATCCAGTTGGTGATGTTAGTTTATAATCAGTATTGGTATTTTAGTCCTCCACTAGCTTATATTACTGTTCCTTCTCTTTACCACCACCACAATCAACCACACCACCACTATCATCATCATTATCATCATCTCCTCATTATTGCATTATCATCACTATCATCATCATCATATCATCATCATTAAATCATCAATACCATCACTGCATCCAATTGTGTCATCATCATCACAATTGCATCATCACTATCATCATAGCCTCCAATTGAGTCATCATAGTCATTATTATAATCCTCCTCCTCGTCATCATTGCATCATCATCATTGCATCATCACCACCATCAATTATGGCATCATAACTACACGAACGACAAAGCATAAATGAATTGAGAGAGAGACTGAGCATAAGAGGAATCAAATGCTGTGTGCAGGAGAGGCGGATGCGTTGGTATGGACATGTGATGCGTATGAAGGATGACAGCTGCATAAAAAGGTGCAGAGCACTAGAAGTCGATGGAAACCGCGGAGTGGGGAGACCCAAGATGACCTGGGATGAGGTGATAAAAGCCGACCTTACCCAATTACACCTCTCAAAGGCAATGACACACGACCGTGACCTCTGGCGTCACGCAGTAATACAGAGTACCCAACCTCCCATGGGTACAAGCTGAAGCATATAGACAATATGCCCCCACACCCCCCACCGCAAGGTGGTCGTGGAGGTGCCACGGCAAAAAAGCACCCAGCCCACACTGTAAAGTGGACGTGTAGGCACCACGAAAAAGCACCCAGCACTCACTGTAAATGAGGTTGGTGTTAGGAAGGGCATCCAGCTGTAGAAATCAAGCCAAATCAGTTCCTGTATGAGCAAGGCATGGTCAGCCGACCAGACACTGCCCACAACAGGACAACCTGTCTAACCCATGCTAGCGTGGAAGAACGGATGTAAAACGGTGATGATGATGATGATGATTATTATTATAGAAATTTATCACACAAATCATTTGTTACCAACACAACTCCTTAACCCACAACACCACCCCTTAACCCATCATTTGTTGCCATCACTCTTATCATTATCAATATTATTCCTCAACATCTTTACATCCATTAACATCATCATCACGCCCATCATCTTCACTATTATCACCACAATTATCATTATCAATCTATTCCTCATCACCACAACAAATATTATCATTACCACCATCATCATCATCATTGTCAACTTGAGTTCATATTTCATTTACAATGATTCTATGATGGTCCAACTATAACCGTCCCCATGGCAACAGACCAACGTTCCAGAGGTGTTATGTAACTGGCTTAACTTGATGACCTACGCTGTCTGCTTGTTGTTCCCTCCATCCATTTGTCTCTCTCTTCCAACTTCTTGTCCTTCCTTCCTTCTGTTATTACAGTATTTACTCAGTAGAGATGTACTTGCTAATGTCGAAATAAAGGTCAACTGGTTAAAATATTGGATATATTGGACACAACTAAGTTAAAAATCAATATGGGACTGAGATGACATTATTTTGATTCCCACTCAGAGAAAATGTGTCTCCTTTCAATTTAACACAGTTGTTGAGTAGGCTCTCAGTCTGGTAAGCCAACCTTTCTTATGATGTTGACATAATAAATTCATCTAGTTTATTCTGTCAGTGGCTGGTGGTAGAAAGAGCATCTCTGGATTCAGCCAAATCAAACTTGAAAAACAGCAAATTATATTTATTCCAATATCCACTGCGAAAGTATATGCCTTTAGATTAGCGTCTTAGGCTTATAATCCTAAGATCATGAGTTTCATTTCCTGATTGGGTGGTACATTGTGTCCATGAACAAGTCACTATTTCACATTGCTCTAGTTCACTCAACTGAAAATGAGTTTGAGCAGCAGCTGAGAGTTAGATGCAACAAACTGTCATCTGTTTCAATTTCTTAATGACTTGTGAAACCAGCTGAGATGGTTTGATACCTGTCTCAGTTGCTTAGTGTCTAATGACATGAAGATTAGCTGTGGCCCTCATCCAATCTATGCAAGAAAAGAAGAACAAACATAAAGATGGTCACTGTCTCTCTTTCTCTTTCTCAATATCCAATATTTATAAAAAGTAGTTGCTAGGCCTATAATTACCTGCTCCTATGGATGGAGAAAAAAGGATTTAGGTACATGTTACCTTACAGTGGCACCACTAGCTCACATTAGTCTGTAGGATTTATATTTTATTGTTCTTATGGCCCATATTTTTTGTGTGTTTAATAAGGGGCTCTAGTCGTATCGTGTCATTTTTTTTCTAGTATCAAGAGGCAATGTTGGAACTCAGAACATCCAAAGCTGCAACAGATACCACAAGGCAACCTATTTAACTCTCTGAAAATTCTGCCAATTCACTACCCTGGACTGGTACTTTTTTTAATTTTTTATTATACTCAATAGGATGAAGAGCAATGTTGACTTCAATGAAATTTTAACTCAGTGTGCAGAGAGTTCAAATAAATTGAGGCTCCTGATGATGGAGGTGGTTTTGTAGTTGTTTAGTTCTGAATGAAATTAAGTTGACAGAAATTGTGTGGAAACCTGTCAGTTGCCAATTTACCACCTATAGAACTTATATTAACAGAACCTCAGTTTCCCAAGGACTGTTGCCAATTGATTTTTAGTGACACTACCAAATTGTTAGTCTACTGTTTTTGACACAACTGAAAAATCCTCTCAACCTTTGTTTGGTCAGTTTTTTACAGCGAGATGCCCTTCCTATCGCTATCTCAATGTATTCCTAGGAATTGAAAAGCATAAGATGGTCATAGTTGAAATGTCTTTGATCATAGGTCTGCTTGATCAGGGCTAAACAGCAGTAACAACAAATGTAAATCAATATTTGATGACCTAAACAGGGCTTGATAGGGTCCTACATTAGTTAGATGGTCAGGGAAAAGACTAGGTATGGACAACTTATTTATTAGATTTATTTGATAGGTTCAGGCTATGTATGAAGATGGTAAATGAAAAGATCTTGATTGACAGTGAACTCAGTAAATGATTTAAGTATCCAATTGGTTGTTCACTGAGTCTTTAACTCTTTCATTATTCATCATAACCATAAGCTTGAGGAGATCATACAAAAGTTAATAATTAGATCTCATTGTGTTCTTTTGATTATCATTGTAGAATTCATTTAAGAACTATGCAGAACGTCTGGAACTTGAAAGAATGAATTAGTGTGAAATGGCATAAAAGTTAACATGGTAAAGATTAAAGGACAAGTTGTTGCTCACACATGTGCAGGTTTAGATGGCCTCCTATGAGCTTGCATCTCATAGGGCATTTCTTGACTGTTTTAATGATTGAGATCCAAGCATATCATGCCATCATTTTTCCTAGTTACAGGAGGCACGATTTGAAATCAAAACAAATACCACAATGTATCCCATCTGATGACCTAACAATTCTGCTACCCCACTGTCCTAGACTGGTAATTTATCAATCCCAAAGGAATAAAAGATAAAATTGACTTCAACAAGATTTGAACTCAAAGTGCAGAGAGCTGGAACAAACACTGTGAGGAATTTAATCCAACACTTTATTGGCTCTTCTAATTTGCTGTCTTTAGAGTACAAGTTAGCAGTAGAATAAAAATATAACAAAATAAAAATATACCAGAATCTATTCAATTGCCAAGAATAACTTGAATATATTTAACTTATTTAACATCAGTTGTTTTGTAAATATGAAGTTGCTAAGGACATTTTAACTCATTCTAAAAACGAAAACTTCCCAAATCACAATCATATAAAATCCAATATTCAATTTTATGCTACATTTCACCACCTTTTTAATGTAAAATAGAAATATATTATGCAATTAGCCAAATTTGATTTTATTTGCATATACAGTTAACTAATGAATTTTACATAGATATGATGAGAAACATTCTGGTGTTTTGAAAAGTTACACAATGAAGCAGAATTGACTGTGTATGTATTTTGAATGAGTGGTGAATTGGCAGTCATTAAAACATCCGATAGAATGCTTTTCAGTTTTTGTTCTGGCTCTCTGTGCTCTGAGTTCAAATCCCACTGAGGTCAGCTTTGCTTTTCATACTTTCGAGGTTGATAAAAAAAAGTACCAGTCTAGTACTGGGTCAGTTCTTCTTTTATATCTTTTTCTCACTTGTTCTCTGGAAAGAAATTGGCTATGTTCAGACCTGGAAAGGGATGGGCTCCACTAATTTTAAAATGCCCCCAAAACGTTGCTTGTCACTACGACTCCACTAGGAGTTATGTACATACATATATATTGAACATCTTTTCTTTTTTTTTTTTCAGTTGTGAAAGATTTTCCTTCAGGATTGAGTGTCCTGTTTGAAGGAAAGGAGTTTAGTTTGCATCTGTCCAGATTACCTCCTACAAGTTTGGTCAAGGATAAATTTGATGTCATAGCAACTAAACCAAGCATCCCTTTCACAGAACTCTTCCACCCTCTTTTGTTAGATCCTTCACCAGACATGGAAGACCAATGCAAAACCAAATAAAAGATATTGCTCTTTGTTTTAATTTCATTTTTCTTTCTACTAGGAAAGGGAAGGGCTGTGCTCAACACCATTTTCAGGGGTGGGAGACTTGGTCCAAATGCTTTTGCCAAAATGGACTCCTGCTAAAGAACAAATAGTTGTGTTAAATCAGGCAATGGATTAAATCTACTAATTTGTTTTGTATCTTTGTTTTTTTTTTACTGTAGTGTTCATCATGATCATCATTTAACGTCTATCTTCCACGCTAATATATTTTGGTCTGTGTGGCATTCAGATGACTTTTGTTGTAAGGTTGCAACTTCAATTAAAGAGTTGAACTTAAGGCGTTGCTAAGCAGTTGGTATCAAACCATTTAACTTCAGAACAGTGCATGCATAGCCATATAGTTAAACAGTTTACTTCAAAACCATATGGTTCCAAGTTCAATCCCACTGCACTTTGAGTAAGTCTTTTTTCTTCTACTCTAACTTTGTATTAACCAATACCTTGTGAGTGGAATTTGGAAGACTGAAACTATGAAGTACATAATTTATATATATGTGTGTGTGTGTGTATCATTGAACCTATGTAAAATTGGACTTCTTTTACTGTAACCCCAGATTAACCGATGCTTTGTGAGTGGAAATTTGTAGACTGAAACTGCAGAAGTCCACCATATATATGTGTGTATTTGTCTATCATTATACCTGTGCAAAATGATATGTCAAATTACACCTCTTAGCCAAATGCTATAAGACATTTTGTCTGTCATTCAACCAATTTTGCTAATTTATTGCCTTAATAATAATTGTTTCAAACATAGCTACAAAACCAGAAATAATCACACCCAATAATTGACTGGTATTTTATTTTATGGACTCTAGAAGGATGAAATGCAAAGTTGACTGCACCAGGATTTGAACACATAATGTAGAGGGCTTCAAGAAATACCATTAGTTCAACATTAGCATTTCTACCTGTCCACCACCCTTAAAAATAATGTTTCTGATAGGCACAAGGCCAGAAATTTGGTGGAAGTATTTATTTGATTAAATCAACACCACTATTTATCTTGTGCTATATTCTATCAACCCCCAGAAAAGCAAAGTTAACCTTAATGGAATTTAAACACAGTGCTGGAGCAAGTATCACTAGACATTTTGTCCAAAGCTCTTATGATTCTGCTAAACTACCATTAATAATGCTTTCTAATATTGGCAGAAGGCCAGAAATCATACTTATTTTATCAACATCAAAAGGATCAAAGATAAACTCAGAACATAGAAAATCATAATTAAATACAACAAAATATTTTGTCTCTACTAATACTGCCAATCCACTGCTCTAATCACCAATAATAATGGTTTCTAATATAGGCACAAGACCAGCAATTTGGGGAAGGAGAATGTCAATTAAATCAAACCAAGTAATTGATTGGTGCTTTATTTTATGGATTTCAGAAGGATGAAAGGCAAAGTTGCTCTCAGTGGGATTTGAACTCAGAGCACTTTGTTCGATACATTAACGACATTGCCAATTAACTGCCCTAACCACCACTGATAATAATAAATAATGGTTTCTGATTTAGGCGCACAGCCAACAATTTTGAGGGAGAGGAAAGTCAATTAAATTGGCCCAATTGTGTTACTGGTACTTTATTTTATCGACCCCCATAAGGATGAAAGACAAATCTAATCTCGCTGGGATCTGAACTCAGAATGTAAAGAACCATAACTATATGCCGCAAAGCGTGTTGTCCAATGCTCTATACTGATACTGCCAACCCACCACCCTTATAATAAATAAGCATTAGCATAAAGACTCAGAATTTTAAGGAAATAGAATACCCTCTGTTATGATGAAGCTTGCATGTGTGTGTGTATGATCATGGTGTATGTTGAAATTCCAGAGATCCAAGAGATCATGAAAGACAAATTAGTCTCTACGTATTTACTAAAGTTGGTGGTAATTTTGTTAATAATTTGTAGATCTTATTGAATGGTATGTGTTACTTGCACTATTCTACAGATATGTCCTAAATTGGAATTGAAATATTTGTCTGTGTTAGTTAATTCTTTTTTTTAATAACAAATAATTAACATTATAAATTGACAGGAAATAAGACATATTTGTTTAATAAATAATGTTACATATTGTAGGTAGTGAAACAGGAATTGCTGTTTTGCTTGTTTATCAACTTCAATCTTATTTTTGTAAAATATGTTGTATTGTTTGTGTATGTTTAAACACAAACTCACATATATATAATGTGTATGTATATCCAAATATAAGTATTACGTATCAACTTGTTTGTGTGTGTGTGTGTGTGTGTGTGTGTGTGTGTGTGTGTGTGTGTGTGTGTGTGTGTGTGTGTGTGTGTGTGTGTGTACACACACAGGAGTAAACTCACTGCTGTCAGGTCATCAGCCACTTTCATCCTGTCTACAGGTGAAGCCTATTAGTACCTTACTGGTCACCCCACCCCCTCTATCACTTGCCTATAGCCTGGCTAGCTGGAGGAGTTGTGTAACAAGCCATTTAGTGATAAACAGTCAGAAGACATACAACAAGCCACCTGCTCAGCCCTCCTCTTCCTCCTGGCTTCAACAGTCAGAGTTTCACCAGTCAACTTAGGTACAATAAAAGGTATGTCTAGAGAAATGGTGGAGATACATGATGGAGGTGTGCAGAGATGCATCAGCTAGGGCCTTCAAGGACAAGGAACATAGGTATAAGTTTTGAGTTGGTAGAAATAATTGTTTCTACTTTTAGCACAAGGCCAGCAATTACCCAGTACATTACTGGTACTTTATTTTATCGACCCCGTAAGGATAAAAGGCAAAGTTAACCTCGGCGGGATTTGAACCCAGACCGTAAAGGGATGTAACTGCTGGAAAACATGGCGTCCGACTCTCTACTGCCAATTCAGAAATAATGGTAATGGGATAGTAGGCATATTATTGACTGAGAAATGGGTAGATAAGGTATTAGAGTATGTGGTAGGATAATTTAGCTTAGACTATAGACTAGATAATCAATTGTTGCAATTCTTTGTTTATATGCACCACAAGCTGGAGTTTCAAAAACAGTAACACTAAAAAAAAATTGCACACAGAACTGTGATTGGTTATACAGTGACAACATGCAATGGAAATAAGACAAATTATTATAATAATGATGATTTATTTTATTGGTCACAAGGGCCCCAAAATAAATTACAACAAAGTTACTAAAATCAACAAAAACATTAAATGTAATAAATTTTCTACACAGAAAATTCCCCAAAAGCGTGGAAAGCCATCAAGGGTAATTCAGAGTGAAAATCTAACACAAAATCCTGGATTACTCTGTATCGCTAAAGGCAGTTCAAATGTCCTTTCCCCCAGTGTCTTTTCTTTCTATTTAAGAAAAGTATAGTTAGAGGAGTCCCATTCTGCTTCATCAATCTCAATGCTCTCACACAACTTTTGTGAAACACTCAAAAGGCAGAACCTCCTTCTCTACCCTCACTTTTCTCTTCAGGTGATACTTGAAGAAGTTAATGAGAGCTTGGCCAGAGAGAAAGATTCCTATCCTCAAACCTCTCATCCATGCCCACCACACAATATCTTTTACCAGAGCCACCATGCAGAAGAAGACTTGCCATGCTTCTCTTCTAAAGGAAAGTAGCAGTTCGATTTTCTGTATAGACTCAGCTGATAACTAGATCGATGTTATCTGAGATAGCAGATGTTCAATACAAGCCCACAGATCTGGCTGTACTTCTGTGCCTGTAGAACTTATCTCAAGCTGGTAGTGCCCCATTCTACAATTTTGAAAATCATCCATAATCCTCAACTGAAAAATTCTCCAAACAAGTCTGCTCAGACTGTCCTCATCAATGCCAAGAGCCACTTCCAAGCCATCCTTGCTCATACCTCCAACTAAGTATAAAAAGCAAGTGCTGATTTCCAGTTGCCATTCATGTTGTTCAACTGGTAAAGTACTGTGAGCACTTGGCAGTGCTCTATAAAGCAGTAGCTTTTTGACTAGTGTTGTTAAGTGCTGGTATACCACTGTGGCAATGTAAATGTTGGCCATTTCAGCTTGATCTTCCTCTCTGCCTATTTTTAAGTGAGATTGGTCACTCTGTTCGTGACCTCCTCCTCTTGTTTATCTGGAGGTTAAGTCTAAACCAGATGCTGAGCACCTTACTTGGTTGTTAATCCAGCAGCAGAAATTGTTGCTGGCCAGTATGGACTTGTCTTCTAAATTGCAAACTCCAGTAACCTTCTTCTATGAGGTACACTCAAGAGGTTTTGAGATATTTATCAGAGATATTTATTTAACTCAGATCAACACAAAACCCTAGTCTCCCTCAAAGTAGGATCCTTCAACTTCCATGCACTTGTAGCACTCTAGCCATTTCTGGAAGGTCCCTTGCAGTTCTCCAAAATAAAGGTATCTAGGGCGCTTGTTACAGCCTCTACATCCTCAAAGCAGATACCCCTGAGCTTCTCCTTCAGGAACATCCAGTAGTTGTATGGGACTAAATCTGAACTGTAAGGAGGATGTGGGACAGTCTTGATCCCCATATCAGCCAAGTAGTTGGTCACCAGGATGGATTTGTGATGGGGCATTGTCCTGGTGAAGGTGCCACTGACCAGACTTGAAGAATTCTGGTGTTTTATGATGAAATCTCTTTCTGAACTGCCTCAAAACCTATATATATATTACTCTTTGTTGACTGACTGCGAGTGACCCAGTGGATGTAAATGCCCATGCTGTCAAAGAATGGGATCATCATGAACTTATCAATTGACATTTATCTGGCCTTGGGGAGTCAGAATGTTTCAACTGGGCACTCTGTCTCTTGGTCATTGGATCATAACAGTAGACACAGGTTGCCAGAGACTCAAAGACATTTACATTTGAAGCGATCCATTCTATCATCTCCCTGCTGTCTTCAATGCACCTCTGCCTTTGATCTTTATTGAGAACCCTGGGAACAAACTTTGCACATGTTCATATTGTTATAAATGACTCTGTGCACAGTTCGCCCAGCCACTTCAAATTGTTTAGCAATCGTCAGAAGAGATGCATGATTGTCCTCGTCCCAAAATTTACGAATTTTGTCAACCAACTTTGCCATCCTGATGTCCTTCTCCCTGCCACAGCTTTCATCTCCCTTACCTGCTGCCTGCCTTCCTGGAACCTCTTGTGCCAGCAGAAAACAATCGCCCGGCTCATGAAAGTTAGTCCATAAGCAGTTTTGACCATTTCATAGGTTTCTGCAGCATTTTTCCCGAGCTTGAAAAATTGTCATTGCATATGGAGCTGCCAAATTGTCCTCACATCTCAACTGCATTGTGGAATCAGTCAGCTGTGACAAGACGTGTATGATAGGTAATGTTTAAAGTGGTGTAGCAGCCTGAACATTCAACCTGGAAAAAAAAGATTTGGCATGTTAACTTATAACTATGTCAAGGATATATGAGAGTGACAGTTACAAGTGCCTGAAAAGAAAAAGTCTCAAAATTTCTTGGATGTACCTCATAGTATCCTTCCAGTATAGTACCGACTGTCTCTACATTGGAAGTGTCCAACACCATGATAGTGATGTCTGTATATGCAGACACAGTCCCCTAGCAACCTAGTTCAAGACAAATTCCTTTCAAGCGTTCTATTCTCAGCAATAAAGGTTTCAATGCCAACACACAGAGGAAAGGGAGCATCCTTGACAAACTGGTTCCAATAAGTGGCTATTTAGTTTGACCACTGAACAGATGTTGCTATACATTGTAGCAATTGATCTTCTGAAAATAAAACCAAAATCGACTGCCTTTAGGACAGCTTCCAGGTAGAATGATTGATCCTGTCAAATGCTTTGGACTGATCTAAATTGATCAGCACCCCATCAAATCTATTCCCGGCCTACTCTATGATGCATCACATGAGGTGGAAGTTATTGATAGACCAGCACATCTCTGAATACACTACTGATGATAAATGCCAACCTTTCGGTAAGCACCATCGCCAAAAGCGTTAGCTCTGTGTTTAGTAGAATTATGGGTCTGAAGATCTGCATCCTGCTCCCTTTGTTTGGATCCTTTCTAAACAGTGTCACCACTCTCTAGCTCACACAACTGAGACTGCGCCCAATTTGCTACCAGCTGCAAGTAGATGACTGCCAAGACAGTAATAGACATGTATGAGCTGACCACCCTATCCTGGAGATTTGTCCCTCACACAACATCTCCCACATCATCTGCTGAGATTGTTGTTGTTTTTGTTTTTTTGCAACATACTGCCTCCATTATTGAGAGTCGTGTCAAACAGTGTAAATTACAAGAAAGCATATTACATACTTCTCAACTCTTTCACTTAGAGGACACTCAAATTGTTACTGAGATAATAAAAGTAAGCATGGGCAAAATATTTCCAGGAAAGTCTCTAGATGTCTAAAGAAGCCTTCTAGCTCCTATCAAGGTATAAACTGCGACTAGTCCGAAAACACCACTGTGTCCTTCACTGATGTTCACATCCAGGATCACCAACTTACCATCTTGGTCCAGGTAAACCGTTCTTACCTTTAGGCTCCAACTTTTCCAAAAGTGCACTGTCATACCACTTGATATAGGCTGACTGAAAGAAAAATAAGATTTGTAGTCATTGAGAAGCAAAGTGAGTGAGAACATCACAGAAATCCTGGTCTTGCTAATAGCTACCACATACAGACATAATGCCCTGAGGTCATTGAGCAGGTGTCCCTGCTTCCACCTTGACTCCAGCCCATATGTAACTTATTCTGAGTATAGCCATTTAGAGAAGAAAAAAGAAACAAGTATGAGTGGGTCACATACCCTTACTTTGTAGTTCTCCTCTTTAGTAATTTGAGGCTTTAGGGCTGTTCTTCCCAAAAGTACTTGAAGCATCTCTAAGTCTACTGGTAATAATGATGATGTTGATGGTAATAGAGGTCTTGGGAGTGATAAGAAAAGGGTATAAGAAACATCTTAGCAACATCCTGGGTAAACCATCTCTTCAGGAAATTAAAAAAATATTGACTAGCACTGCATGCATACTATGAAGAGTGCTCACAATCTAAAGAGGAATTATAGAGTAAATTAATGTAAGATACCCTAACCCTAAAGGTTTGCTTTCTTCAGTTAATTTAAATTTCATTTATTTACATCTAACCTTATATATAGAAACAAAAATCAATATTCAATACTAAGTTATCCATACAAACCATACATTTTTTTCCTTAAATATGCTTTGATGGTATCTCCTCTCCAAGTAGTTGAAAGTAATTACTATCCTTTTACCCTATGTTATAGGTCATGACCTGGTAAGTGATTGTATAAAGAATAACAACAATAACCATAATTAATAAGAATAATAACAGCAATAAACACAATTATAATGGTTTCTGTATTTTTTAAATAATAATTTCAATGATAATAACAAGAACACACTATATACACATTCCTCACTTGTGCTTTGCTGAAAATCTAAATACACACTCTCATGCACATACTTGTGCAAAGACATAGACACAACTATGTCTATGACCCTACACCCATGCATACTTGTACATACACATACTTATGTGCACATATATACATGCCCACATACATATAATGGCAACCTTTTTGAGAAAGAGGACTCAGTACATAAGTACAGTAAGTATAATACCATCTTAGTCATACATAATGCACGCAAACACCTGTATGGGAAAAGAGAGAAACAGAAATAGAAGAGGCGTGGTAGAAACAGCAATATAGAAAAAGAATCAAGTCACAGATAAATAGCAAGAAAAAATGTGTAAAAGAAGGTGAGATAAATAGCATTAAAGAATGCAAGAGAGAGATAAATAGCATTAGAATGGAAATGAGTGTGTAGGCATGGATGCTTAGATGGTAGGTGAGCCAACAAGTCTGCAATGTAATCAATGATTACAGGGTTCTTGTTTCAAATTCTAGTGTTTCTTTCTTATGGATTTCTCATTTATAAATAAACACATGGATACATATATATAAATAATAATAATTCCTTTTATTTGCCACAAGAGTATCAGATGAAGGAGACATTACAAAGACAATTTACAACATTAAAGTGGGGATTTACATAGAAAAGAGAAAATTGGTAACAAGTATAGTATACAATTATGAGGCATTCAATCCTCCTGGTATGGAGAGTTGAATACCTAAGATTAATTGAGGAACCTCATAGATCCACAATCAGCAAGGGTGAATGCTTTTTTCCCAACTGCCATCTGATCTACAGGAACAAGCTGAGAGTAGATTCATTCATTCTTATCATTACTCTCGCCTAACTTTTGATAAGTTTTAGTAAATAACTAGAGCAAATCCCGGCATTGCTCGGGATTTGCTCTAGGGTTCTTATATATTTGATACATATTTATCCTTATCGAGCCTCTTGAAATAAATATGTTTGTTTATATTTTGCTATTGTGTATGCAAAAATATCTGTACACGAATATATAGTTATATATATATATATATATTAAAATAACAGATTAAAATTTAAGCAAAGAATCGCTGCTTTCACCCTTAACGGGATCTTCTGAAACAAAAAAAATCAATCTGTGAACGCAGAAGTAAATATTTTGAAAAACGTTACACACTATATATATATATACACACACAGATAGCGATGTCATAATGTTGTAATGCAGACAGCCAGACATACACACAGATATTATAAGGGCACAACGTTATATCTATGTATCTATCTAAAAAGAAAGACTAAGAATTATAGAGAGAGATCGCTAAATCACCTAATGTGGTCCCTAGGGCAAAGAGAAACTATTAGGAAGTATGTTTGCAGAAAGTATCCAAGCTCACCTAGAGGAACAAAACACTTCCTAATGAACAGAAAGGGTGTTGGAGAAATTCAAGAGCAACAAAAGATCAGCTGTTAATTAACAAGATGATAAGAAACTGCAAAGGAAGAAAAACTAGGTTAGCAAGGGTGGGGGTATCAATTACAAGAAAGCATAAGATGTGGTCCCCCACTCTTGAATTTTGAAGATCTTCAGAATGTTCTGAATTACAGATAATATTACTGAACTGATAAAAGTAAGCATGGTGGAGTGGAGAACAGAACTAACAGCAGGGGGACACTCACTTGGAGGAGTCAGAAGGAGAGGGGGGGGGGACAAGGGAATAGCTTATCACCCATATTGTTTGTCATTGCTCTTTTCCCACTTTCTCTAAAATTGAAGAAAATAAAAGCTGGATATAATTTAAGATAAGACTGGAAGGGAATCAAGCATTTGCTGTTCATAGGTGACCTGAAGTTATATGGTAAGAATGAGAGAGAACTGAAGATGCTGTCACTTCAGTGAGAATTTTTTGGTAATGACATAAAAATGGAGTTTGTTTTTTTTCAAATATGAAATATTTATGATGAAGAGAGGCAAATACAATAAAAATGACAAGATGGATTTACCAAAGAGAAGATCTAACAATGACACAGATGATAGATATAAATATCTGTTGGGGTTTAAAGCTGACAACATAGAAAATGGATTAATGAAAAACAAAATCAGGGGAGAATATCTACAAAAGGTAAAGGAGATATTAAAATCCAAACTCAATGGCATGAATACCATCAGTGCTATGAGCAGTATCTATCATCAGATACAGTGCATGACTAATAAAATGGACAAAGAAATACCTTCAGAAGTTAGATAAAAAAAAAAGGAAGTTGGTGACAATATATAGAACCTTCCACCATAGGCAAATATCAACAGGTTATATTTCAGCAGAAAAGAGAGAGGATGAGGGTTGATAAGTGTAGAAGACTGTGTGAGGATAAATATAGAGAACCTAAGGAAGTATGTTGCTGATAGAGAAGGGGTGTTCTTAATAGCAACACAAAGAGAAGAGATAATAAGTAATGGAAGGGAAATAAGTGAAATCCTCAAAACTAGAATGCAATGATATGATCAAAAGTGCTTACATGGAAAGTTTCTCCAAAATACTGAAGGGTATCAAGAAGAAAAGTCATTCCAGTAGCTAAAATAGAGGGGTCTGAAGAGAGAGACAGATGACTTAATCTTAGCCATGCAGGATCAAGCATTCAGAATGAGATATCATCATCATCATTTTACATCCGCTTTTCCCTGCTTGCAAGGGTTGGATGGGTCCTATTCAGCACAGCATCTCTCCACTTGTCACGGTCCTTCGTCATCTCCTTGGTGAGTTTCAGCGATCTGAGGTTTGCTCTCACCACCTCCGCCCATGTATTACGTGATCTACCTCTACTGCGTCTTCCTTCTACTGGGATTTCTTGGCACTTCTTTACCCAGCGGTCATCCTCCATGTGCATCACATGTCCATACCATCTCAGCCTTCTCTCCTGTACACCACAACTTACCTCTCTTATACCCAGTTTCTTTCTCAACTCATCCATGCTTGGTCGTTCACGCACATTGACATTGCACATCCAATGGAGCACACTTGCTTCATTTCTCTCCAGCCATCACATATCCTCTGCAGTTGCCGCCCATGTCTCACTACCATGCAGCATCACGCATCTCACACAGGCATCATATAACCGTCCTTTCGTATGCAGGGAGAAACCCTTCTTTATCAACAAAGGAAGCAGCTCCCTAAACTTCTTCCAACCCGTCCTTATTCTAGATACTATGGCCTCAGAGCACCCCATCCCATGTTAATCTGATCACCTAGGTACCGGAAGCTATCAACCACTTCTATAGAACTCACCTGCATTGGAAAAATGTGTCTATCTCTGCGATTAATACTGCCATCTTTCCCTGTACATCTACTGCATACGTAGTTTTCCCTATCTGTTAGTTTGCCTGCTATTCCACTACATCTCTTGTGTACCCAAAATCTGCATTGCGTACATTTTATGGAATTTATGCCAGTTCCTTTCCTACATATCGAACATGGCCATTTCCCTGATGGAATCGGAGTATTGTCCTCTCTTCTACTTATCAATACTTTTGTCTTAGCTATGTTCACTCTCAGTCCTCTTAATTCCAAACTGCTGTTTCTATAGCCAGAATTTATTCTCTAGCTCCTCTACTGATTCTGCTATAAGAGCCAGATCATCAGCATATAGAAGTTCCCATGGGCATCCAGTCTTAAACTCTTCTGTTATGGCTTGGAGGACTATAATGAACAAGAGCGGGCTGAGGACCGAACCCTGATGTACACCTACTTGTATCTGGAATTCCTCACTAAACTCCATACCTACTCTCACTTTACTGACAGCACCCCTGTACATAGCTTGCACTGCCCTCACAAGCCATTCCTCTACACCTAGTTTCCTTAGGGACCACCAGATGACAGATTGGGGTACCTTATCAAAGGCCTTCTCTAGGTCAACAAAAGCTAAGTATAGTGGCTTATTCTTCTCTAAGAACTTCTCTTGTAGTTGCCTCACTAAGAAGAGAGCATCTGTTGTACTTTTCTGAGGCACACAACCAAGCTGCATCTCATATCAGAGAGAATACAACTAGTATGTACCTCTAAACCACTATTATCCCTCGCCTTCCATACACCTTTGCGCCAGCCCACACTGTATAGTGGTTGTGTTGGTATCACGACAAAAAGCACCCAGCCCACACTGTAGAGTGGTCATGTAGGTGTCATGACAAAAAGTACCCAGCACACACTGTAAATGTGGTTGGCATTAGAAAGGGCATCAACCTGTAGAAACCAAGCCAGAAATAGGACAACCCGTCTAACCCATGTTAAACAATGAATATAGATTAAGATATCCTAGTTGCGTGCAGAATCATCATTATCGTTGTTTCCTTGCTAGCAAGGGTTGAACTGAATATGTAGAAAAAAGAAATGTTGGTAGCACATGTGGTCTCTGAATGTAAGATGCTTGCTGAAAAACATAGGAACTGGAGACATGACAAAGTTGCTTCAATCTTACATTGACTTATGTGTAAAATATTTGAATTTGTTCACATGAAGAAGTGATATAACCACAAACCAGAATGTAATCTTGAAAACAACCATCGTCATCATCACTGCTTAATATCTATTTTCCATGCTTGCATGGGTTAAAGAGGTTGTCCTATGATGAAGCTAGCCTAGCCAGATCAGGAGACTATCTCTTGCTTATTGAGATCTGTTTTTGGTTTGGTTTTCTAAGACTGGATGTCCTTCCTAATGCCAACCATATTATAGCATATTCTGGGAACTTTTCTCATGGCACCATTACTACCACTTTACAGAGTGGACTGGGTGCTTTCTATCATGACATCAGGACGACCACCTAACAGGGTGGACTGGGTGCCTTTATGTCATGGTAGTCGCATGACCACCTTACAGAGTGGTGCATGTAAAAGTATTATGGGATATAAAGATTTAAATGGATAAGCAAATGAAGCATTCATGCCCAAATATTGCTAAACTCAATAGAACGAAAATAGTGTATTAGCTTATTGAGACTGCTTGTCCATTAGATACTAGAATGGTAAATAAATGAGAGAAAATAAAAAAGGTGCCCAGACCTGAAACAGGAAATGCAGAGAATCTGGAATTGCTGCAAAATTGTTCTTCATCCACTTATTCCTGAGAGGGTTGTAGGGTAGAGTCCACAAACACTCCTTCCGGTGGGTCCTGTCAGATGCAACCATCTCCAACTGATCCCCAAGCAAGACCAGCCAAGCTCATGGATGTTATCCAACCATCTTGCTCAGAGTCTACCCCTGGGTCACTAACTGGTTGGTTTTGCCTGAAAAATCTTTCCAGCGATTCTTTGCAAAGTTGTTATCATCCCAAATGTAATATAAGCCTTAGGGACAGTGCCTAGAAGTTTGGATAGGAAGGCAGCCCTTAAATACTGATGATTATGATAATACACCTCTATTATGAATTATGCTATGTTAGTGCTACTGCTAATATATATATATATAAGGGTAAAGATCCCCTTCAGTCACGAATGACCATGGGATTTGTACCTAGAAAGTTCTCACCAAGGCACAAGTCCAGGCTAGGTCGCCTGTGCATACCAGTCTCCCCACTCTATTCCACCGATGTTTTCCAAGGGAAAGGCAATGACCTACATAGCATGGCACCAGTGACATCACAACTCATTTGTACAGCTGAGTAAACTGGAGCAACATGAAACAAAGTGTCTTGCTCAAGGACACAACACATTACCTGGTCTGAGAATCAAACTCACAACTTCTTGATTGCAAGCCCAATGTTCTAACTACTAAGCCATGCGACTTCACACACACACACACATATATATATATACACACGTGTATACAAAATGTACATTTCTTTCTATAAAAATAGGTGCATTTATGCCCCCACCCTTATACAGGTAGTTGAAAACAACTACACATTCACCACCCTTCCCCTATCCCAAAGATTGTATACAGCCCCTCCACTGCAAAACAAGGAACAACCATATTAATAATAATAGTTTGATTATTGTGGTGGTGGTGAAAAAGAACATAAAAAAAGAAACAAACAAACATGAATGGAAAAAATATGTCAGTAGAGCTGGTTAGTAAGTACAAGATGATACACATGCACACAATATAGATTACACACACACATATATATATATATACACACACACACACATATATACACACACACACACATATATATATATATACACACACACACATATTTGTTTTGCTTTTATATCCTTTCTGTATTCTCTAATTTCAGATATATTATTTTTACAAATCTATATAATATGACACATACACACACACACCACACACACCACACATGTATGCAAGCATGGAAAAGCAGCCGTAAAATGATGATGATATATATATATATAGACACTCACACATCTACATATAGGTATACACACATATATATATAAACCCACAAACATATATATATACATATATATATATATATATATATATACATATATAAGTGAAGTCAGACATGAGCAGTGATTAAATCAATTAAACCAGCAACCCCACCAAACCTGCTTTGTGAGGAGGGTGGTTTTCAAACACCTTACAGGATCACAGACAAAATCTATCAAAGGGTGGATGAACTCAGGTGAATCAAAGGCCATCCAATGTGTCTAAATGCAAATTCATATATATTTGTATGTGTATACCGCTTTACATCCATTTTCCCATGGTTGCATGGATTGGACAAGTTATATATATATATGTGTGTATGTATATATATATATATATATATGATAACTTTGAGTAGAGTATGTATTGGTTGTTTACTGACACTTCAGTATGCAGGTTAGAGCACTCAACGGGGTGCGCAGGTGGGTCAGTTTACTCCGGAGTAATGTAAAAATAAGAAGTGTAAGTCAACAGGTTAAAATTAACTTTGTTTATTCATATTTGCTGCTATATATATTTCGGTGATAATCATTATTGAACAGCTATGACCTCATCAGGCATTTAGAATTTGAACAGAAAAAAACAGGAAAACATAATGTTGGAATACATTGATCTTTTACTAGTTAGAAAATAGGATAGACAGATAGTTGTGAATGTTAAGTCCTTCCTCGGAGAAGAATGCACTGCCCAAATAAGTTAGTAACTAGTGATATCAGAATAAGAACAAGAGAGAACAAAAGGCTTAGAAGAATCTGAAGAAGGAGAGCAAGGAAATTAAAGGACCTCTTAGTAAAATGTAGGTTCAGATTGATTGCCAATGCTATGAAAATAACAGAAAGAGTTTTAGCACCACTAATTAAAGAAAGAGCCAAATTAGATGAGATGCAGTTTGGTTTTGTGCCAAGGAGAAGCACCACAGATACCCTCTTCTTAGTGAGACAGCTACAAGAGAAGTCTCTAAGTGTAAGCCATGGTTGGCTTTGGTTGATCTGGAGAAGGCCTTTGACAGAGTACTATGATCTGTCATCTGGTGGTCCTTAAGGAAACTAGGTGTAGAAGAATGGTTTGTGAGAGCAGTGAAAACCATATACAGAAGTGAGAATAGGAAGTGAGTTTAGTGAAGAATGCAGCACCCAACATAAGTTAGTTACTAGTGATATCAGAATATACACAAGACAAAACCAAAACGTAAAAGAATCTGGGAAAGGTGAGTAGGTTCAGAAAAGCTCTATGAAATGTATATGATGTGAGGGAGGAGGATAAAAATATATATGACATAGAGGACAATTGGAACTTCCCATGCTTGTTTCATCCTTCTTGCTTAGAGGAGAAGGTTTGTTGTGGTACCACAAATTGCCAGTCAACCGAATCCTGTGTCTTCTTCATGATGTTAGCTTTCATTATCATGTTTTCTCTGCCACACGTATTGATTTTGAATGCTCTGCAGCTGTCATCCTTCATAAACATCACATATCCATGATCACTCTTATACTCAGCTTTTCTCTCAATTTGTTTATGCTTCATTGTTAATGCACCCTAGCATCAGAACATGCTCACCTCATATTTCCAGTCTCCACAAATTCTCTGCATTCAAGGTCCAGGTTTCACTTTCATGCAGTATCATATCTCTCACAAAAGCATCATAATATGTATCCAGTAGAGGTAATAGCTCCCTAAACTTTTTCCCAAAATTTTCACTCTAGCTACTGTACTTTCAGAATACCTACCCCACTGCTAACTAACTAACTTATGAAGGAGAAGCTGTTAACCACATCTCGGGATGTGCTTGTAGGCTGTTGTTGCTTATTGGTCCTGTGCAGCTACCACATACAAAGATTATATTCTGATAGCCAGCCTGAGATCCTGCTACATCTCTCCTTTCGTGCATACTGAGCATGGCCATTTACTCAATGATATCAGAGCCCTGCCATTTTTCCAATCCATTAGGACTTTAGTTTGATGACTTTGAGACCTTTTGGTTACATATGTTGCTTTCAAGTCTGGAATTTCTTCTCTATTTCATTTACCACATATTCACCTTTGAGGACTAGGTCATCTTCATATAGAAGTTCCCATGGGCAGCCAATCTTAAACTTTTCTGTTATGACCTGGAGGTTTAAAATAAACAAATGGAGTCTGATGGCAGAGCTCTGATGAGCCCTGTCAAATGCTTTTTCCAGTTCAATGAACATTAGGTAGAGGGCTTTTCTGCAGTTCTCTCACAAGGTAGCATCAGTGCAGTCTCTATCTGGCACAAAGCCAAATTGCATCTTATCTAGATTAATTGTATGGTCCATCAATTTGATATCTCTAGTTTTGTCAATCTAGTGCCCTTGTAGCAGTTGACAATGATGCTGCTATGTCAGTCATTGGGCATGACACCATCCTATATTACCTAAGCAGCATGAAACAAGCATGAGGAGTAAAGATGCAGAGAGGTGTAACAACATTTTGGTACCTCCTGCTAATATGCTCTGACCCAGCTCCACCTTATCTGCTTTCCCCATATGTTAGTCTCTCCCTGTGCGCACCTAATTTTCCCCTCTTCTCATATCTAAATCTTCCACCATAGTCTCCCCCTCATTCATATCTTTGACTCCCCTTTCTTCATCCACTCTATGCCAGTATGGAAAGATGGACGCCCTCCCTCTCATTGTACTGCCAATGACACTCACTCTCTGCATGACTACCCCTACAACCCACTGCTTACTCTCCCTTTTCATCTCTCCTTGTGGGAGGAATCCTTCTCTCAACAAACAACATGTAGCTTTTCCCCATTCCCCACCACTACCTTTCCCAACCTAGCTGAGAACAGACATGTCCTAGTATTGTAAAGTGGTAGTACTGGTGCCATGATAAAATGCAGCCAGCCCACTCTGTAAAGTGGTAGTACTGGTGCCATGATAAAATGCAGCCAGCCCACTCTGTAAAGTGGTAGTACTGGTGCCATGATAAAATGCAGCCAGCCCACTCTGTAAAGTGGTAGTACTGGTGCCATGATAAAATGCAGCCAGCCCACTCTGTAAAGTGGTAGTACTGGTGCCATGATAAAATGCAGCCAGCCCACTCTGTAAAGTGGTAGTGCTGTTGCCATGATAAAATGCAGCCAGCCCACTCTGTAAAGTGGTAGTACTGGTGCCATGATAAAATGCAGCCAGCCCACTCTGTAAAGTGGTAGTGCTGTTGCCACAATAAAAATTATCCCGTTTTTTCCTATGTATTAAAACTTTGGTCTTTGCTACATTTACTCTGAGCCCTTTTGTTTCTAAGTTCTGCTTCCACAACTGGAATTTCTTCTCTAGTCTGTCACTCTACCTCTCTTCAAGGCCATCTCCCTTATCCAAACAGTTGCTCTCACTCTCTCCCTCTCCTTCCCTCTTGGCAAAGAACATGTAGTGGCATTTGTTACACATGCCACTTTCTCTATATGCTCATCTCCAACCCCCATCACTACCTTTCTCTGAGGACACAACATTCATCTTAGTGTTGGTGTCAATAAAATGCACTCCATCTGCACTTTAAAGTGGTAGCACTAGTGACATAATTAAATGCATTCAGTCCACACTGTAAACTGGTAGTGCTAGTGTTACAATGCACCCAGTACACTTTGTAAAGTGGGTGGGATTAGGAAGAGCATGTGTTTATATACATATATATATACATACACACACACACACACATATATATATATATATATATATATATACAAACACACACACACACACACACATATATATATATATATATATATATATACACACACACACACACACATATATATAAGATGGGTTTTGCAGTTTCCTTCTACCAAATTTCATCAACATGGCATGGTTGACCTAAGGTTATAGTAGATAACACTTGCCCAAGGTGCCGCACAGTGGGATTGAATCTGAAACCACCTGGCTGCAAAGTCAACTCCTTAACCACATGCCCATGACTGCTTATATGAATATGTGCTCTCACAGTAGAATCAAGTTTGGCCAAAACAAATTTTAACGCATTTAAGATGATGATGATGATTAAAATATCTACATCACCACACAAATGCTACTGACAATTTAAATTTTGTTCATATATCTATACATAATTTCAATGACTGCTGCAGCTGTTAAAGGATAAAAAACAACAACAATAAAAAAAAAAAGAGAGGTTTTAAAAAAATGGAAGTACAGCAATTTAAAACGATTCAAAAATAAAACATTAGTAAAGCAAAAAATACATCATGATAATGTTAAATGTTGCTTTATTATTTTCAGTTCAAAACCTACCTTGCTCAGTTATGCCTGTCATTCCTTTGAGCTTCATAAAATAAATAATAGTAATATACTGAGAATGGTGGTTTCAATTTAGTTGACTACACTCTTTCCCACAGAATTGTAAGGTGTGATGAATTGTAAGGTGTGAATAATAAATGGAAAATGCATTAGATTTTTAAAAATCTAAATATTGTGAATATATATTGTATAACATGTAGCTTTTGTATAGATCAAATAAAATATATAGCTTTCATCCTCTCCAGGCTGATAAATATGTACCATTCCAGTACTGGGGTTCATTTTTCTTCTGCATCTCTTTCTTACACCCCTTCTATCACTCTCTCCCTCCTTCTCTGGAGGAAACAGGCTGTATTCAGACCAGGTTTAAAATGCCCAAGACATGCTGTATAACACAATGGCACAACCTATGACTATATCAAGTGTTATGGATCCAAACATACATACAAATAAATATTAGACTTTTGACTGTATCCCTCTTTTAAAATGTGTGACTCTGTGCTTATATACAAAACTCAGTATTAGTAGGGCATTGGACAACCTGCTTTGTGGCATACAGTTAGGAACCTTTACATTCTGAGTTCAAATCCTGCTGTGGTTAGCTTTGCTTTTCATCATTACGGGGTTGATAAAATAAGGTACCAGTAACACTCTGGGGTTCATTTAATCACCTTAGCCCCTTCCTTTCAAAATTGCTGGCCTTGTGCCAAAATGTGGAAACAGTTATTATGGTGATGACTGTGGATTTGAAGGATCATTAGAATGTTGGACAAAATGCTTTACCATATTTTTGCCGTCAATCAAGCTATGTAAGCTAGCATCTATTGGCTAGCATGAAGAAATTTTGTTCTGTTTAAAAGATAAGAATGACAGATGAGCAAAAGGGTGATTTCTATGAGAACCTTTTGTGGATCACCTCAGTTACAAGTGACAAGGATTGGGAATGTTATGAAAATTTGCTGAAAGGGGAGAATATGTGGGACAAAAACAGATTGCTCCCATTAGACCCAACAGAGAGACTAGCTAGTGAGGTCAACAATTATAAGGTCAAAAGTGCTGTTGTGGCTATGAGAAAGAGAAAAGTTGCCATACCTTCAAGGATTATCAATAAGATGCTGAAAATAACTGGCAAAGTAAGACAAGAGCTAATCCACTCATATAGTCAACCAGAGACTAACGAATTTTCAACTTCCTCTCTTGATGTTAATGTAAGGCCATGAAAACTCCTAAACAAATAATAACCAGAAGGAGCAAGGTTGGTAGAATATAGTAGACAAAGCAATATTCTCAAGCTAAGTTCCGCTAGGAGGTTCTTAGTTTCTTTTGTAGTATGTGGACAAGCATTATGTGATGGAGAATAACTCCAAAGGTATTTTCAAATGCTGAAGTTGTTGGTAGTAAACTTCAGCTGTGATTGTTTGATTGTTGTTTAACTGTTAACAGTTCATAATTGTTTCTACTTTAGGCACAAGGCCAGCAATTACCCAGTACATTACTGGTACTTTATTTTATCGACCCCGTAAGGATGAAAGGTAAAGTTAACCTCGGCGGGATTTGAACTCAGTCATAATGAACTATTTCTTGTATAATCCATCAAACATTTAACAGGATCTCTTTTGGATGCAAGTCCTCTTCTTGGCTGTCTAAGCTACTGATGGTGGCCCTTAACATTGTAATAAAGGATCCACTTCTAATCTCTAGAAATAATGCTGTCCCAAAAAAGGGTACCCAAGTTGTGTATACATTGTTAGCAATTATCTACAGGTAGATTGTGTGGGACCCATTTTTAAGCCATGAAAATTTTTCCAAGCCTTTTCAAGGTCACACAGAACAGTCATATGGCTGACATTGAAATGCCTGCTGAGTTCCTTAGTTGTAATGGCAATATTTGCTGTAACAATCACTTTTAGGGCCTTTTGTATCTAGTCTGTTTGAACAACTCTCTCTTGGCTCATCCTTATATATATCTGGTTCGGTGGGACACACCATGGTCACCCGGATAGTTAACCAAGTCGTACAGAATGGGGTTGTTCCGAAGGAGTGGCGTAGCAGCATCATCGTTAACTGCTATAAGGGAAAAGGAGATGCCCTAGATAGGAGTAACTATAGAGGCATTAAATTAATCGACCAGGTCATGAAGGTCACGGAAAAAGTAATAGCGCAACTAATCAGAGAGAGAATTGATCTAGATGAAATGCAGTTCGGATTTGTGTCAGGCAAAAGTACCACAGACGCTCTTTTCATTGTACGACAACTACAGGAGAAGTACCTAGCTAAAAGTAAACCCCTATACTTAGCTTTCGTCGACTTGGAGAAAGCCTTCGACAGAGTCCCCCGTTCCATTATCTGGTGGTCTCTTAGAAAACTAGGTGTTGACGAATGGCTTGTGAGAGCTATACAAGCCATGTATAAAGAAACAGTCAGTAAGGTTAGAATTAGCAACGAATATAGTGAAGAGTTTAGCGTAAAAGTTGGTGTCCATCAGGGCTCTGTTCTTAGCCCCCTACTATTTATTATTGCCCTTCAGGCTATAACAGAGGAGTTCAAGACCGGCTGCCCATGGGAACTCCTATACGCAGATGATCTAACGCTCATAGCTGAATCAATGACCGAACTAGAGAAGAAATTCCAAACATGGAAGCACGGCCTAGAATCAAAAGGCCTTAAAATTAACCTGGCTAAGACTAAAGTTCTAGTTTGTAGGAAAGAAAATATGGCGGCAGTCCCATCTGGGAAATGGCCATGCTCAGTGTGTAGGAAAGGCGTAGGTAGAAACTCCATTTTATGTCCCAAATGCAAAGTATGGGTGCATAAAAGATGTAGTGGGATCACAGGTAAGCTAACTAAGAACATAGATTTTACATGTGGCCGGTGCTCTGGTGCAATAAGTAGCAGCAAGTGCCCACAAAATACTAGCTCCTTCAACTGCGCAGAGGGTTCTATAGAAATAGTGGACAGCTTCCGTTACCTGGGTGACAAAATCAGCAGTGGGGGAGGGTGCTCTGAAAGTACAGTAGCTAGAGTCAGAACTGGATGGAAAAAGTTCAGAGAGCTTATACCACTATTAGCCGCTAGAGGGTTCTCCCTAAAAATGAAAGGCAGGTTATACGATGCCTGCATACGAACAGCAATGCTGCATGGCAGTGAGACCTGGGCATTGTGTGCAGAGGATATACGCAGACTAGAGAGGAACGAAGCTTGCATGCTCCGCTGGATGTGCAATAGTAATATACGTGAACGGCAAAGCATAAACGAACTAAGGAAAAAATTAGAAATAAGAGGGATCAGATGTTGTTTACTCGAGAGAAGGCTACGTTGGTACGGTCACGTGATGCGCATGAAAGACGACAGCTGTATAACAAAGTGCAGGGCAATAAAGATAGACGGTAGCCACGGAGTAGGCAGACCCAGAAAAACATGGGACGAGCTGATAAATTCCGACCTCACACGCTTACACCTCTCCAAGACAATGTCACTGGACCGAGACCTTTGGCGGTACTCAGTAATAGAGAAGACCCGCCTTACCTAAATACAAAGTAAAAACCTACTACAGTCAGTAGGCATCTCTATCAAAACACCCCCCGTCCCACCACCTCCACCCCATCCACACCGCCCCTTTCAATGTACAGTTATGTTGGTCCCACAACATCCAGGCCGAAACAAATGAGATCGTGTAGGTGTCACGACAAAAACACACAGTCCACGCTGTAAATGTGGCCGTGTAGGCAACACGGTAAAAACATCCCAGCCCCACACTGTAAATGTGGTTGGTGTTAGGAAGGGCATCCAGCTGTAGAAAACCCGCCAGACAGTCCTATGCGAGCAAGACAACCACTCTTGCCTCAAATGGGAAAACCCCCGTCCAAACCCATGCAAGCATGGAACACGGACGCTAAACCTGATGATGATGATGATATATATATGAAAAAATGGGGAGAAGAATACTGCTGGTTGCACATGGATAACATGTAATAAAATAAGTCCCTCATCAGTGATTTGCCGACAATCATCGATATTTCATTGCATTAAAAATCATATACCTCACGTCGGTGCAATAATAACTAAATTAAGTTATTAGGACAATTAAAACGCGTAAAGCGAGTGAAACAAGATAACAACAAAGAGGATAGCTAACCGTAGAAGGAAGGGAACAAGCTTCATAGTTATTCTGTTAGCATAAGCTAGGTGAATATATGAGCGCTTAGAAAAAAGACCTTTCAGGAGCGAATTCAAATGTGAGAAAGAGAGGAAATGATTTCGTCGCGAACGGGGTGAAGTGAGAAGAGGAGAAACAGTGAGTGAGTGAGTGGAAGTGTGAGGAAGAGTTAACTGACATGACAGAGGGGGCGAAAGAAAGTAGGAGAAACAGAGAGAGCGAGGGAGCAGTAAGAGAGAGAGAGAGAAAAAAACAGAATCGCAGTTTAGGTAAATATATGTGAAAAAATGGGGAGAAGAATACTGCTGGTTGCACATATACATATATATATATACATATATATATATATATACATATATATATATATATATATATATATATATATACATATATATATACATATATATATAAATATATATATAAATATATATATAAATATATATATAAATATATATATAAATATATATATAAATATATATCATCATCATCATCATCATCAACGTTTAACGTCCGTGTTCCACGCTTGCATGGGTTTGGACGGGGGTAGTCCCACTTGAGGCAAGAGTGATTGTCTTGCTCGCATACGTCTGTCTGGCAGGTTTTCTACAGTTGGATGCCCTTCCTAACACCAACCACATTTACAGTGTGGGTCTGGGAGGTTTTTACCGTGTTGCCTACACGGCCACATTACAGCGTGGACTGTGTGTTTTTTTGTCGTGACACCTACACGATCTCATTTGTTTCGGCCTGGATGGCGCGGCACCAACATAACTTTACATAGAACGGGGTGGTGTGGATGGGGTGGGGGTGGTGGTGGTGGGACGGGGTGTATTTTGTTAGAGATGCCTACTGGCTGGAGTAGGTTTTACTATATATTTAGGTAAGGCGGGTCTTCTCTGTTACTGAGTACCGCCAAAGGTCTCGGTCCAGTGACATTGTCTTGGAGAGGTGTAAGTGTGTGATGTCGGAGTTTATCAGCTCGTCCCAGGTTTTTCTAGGTCTACCTATTCCGTGACTACCGTCTATCTTTATTGCCCTGCACTTTGTTATACAGCTATCGACTTTCATGCGCATCACGTGTCCATACCAACGTAGCCTTCTCTCGAGTAAACAACATCTGATCCCTCTTATCTCTAATTTTTTCCTTAGTTCGTTTATGCTTTGCCGTTCACGTATATTACTGTTACACATCCAGCGGAGCATGCAAGCTTCGTTCCTCTCTAGTCTGCGTATATCCTCTGCACACAATGCCCAGGTCTCACTGCCATGCAGCATTGCTGTTCGTATGCAGGCATCGTACAACCTGCCTTTCATTTTTAGGGAGAACCCTTTAGCAGCTAATAGTGGTATAAGCTCTCTGAACTTTTTCCAACCAGTTCTGACTCTAGCTACAGTACTTTCAGAGCACCCTCCCCCACTGCTGATTTTATCGCCCAGGTAACGGAAGCTGTCCACTATTTCTATAGAACCCTCTGCGCAATTGAAAGAGCTAGTATTTTGTGGGCACTTGCTGCTACTTATTGCACCAGAACACCGGCCACATGTAAAATCTATGTTCTTAGTTAGCTTACCTGTGATCCCACTACATCTTTTATGCACCCATACTTTGCATTTAGGACATAAAATGGAGTTTCTACCTAAAATATATATATAAATATATATATATACATATATATATAAATATATATATATACATATAAATATATATATATACATATATATATATATATATATACATATATATATAAATATATATATACATATATATATAAATATATATATACATATATATATAAATATATATATATACATATATATATAAATATATATATATATACATATATATATAAATATATATATATATACATATATATATAAATATATATATATATACATATATATATAAATATATATATATATACATATATATATAAATATATATATATATACATATATATATAAATATATATATATATACATATATATATAAATATATATATATATACATATATATATAAATATATATATATATACATATATATATAAATATATATATATATACATATATATATAAATATATATATATACATATATATATAAATATATATATATACATATATATATAAATATATATATATACATATATATATAAATATATATATATACATATATATATAAATATATATATATACATATATATATAAATATATATATATACATATATATATAAATATATATATATATATATATATATATAAATATATATATATACATATATATATAAATATATATATATATACATATATATATAAATATATACATATATATATAAATATATATATACATATATATATAAATAAATATATATATATATATAAATATATATATACATATATATATAAATAAATATATATATATATATAAATACATATATACATATATATATAAATAAATATATAT
>OZ024741.1:76918536-76921036 GCA_964016885.1 Eledone cirrhosa | reverse complement strand
TTCCAATCATAAACATCCCATCTATTATCCAGAGATAATATGTGATTTGAGGAAGATTTAGCTGTTATTTCTCGCAGCCATGAATATGATTCATCATTGCCTCTGTTAAGAACTTTTCCGAACATGAGTGACAGAGCAGAATCTGTAATTGACAATGAAATTGTTGCCAACATACCAGCTGAAGTGTAAATTAACAGGTTGTTGCTCGTCGATCATACATACGTACATACATACATATTCACACACATACATATACACACACATATGTACGTAATGGAGTAGTGGTTGCTGCAGACATATAGAAACCACGTAATATGATGTCTATTGCCTCCATACCAGTAATTAGTATAGATTTATTATGTATGGGAGTGTGTTTCTGGGTATAGTTCTGCAGGATATGATTATTATTTTTACTTTATTGTCTAATGTGGTATGAATATGGAAAGTTATGTCATGTTTAAGTGTGTCGACCGTAGTTAAATGAGTTCGTAGACATCGTTTGTTTGGATTCACATTATTCGTGTTTATCATAAGGAGTTTAACAATTATGATTATATCATCATCACCGTTTAACTTTCATTTGTCCACGCTAGCATGGGTTAGACGAGTTGTCCCGTTGTGAGACAAGTCCGATCAGATGGCTGTCTTGCTTATACAAAACTGTTTCTGGCTTGGTTTCTTATGCTGGATGCTCTTCCTAACGCCAACCACATTTACAGTGTGTACTGGGTGCTTCTTATCGTGCCACAAAAACGACCACTTTACAGTGTGAGCTGGACGCTTTTTGTCATGGCACCTACACGACCACTTTGCAGTGTGGGCTTGGTGCTTTTTGTCGTGGCTCCAAAATGAGCACTTTACAATGTGGATTGGGGGCTGTAGTGAGGGAGGTAGTGGGGATTGGAGAGGTAGATTTATGGTGGGGCATTTATCTACTGAAGGGTGGGGGTGTAAGGACGGATGTGAGGTGTGGGGTATTATTGACTGATTCACCTGCCCTGCTGATCCCTTGCATCCCCAATACTATCTCAACCCAGGAAAGCCTGGTGCATTCTAATATGAAAGTCACCACCCACCCACTTGTTCCAAGCAGTATATATACATCCTTTTTAGGCCATCAAGAGAAACCGGGTACACTCCACAATATCAGACACCATTCACTTGCTTCAAGGCCACCATTATGGCCCTCCCCCTCCAGCAGTGCAATGACTGTACTCCAGCTCAAACCCCCCATCAATGCCTCCCTAACAAGACTAAGAGCACTGCACCTGAGTGTGGTAATAATGTAGTGCTGGAGCCATAACAAAAGCACCCAGTCCACCTTGTAAGGTGGTAGTGCCTGGGCCATGATAAAATGCTTCCAGTACATGCTTTAAAGTGGTTGGTATTAGGAAGGGCATCCAGCTATAGAAAACATGCGCCCAGTACACGCTGTAAAAGGGTTCATGTTAGGGGAAAGGCATCCAACCATAGAAACCAAACCAAAACAAAACATAGGAGCAGGACCTAACCGCAGCACATGACATATATATATATATATATATATATATATATATATATATATATATATATATATATATAAACGTTTATGAGGTAGACCCACAGACCTACAATAAGCTGGCAAAAAATACCATCACGACCACCTACAAAAAGGTAATAGAGAGGGCGCTGACTGAGACAAACGCGGCCGGAAAAGAAATCGCCAAGTCCCTTAAATTACATGACCGAACCGAACCTTTAAGGGTAAAGACCCCGCACTTTACCCTGAAGGACCATAAGGGAAACTTCCTCAACAAACCATCAGTCAGACTTATCAACCCCACTCGCTCTGACATCGGCTCTATCAGTAAGAAGATCCTGGATAGAGTTCTACCATTATTGCGGGCAGCCTCACCACTTCCACTCTGGAGTAGAACATCTGAGGCAATATCATGGTTCCAAGAATTACCCGATAAACACCACACTCGCTTCCTGCAACTCGACATAGAAAACTACTATGCCTCTATCTCGGAGCCCCTCCTGAAGGACGCAATTAACTTTGCCAGGAATTTTACCACCATTACCGATGCCGAGCAAGTTATTATCCTCCACGCTCGTAAGACCTTTCTATACCACGGTGGATCTTACTGGATCAACAAGAAATCTCAGACCCCATTTGACGTTAGCATGGGGGCGAGTGACTCGGCTGAAATTAGCGACCTTGTGGGCCTGTACATCCTACATAACCTGAAGAACCTCTTTACCGGCCTTACTGGAGTTTTATACCGAGACGACGGCCTCTTCGCCCTGCATAAGGTTAGCCCCAGAACCACCGATGGGTTTCGGAAAAACTTAAGCTCTTTCTTCTCTAATCTAGGATTTAGTATAACTATAGATTCTAATTTGACTAGGGCCAACTTCTTAGATGTCACTCTCGACCTAGATACTTCCCTCTATTACCCGTACCACAAACCTAACGAGTCCCTTAAATATATTAATGTTAATTCAAACCACCCCCAAA
>OZ024741.1:76908536-76913536 GCA_964016885.1 Eledone cirrhosa | reverse complement strand
GAAATGAGGAAGGCTCCAGAATCCTGGAATTCTGTGATGCAAATAACCTAACTATCTGTAACACTAACTTCAAAAAACGTGACAATCACCTGATCACCTATAGATCAGGGGAACACACAAGCCAGGTAGATTATATCCTTACCAGAAGACGTGACAGAGTGTCTGTTGTAAACACTAAATCCCTCCCCCATGAAGAATGCACCTCCCAACATAGACTGATAATTAGCGACCTCATAGTCAGGACGAGACGTACTCGACAGCAGAAGAGGACTATCCTCAGGAGAAAAATATGGAAACTAAAGGACCCCACAGCCAGAAATAAATTTCAAAGCATATTACTTGATGCTTTCGACAGTAAGGAAGAGCATCTAGAATCGGACAATATAGAGGGACAGTGGGAATTTCTGAAAGCAAACCTGCTGTTGGCGACAGACGAAGTCTGTGGCTGGAGCAGGCCTGTAAGCAGGAGGAGAGTAGCTTGGTGGTGGAACAGTAGGGTGGAGGGGTCAATTAAGGCCAAAAAGCAGGCTTGGAAAGTATGGCGGGATGGGGGAAGTAGAGTAGACTATCAAGTGGCCAGGAGGGAAGCTAGGAGAGAAGTGTACTTAGCAAGAAGGGAAGCTGAGGAAAGAAAGTTCAAGCATGTTCTACAACGCGATTACCAAAAACGTGAGGTGTTCAGGATTGCCAGGCAATGCGTCAAGGAAAACCGTGATATTGTCGGGGAGAAGTGTGTACTTAACGATGATGGCATACTTGCCATCACCGACGCTGATAAGAAGGTAGCTTGGAAGTGTCACTATGAAAGGCTACTAAATGAGGAGAATAAATGGGAGAAAGACAGTCTCCCCCATATCGACCCGATAGAGGGACCAGCAGTGTTAGTCGAGGGGAGTATAATAAGTAAGGCAATCAAGGATATGAAGACTGGTAAGGCGGCTGGGCCTTCGGAAATAGTTGCTGAGATGCTGAAGGCATCTGGCACGGTGGGACACACCATGGTCACCCGCATAGTTAACCAAGTCGTACAGAATGGGGTTGTTCCGAAGGACTGGCATAGCAGCATCATCGTTAACTGTTATAAGGGTAAAGGAGACGCCCTAGATAGGAGTAACTATAGAGGCATTAAATTAATCGACCAGGTCATGAAGGTCACGGAAAAAGTAATAGCGCAACTAATCAGAGAGAGAATTGACCTAGATGAAATACAGTTCGGGTTTGTGTCAGGCAAAAGCACCACAGACGCCCTTTTCATAGTACGACAACTACAGGAGAAGTACCTAGCTAAAGGTAGACCCCTCTACTTAGCTTTTGTCGACCTGGAGAAAGCCTTCGACAGAGTCCCCCGCTCCATTATCTGGTGGGCTCTTAAAAAACTAGGCGTTGATGAATGGCTTGTGAGGGCTATACAAGCCATGTATAAAGAAACAGTCAGCAAGGTTAGAATTAACAACGAATATAGTGAAGAGTTTAGCGTAAAAGTTGGCGTCCATCAGGGCTCTGTTCTCAGCCCCCTACTATTTATTATTGCCCTTCAGGCTATAACAGAGGAGTTCAAGACAGGCTGCCCATGGGAACTCCTATACGCAGACGACCTGACACTCATAGCGGAATCAATGGCCGAGCTAGAGAAGAAATTCCAAACATGGAAGCACGGCCTAGAGTCAAAAGGACTTAAAATTAACCTGGCTAAGACCAAAGTTCTAGTTTGTAGGAAAGAAAACAAGGCGGCGGTCCCTTCTGGGAAATGGTCGTGCTCGGTGTGTAGGAAAGGCGTAGGTAGAAACTCCATTTTATGTCCTAAATGCAAAGTATGGGTGCATAAAAGATGTAGTGGGATCACAGGTAAGCTAACTAAGAACATAGATTTTACATGTGGCCGGTGTTCTGGTGCAATAAGTAGCAGCAAGTGCCCACAAAATACTAGCTCTTTCAATTGCGCAGAGGGTTCTATAGAAATAGTGGACAGCTTCCGTTACCTGGGCGATAAAATCAGCAGTGGGGGAGGGTGCTCTGAAAGTACTGTAGCTAGAGTCAGAACTGGTTGGAAAAAGTTCAGAGAGCTTATACCACTATTAGCTGCTAAAGGGTTCTCCCTAAAAATGAAAGGCAGGTTGTACGATGCCTGCATACGAACAGCAATGTTGCATGGTAGTGAGACCTGGGCATTGTGTGCAGAGGATATACGCAGACTAGAGAGGAACGAAGCTTGCATGCTCCGCTGGATGTGTAACAGTAATATACGTGAACGGCAAAGCATAAACGAACTAAGGAAAAAATTAGAGATAAGAGGGATCAGATGTTGTTTACTCGAGAGAAGGCTGCGTTGGTATGGACACGTGATGCGCATGAAAGTCGATAGCTGTATAACAAAGTGCAGGGCAATAAAGATAGACGGTAGCCACGGAATAGGCAGACCTAGAAAAACATGGGATGAGCTGATAAACTCCGACCTCACACACTTACACCTCTCCAAGACAATGTCACTGGACCGAGACCTTTGGCGGTACTCAGTAACAGAGAAGACCCGCCTTGCCAGTAGGCATCTCTAACAAAATACACCCCGTCCCGCCACCACCCCCACCCCATCCACACCACCCCGTTCTATGTAAAGTTATGTTGGTGCCGCGCCATCCAGGCCGAAACAAATGAGATCGTGTAGGTGTCACGACAAAAAAACACACAGTCCACGCTGTAATGTGGCCGTGTAGGCAACACGGTAAAAACCTCCCAGACCCACACTGTAAATGTGGTTGGTGTTAGGAAGGGCATCCAACTGTAGAAAACCTGCCAGACAGTCCTATGCGAGCAAGACAATCACTTTTGCCTCAAGTGGGACTACCCCCGTCCAAACCCATGCAAGCGTGGAACACGGACGTTAAACGTTGATGATGATGATGATATAGATGTATATATATATATATATAAATATATGTATATATATATATATATAAATATATGTATATATGTATGTATATATGTATATATATGTATATATATGTGTATATATATGTATATATATGTATATATATATGTATATATATGTATATATATATATGTATATATATGTATATATATATGCGACAGACGAGGTCTGTGGCTGGAGCAGGCCTGTAGGCAGGAGGAGAGTAACATGGTGGTGGAACAGTAAGGTGGAGGGGTCAATTAAGGCCAAAAAGCAGGCTTGGAAAGTATGGCGGGATGGGGGAAGTAGAGAGGACTATCAAGTGGCCAGGAGGGAAGCTAGGAGACAAGTGTACTTAGCAAGAAGGGAAGCTGAGGAAAGAAAGTTCAAGCATGTTCTACAACGCGATGACCAAAAACGTGAGGTGTTCAGGATTGCTAGGCAATGCGTCAAGGAAAACCGTGATATTGTCGGGGAGAAGTGTGTACTAAACGACGATGGCACACTTGCCATCACCGACGCTGATAAGAAGGTAGCTTGGAAGTGTCACTATGAAAGGCTTCTAAATGAGGAGAATAATTGGGAGAAAGGCAGTCTCCCCCATATCGACCCAATAGAGGGACCAGCAGTGTTAGTCGAGGGGAGTATAATAAGTAAGGCAATCAAGGATATGAAGACTGGTAAGGCGGCTGGGCCTTCGGAAATAGTTGCTGAGATGCTGAAGGCATCTGGCACGGTGGGACACACCATGGTCACCCGCATAGTTAACCAAGTCGTACAGAACGGGGTTGTTCCGAAGGACTGGCATAGCAGCATCATCGTTAACTGTTATAAGGGTAAAGGAGACCCCCTAGATAGGAGTAACTATAGAGGCATTAAATTAATCGACCAGGTCATGAAGGTCACGGAAAGAGTAATAGCGCAACTAATCAGAGAGAGAATTGACCTAGATGAAATGCAGTTCGGGTTTGTGTCAGGCAAAAGTACCACAGACGCTCTTTTCATAGTACGACAACTACAAGAGAAGTACCTAGCTAAAGGTAAACCCCTCTACTTAGCTTTTGTCGACTTGGAGAAAGCCTTCGACAGAGTCCCCCGCTCCATTATCTGGTGGGCTCTTAGAAAACTAGGCGTTGACGAATGGCTTGTGAGGGCTATACAAGCCATGTATAAAGAAACAGTCAGCAAGGTTAGAATTAACAACGAATATAGTGAAGAGTTTAGCGTAAAAGTCGGCGTCCATCAGGGCTCTGTTCTCAGTCCACTACTATTTATTATTGCCCTTCAGGCCATAACAGAGGAGTTCAAGACAGGCTGCCCGTGGGAACTCCTATACGCAGACGACCTGACACTCATAGCGGAATCAATGGCCGAGCTAGAGAAGAAATTCCAAACATGGAAGCACGGCCTAGAGTCAAAAGGACTTAAAATTAACCTGGCTAAGACCAAAGTACTAGTTTGTAGGAAAGAAAACAAGGCGGCGGTCCCTTCTGGGAAATGGTCGTGCTCGGTGTGTAGGAAAGGCGTAGGTAGAAACTCCATTTTATGTCCTAAATGCAAAGTATGGGTGCATAAAAGATGTAGTGGGATCACAGGTAGGCTAACTAAGAACATAGATTTTACATGTGGCCGGTGCTCTGGTGCAATAAGTAGCAGCAAGTGCCCACAAACTACTAGCTCTTTCAATTGCGCAGAGGGTTCTATAGAAATAGTGGACAGCTTCCGTTACCTGGGCGATAAAATCAGCAGTGGGGGAGGGTGCTCTGAAAGTACTGTAGCTAGAGTCAGAACTGGTTGGAAAAAGTTCAGAGAGCTTATACCACTATTAGCTGCTAAAGGGTTCTCACTAAAAATGAAAGGCAGGTTGTACGATGCCTGCATACGAACAGCAATGCTGCATGGCAGTGAGACCTGGGCATTGTGTGCAGAGGATATACGCAGACTAGAGAGGAACGAAGCTTGCATGCTCCGCTGGATGTGTAACAGTAATATACGTGAACGGCAAAGCATAAACGAACTAAGGAATAAATTAGAGATAAGAGGGATCAGATGTTGTTTACTCGAGAGAAGGCTACGCTGGTATGGACACGTGATG
>OZ024741.1:76848536-76903536 GCA_964016885.1 Eledone cirrhosa | reverse complement strand
GTGGTTCAAGAAACGTTCCTTAAATCGGCCCTCCGCCATGCCCATATAGGATTTGACCTCCTGTGGTTCGTTTGGTCAGTTGGAGGTGACCACAGCTTCATAAATTACAGCTGGTGTGTTGCATTGCTGTTGAAGGAGGAAAGCTTCAGGTTTATGGCAAGAGCACCTGGTGGGGTGTTGGTCCTAGGGTTGCTGGTGATGTGGGCCTTCATGTTCTTAGCGCAGGAGTATCCTAGTTTAACTTTGTGTCGGTTAAAGATGGAGCTGTTTTTATGACCTATGGCTACCCGGACAGACGTTCATCCATGAAACTCGCGAGCCACGTATGGTCCCTCAAGCACTCAAGTATAGACTACTCCATTCAATGGAAAGCCATCACTAAGTCCAAGCCATAGGCAAGGGGAAATCCGACGTGTGGCTTATGTATTGATGAACGAATAACTATTCTAAAGAGATTACGCAATAGTGATTGCCTAAACACGAGAAATGAATTTTTCACACGTTGTCCACACGTCGCCAAACACCTGTTGCATAACTACAAGGCTCCGGACTGATTCTTTGTAATTTTATCTTTCAACTAAAAACTTTTCGGACTTTCGCAGTTATCTCCCTTACACCTCTCGCACGCATTCTAGTATTACCTGTGTGAAGTGACCGGGTTTCTGCGCATGCGCGTTCGTACAGTTGTCCTTCCATGCCCATTCCGAGCTGAGGATCCGCTAAGGTGAAACAATTGTTCTCGGTATGGTGAACTAACTGTTGTGTAACCACTTCTATATATATATATATATATATAAAGTACAGAACAATCAATTCTATGTTCAATATATTTTATTGTTGACAATCGTTTCTTCCACATTAGTGGTACATAGGCATATAGACAGTAATAGCTCTGCATTCTTACTGTCTATATGCCTATGTACCACTAATTTCCTCCTTTGTGAATAACATTCTTTTATATTCTGTATTATACCCATTACTGCAGACTACAGCATCTTCACTCTCTTTGAATATGATACTATTCATAGCAACAATAATATCAACGTATCTTTATAAATGTTCTGTGGAATAGGAATTTAATTATGTGTTTAAATTTGCCAATGTTCCGATGATTCCAAATGGCTGTTCGGAAGAAACGATTGTCAGCAATAAAATTTGATTGTTCTGTACTTTATATTCCTGCTCTGTAATACATCTGATGTACTTACATTGAATTATTTTTCATACAGGTAATAAGGTGGTAAAAAATAAAAAATACTGACCTTTCCTGTTTATAATTATATATAGTTTAAATATAAGTATAAATAATATTATTATTATTATGTATATATATATATATATGTATGTATGTATGTATGTATGTATATATATATATATATATATATATATATATATATATATATATATTGTTTCCCTCGCCTGACTCTCTAGTAGTCCTTTTCTCACTTACAACTCACTGGGGTCAGACGTGTGTCTTTTCTCTCACTCACACGCTCTTGAACTTAAGTTCTCTCATTGCTGTGGTCTTGGATTTTCTTACCTTAAGTTGCTCGCACATTGCTCGGTTTGTTGTTTTTTTTCGCTATTATTTTTGCTGTTTTCTCTTTTCTTCCCTTTTCCCTTCTGTTTTCTTCCTCCGTTTTCCCAATAACTTACCCAGTTATAGATGCTCTGGGTGGTAGATATCTTGTCTTTAAAGCATAGAAATATCCGAGACCCCCAGTAGACAACTGATGAGGACCCCCCCCCCCCCCCCCTCATTCTTGCTTTCTTCTTATTCTCATTCCATTTTAAGCTACCTTAAATAGCAACTACACAGCCAATCAATTCTCCATATGTTTTATATATATATAATGAAGGAAATGTGGTAAGGAACCAGGTGGACCATAACGCACCAGAATACTCGATACTTAGTGTAGTAGAGTGGGTAATAGAAAAGTGTCAGGACCCCGATGGCTGAGCTCTGGCCGTTTCGAGAGCTAGATCTGAACTAACCCAGTAGTGTTAGGACAGCAGTAGTCTAGCTGAACTTATCAAGGGGTATAGTCCATATATGGGCATGTAAAGAGAGCATAGCAGTAGTGTCATATCAAACAATTCTATATCCACTGTAGTTCTAACCATCCTAGGAACATGACCAACAACTTAGTTAAAAACATCTCCCTTCACATATCTCGCTTGTCTGCAAGCGAGCAGATCTTCAACGAACACACGCCATATTACAACCAGGCCCTCAAGAGAAGCGGCTTCCGGGAGGACATCTCACATTATCCAGGCCCTTCTAGTGGATCTATCAGGCACGGCTGCCACTCACGCCATGTAACGTGGTTCAACCCTTCCAACAATGCTGAGGTTGCAACACCAATTGGGAAGATTTATTTTTAGACTTCTTGACAAACACTTCCCACCACAACACTGCTACCACAATATCATCAACAGAATCACTGTTAAACTTTCCTACAACACTAAACCCAACTTTGCACAGAACATCGCTTCTTCCAACAACAAAAACTCCTCTCTAACAGAAGAAACAACAATGATATTAGTGAAGAGCAAACTAGGAGGTGTAACTGTCCGGATAGATCATTGTGCCCCCTCAATAATAGATGCTGAGAACATAACATGGTCTACAACTGCAATGTGAGGACGGAAAACTCCAACCAGGCCTACATCGGATTAACTGCCTGTGATTTTAAGACCTGGTATTAGCAACACCGACATACATTTAGAAACCCACATTTTCTAGCCATATTTAGGACCTCCAAGACAAAAACATCACCTACCATCTAAGGGCGCTGTCCGTGGAATTTATCCTCGGAGGAAACGATCCAAATGCTGTTTGCAAAGGACCAACTCTTAAACAAAAAAGATGAACTTGTCAACACAGAATGCGTAGGACATACCTTACCTTCAAACCCCCTCACGACCTGGGTGGGCAGACCTCGGCTGTATCTTTTTCCTATTTACAGACTAAGATAGAGGAAACCCCAAGCATACTTAGGTAGAAGTAGAAATTTTTCTTTTTTCTTCTCTTATTTTCCTTTTTTCTTCATTAGTTACACACTCTAATTACACTTAGGTGGCTCATCGCTTATCTACACTATTATATTCAGCTTCATCTTCCTTAGATTAACCCTAGTATTTCCACTCTTGTTAAATATACATAGCACTGGCTGAACACATAGCCAGTTTTTTTTGGCGGGTGCATCATTATGGATGATAATTTTGATAAATTACTACTTTGAGATGTTGTTCTAGTGTATTGGACGAACTAATAACTAAATTTTATTAATTTGGAATTTTGTAATAAATTATTTTTGCTTTGTTCGCTAGCCAACGCTAGACCTATTAACTCTACAATATTCCTTGTTTATCATAGGTTCTCACCCACTTTAGAGATAGTTGTATAGAATTCTCTCTCAATGCATGACCAGCATGACCGGCCCGGGCCCCCGGCATCCACAGGTCAGATTGTCATCTTACTCCCTCCCTTTAGACCTTCAGGCAAGTTCAGCCACCCCCACCCGCTGCTATGAAGGAATTTAACTGTGTTTACAAAATCTTTGACCACTCCCCGTGACAGAAAAGAAAAACAACAACTTTTAGAATTGTTTGATATGACACTACTGCTACCCTCTCATTACATGCCCATATATGGACTATACCCCTTGATAAATTCAGCTAGACTACTGCGGTCCTAACACTACTGGGTTAGTTCAGATCTAGCTGTCGAAATGGATGGAGCTCAGCTGTTGGGGTCCTGACTCTTTTCCTATATATATATATATATATATATATATATATATATATATATATATACATATATGTATATATAAATATAAGGGCATCCAGCCATAGAAAACCCGCCAGACAGTCCTATGCGAGCAAGACAACCACTCTTGCCTCAAGTGGGAAAACTCCCGTCCAAACCTATGCAAGCGTGGAATATGGACGTTAAACGATGATGATGATGATGATGATATTATCATAGAACCCATAAAAAAACGACAGTGTTTATACAAAAATGAAAAAGAATTTAATAATTCCTTGATTATAACATTCTGTGTAATGATGCTTGAATTCTTGATTATCCTCAATCTTCTCCTTCTTGTCCCTCCAGCCATTGCTGTATTTCATTTTACATTCATTTCAATCAATTACAACAATTTCTTCCATATTTTCTTATATAATTATTAAACATATATCAACTAAATTATGATTACTTTGCTCTATCTATGTATCTATCCAGGTATCTATCTTCGGACTGCCATTGTTTTGTTTTTGTTATTGTTGTTCTTGTCCAAAGATGAATATATTGGTAAATATACATAAATATATAGATAGTTAGGTAGATCGGTAGTTAGATAGATAGTGAGATAGAAAATAGATAAAAAGTTAGTTAGCAAGCTAGATAGATAGAAAGATAGACAGATAGACAAATAGAAAGACCACTGGACAGATAGATAGACAAACAGACAGACAGATAGGTAGGCAAGTAAATAGACAGATAGATGTTGTTTATCTTGTCTGCAGATAGATACATAGGTAGATAGCTATAGAAAGCTGCTGTTAAATTACTGGCAATCTAGGTGGATATATGCCTTATTAAGAATTATCTATCTATCTATCTATCTATCTATCTATCTATCTATCTATCTATCTATCTATCTATCTAGAATTCCCTGTACTGTGACCAAGGGCGTAGTCACGCTAGTGAGGAAGGACGAGAACAAGGGGGACGAAATAAGTAACTTCAGGCCCATAACTCTGCTAAATTCAGAGTTACAGATTTTGGCCAAGGTGCTAGCAAAGAGGTTGGCGCTTGTCGTGGGCAACCTGGTGGGAGATGCGCAGACATGCGCTATCCCGTCCAGGTCCATCCATGACAACCTCCACCTCATGCGATACATCATAGAGAGGGTTGGGAACGAACCCGGCTTTGGTGGGGCTCTGATCAACTTGGATCAATCTAAGGCGTTCGATAGGGTCGACCATGGTTACCTGGATGCGGTGCTAGCGGCGGCAGGCTTCGGACCCGTTTTCAGGGGCTGGATCACTGCTATGCACAGCAGCCGCATTTACTCTAGGGTCAAGGTGAACGGCTACCTCTCGGAGCCGTTCAAAATCGCGCGGTCCATCCGACAAGGGTGCCCTCTCTCTTCCCTTCTGTATGTGTTGACTCTCGAGCCACTACTGCGGAAGTTGGAGTTGTTGCAGGGCATCCCTTTGGAACCGGGATTGCGGAAAGCGGTGTCGGCCTACGCCGATGACGTGACAGTAATGGTGTCGACGGCCTCCGAAATCGAGGCGGTCGGCACCTTACTGGAGGAGTACGAAAAGTTCACAGGGGCTAAGCCGAACCGGGACAAGTCGATCGGTTTGCAACTCGGCACGTGGAGGGGCAGACCGATGCCCTCCGATGGCGTCGTCGGACGCTGGACGGAGGGCCCGGTGAAGTTGCTCGGGGTCTGGTTTGGACCGGACCTCCAGGTGGAGAAAAACTGGGCGGAGGTTACGAACAGGGTGTTTGCACTGACCCAGAAGTGGGCCAGTTGCAAACTATCCCTGAAAGGTCGGGCGGAGGTGGCGAACACCTACATAGCGTCCGTCATCTACTACCGCCTGACCGTAGTGCCCTGCCCAAGGGAAACCCTCACTAAGATGGAGCGCGCGCTCTTCCAATTCCTTTGGAAGAGGCGGGCTCCTATGGTGAGGAGATCCATCTGCTGTCAACACCCTTCGAAAGGAGGGCTGGGGATGCCGTGGCTAATGATGCGTAAACACGCATTAAGGCTACGGCACCTCTACGTATTCCTCACCGGACAACCGGTGTGGGCCTCGTTTGTGAGACGAACCTTTCCCAGACTCGTCTCACTCACCGAGCTGCAATCCTGGGTCAAGCAAAGACCGAGAAAACTGGGCGCCTGGCACACTGAGTGTGCCCAGGCGCTCACCGCCCTCTGGCAGGCGGATCCGGTTATCAGTGGAGACTCCACCGCAACATTCTATAGAGGGCTGGTACGCAGCAGGTGCGATGACGCCCTCGGAGAAGCCCTAGACATGGAGGAGGACGAACTGGCCGGCCTGTTCGGTAGGACATTCAGCCCGGGACCTATGGACAACTTCCAGAAGTCCCTGGCCTGGCAGTGCTACCGAGGAGCTTTACCCATTCGAGAAAGGCTCTACAGACACGGGCGCCCGGGTAGGGACCCCGCCAAAAAGATCTGTCCCAGATGCGTGTGCGACGAGGAAACCGTTGCACACGCATTGGTACACTGCTCGGGCGTAGCCGATCTGTGGGGCTATGTCGAACAACTGCTGTCAAGGGTGGGACCGATCCGGTTGACCACCGAGTCTATTGTAATGATCAAGCCGCCTCCCCCCTTCAAAGATGAAGCAGAGGCGGTGTTTCTGTGCGTAATAGCCATGGCGAAAGAGGTTGTATGGTGGACGCGTCTGAAAGGACTGAGGTCAGGCACCTTTCTCTCTGGCTAACAACTGGTCCGTTTCTTCCGATATCATTTCGGAAGAAGGATCAGGATGGAGAGAGAGGTGCTGCACCCCAGCCGTTTCTATGAAAGATGGGTGAAAGTGGCGAGAATGGCCCATGTGAATGGGCCTTCACTCTACATCAGACTATAGGTGAGGAAGATGAAAGACCAAGGGAGCACCCCTTCTTTGTGCTCCTGAGGAGAAGGGTTGCACACTTTTTCGGGGGGGGGGTGCGACCCCCCAAGGCGCCTCCTCTCTATTGAGGACTTTGTTATAAATTTTATTTTTTGTTATATTTTATTTTATTTTTATATATTGTTATTGCTTCCTCCTTATTGAGGATGCCTTTTTATGTAAACTCCCCCCGTTGTACTTGTCCCACTTTTGATGCCCTGGTGGCAAATAAAAGAAACATATCTATCTATCTATCTATCTCTAGGCCAACAACTGATTCTTTTTTTCAAATACCACTTTGGAAGAAGAATCAGGATGGAGAGAGAGGTGCTGTACCCCAGCAAGTTTTATGAAAGGTGGGTGAAAGTGGCGAGAATGGCCCGAGTGAATGGGCCTTCTCTCTATATCAGCCTGTAGGTTGAGGAAAAGGAGGAGGAGAGGAAAGGAGTACAAGCTCTTCGTACTCCTGGAGATGAGGGTTGCACATTTTTTTTCGGGGGTATGTGTTACCCATATAAACTGTCTCCCTCTATTGGGGAAAATCGACTAACTTTTTAAATTCCATCTGTGATAACATTTTACACGTTTTTATTGTATGTAAACTTCCCCCTTTGTATTTGTCCCCTTCTTTTGTGCCCCTGTGGCTAATAAAAAAATATATCTATCTCTACTGCAACTGGCAACAGAACGGGAGAATTCCCTGTGCTCTGACGACGGGCGTAGTCACGCTAGTGAGGAAGGACGAGAACAAGGGGGACGATATAAATAATTTCATAATTTCAGGCCCATAACCCTGCTAAATACAGAGTTACAGATTTTGGCCAAGGTGCTAGCAAAGATGTTGGCGCTTGTCGTGGGCAACCTGGTGGGAGATGCGCAGACATGTGCTATCCCGTCCAGGTCCATCCACGACAACCTCCACCTCATGCGATACATCATAGAGAGGGTTGGGAACGAACCCGGCTTTGGTGGGGCTCTGATCAACTTGGATCAATCTAAGGCGTTCGATAGGGTCGACCATGGTTACCTGGATGCGGTGCTAGCGGCGGCAGGCTTCGGACCCATTTTCAGGGGCTGGATCAATGCCATGCACAGCAGCCGCATATGCTCTAGGGTCAAGGTGAACGGCTACCTCTCGGAGCCGTTCGAAATTGCGCGGTCCATCCGATAAGGGTGCCCTCTCTCTTCCCTTCTGTATGTAATGACTCTAGAGCCACTGCTGCGGAAGTTGGAGTTGTTGCAGGGCATCCCGTTGGAACCGGGATTGCGGAAAGCGGTGTCAGCCTACGCCGATGACGTAACAGTAATGGTGTCGATGGCCTCAGAAATCGGGGCGATCGGCACCTTGCTGGAGGAGTACGAAAGGTTTACAGGGGCTAAGCTGAACCGGGACAAGTCGATCGGTCTGCAACTCGGCACGTGGAGGGGCAGATCGATGCCCTCCGATGGCATCGTCGGGCGCTGGACGGAGGGCCCGGTGAAATTGCTCGGGGTCTGGTTCGGACCAGACCTCCAGGTGGAGAAGAACTGGGGTGAAGTAACGAACAGGGTGTTTGTACTGACCCAGAAGTGGGCCGAGTGCAAAATGTCCCTGAAAGGTCGGGTGGAGGTGGCGAACACTTATATAGCGTCCATCATCTACTACCGCTTGACCGTTGTGCTTTGCCCAAGGGAAACGCTCGCCAAAATGGAGCGCGCACTCTTCCAATTCCTTTGGAAGAAGGCTCCTATGGTGAGGAGATCCATCTGCTGTCAACACCCTTCGAAAGGAGGGCTGAGGATGCCGTGGCTAATGATACGTAAACACGCATTAAGGCTACGGCACCTCCAAGTATTCCTCACCGGTCAACCGGTGTGGGCCCCATTTGTGAGGCGAGCCTTCCCCAGACTCGTCTCACTCACCGAGCTGCAATCCTGGGTCAAGCAAAGACCGATAAAACTGGGCGCCTGGCACACTGAGTGTGCCCAGGCGCTCACGGCTCTCTGGCAGGCGGACCCGGCTGTCAGTGGAGAATCCACCTCGTCATTCTATAGAGGGCTGGTGGTTAGCAGGTGCGACGACGCCCTCGGAGAAGCCCTAGGCATGGAGGAAGACGAACTGGCCAAACTGTTCGGTAGGACATTCAGCCCAGGACCCATGGATAACCTCCAGAGGTCTCTGGCCTGGCAGTGCTACCGAGGGGCTCTGCCCGTTCGAGAAAGGCTCTACAGACACAGGCGCCCGGGTAGAGACCTCTCGAAAAAGATCTGTCCCATATGCGTGTGCGATGAGGAAACCGTTGCACACGCATTGGTACACTGCTCGGGCATTGCCGATCTGTGGGGCTATGTCGAACAACTGCTGTCAAGGGTGGGACCGATCCGGTTGACCACCGAGTCTATTGTAACGATCAAGCCGCCTCCCCTCTTCAAAAAACGAAGGAGAGGCGGTGTTTCTGTGCGTAATAGCCATGGCGAAAGAGGTTGTATGGTGGACGCGTCTGAAAGGACTGAGGTCAGGCACCTTTCTCTCTGGCCAACAACTGGTCCGTTTCTTCCGATATCATTTCGGAAGAAGGATCAGGATGGAGAGAGAGGTGCTGCACCCCAGCCGTTTCTATGAAAGATGGGTGAAAGTGGGGAGAATGGCCTGTGTGAATGGGCCTTCACTCTACATCAGACTGTAGGTGAGAAAGATGAAAGATCATGGGAGCACCCTCTCTCTGTGCTCCTGAGGAGAAGGGTTGCACACTTTTTTCGGGGGTGTGTGCGACCCCCCAAGGCGCCTCCTCCCTATTGAGGATTTTGTTTTTCAATTTATTTTGTTATATTTTATATTTTATATTTTTATATTTTGTTATTGCCTCCTCCTTAGTGAGGACGCCTTTTTATGTAAACTTCCCCCATTGTACTTATCCCACTTTTTGATGCCCTGGTGGCAAATAAAAAGAAAGTTATCTATCTCTCTATCTCTCTGGGATGGACACACGCGTGAAACTTGCTGGGTAAGTTCTGCCTAAATTTCTATAGAAATTCCTAACTGTAAACCTTCATTTTTATACCAATTTGTAGAGGGACTGCCAGGTCAAATTTTGATCTGGTCAGTCTCTCAAAATATTCTACGCCATTAGGCGAAATAGTTCACAAAAAGTTTTTTTGGAAAAGCTAGCGTTCTTTAAAAAAAAATAAAAAAAAATGGCTGAAGCTTCTTCACCAACATTCGAAGGAGGAAAGGGGAAGATATGCTTACAGCTTCCTCCTGCCACTGTCATAGTAGCAGATGTCAAAGACAAAGGTCATCCAGAAGAAGGATTTCCTCCACCTGCAGACTGACAACTTGACGTTGCCATGGCAACAAACCAAAAGTGTGAAACAATGAACAAAACCAACACAACCAGCGGCACCAGCAACAACAACAACAACAATGCTACGAACGAAAACAACACCAACAACAATAACAATAACAGCAACAACAAGACCAATAACTGCAACAAGGAAGTAAACGACAAAATATCGTTTGCGCAAACCGTAAAGAAAACGGTAAGCTACACACTGGTAGATATTTTAAATGCAAATGAGCTTTTGAATAACGCCAGATGATATGTAACTTTCGGGGAGAACGGATCATTCTCCATAAACTCTCCCCCAGATTTGCGAAGAGAAGCTGCCTTGAAAACTGTGGTTTTCAAGACAGTCTCAAACAAAACCCGAAAACCGACTCAACTTTCACAAGGCGAAATTGAGTTGGTTTTAGAAGATGCCTTAAAAGACATTGCTTTCATTCAGAAGGGTAGACTCTACGGGAGTTTATCCATTCTGATGAAAGACCAACTGACGGCACAGAAACACTCTGTGTCACCAATTGTGTCACCGTTGTTCACCCTTTTCCCCACTTACATGGGGAAAAGAACACAGAAAATAAAAATCCAAAGTATCACACCAAATATTGATATTTGGTGGGTACTATGTGGATCTTTAAACCTAGAAAAAGACACAATAATATCGGTAGGTAAGTCCTCCGGCGACCTGTTCAGCGGAACTAGCCTGGAAATTCTGGTCCAAATGACACCAGAACGAATAGCTAGGATCCCGGAACGTGTGCTGCTGGATGGACTTATATACATAGACATTTAGGCAGCCCTCATGTTACCACTGCCTAAGCAGGGGTCACCTGAGAGCTTCCTGTCCTCAGCTAACTAGCCAAAAAAAGGCATTACTGCCAACACCTGCAACACCAGCACAACAATCACCACCACCACCACCACCACAACAACAACAACAACATTAACAAATAGTGACAACAAAACAAACGACAAACACAGTCCCACCCAACCCCTCCCCACCTAAAACAACACCAGAAACACCCACACACATAACAGCTCCCCAAAATGTACCCCTCCTCAACAACACGGATGAGGCCTCATCATCATCACCCAGTGACGATGAGGGAGAGCCTTTTCGACCAGTAAAAAGAAAAAAGAAAAGACATAACACAAACAAAAATGCAACAAACACGCAAACACCAACACTAGCGACGCAAACAGCAACAAAAACACCCCCTCCTGAAAACAAAACACCTACTACAAAACGTAAACACACACAAGAGCCACAGACAAAAAGCAACCCAACACAACAAAAATGTTACACCTACATAAATACTAACAATAAAACTTCAACAGACACCATATATAAAAACCCTTCGGTGGAGACCCAAGGGAAAACTTTTACACACTCTTCGGAGAATCCTAGTCTTAAAATGATTAGGACCTCCATGGACACACATAAACAGTTAAAAGAAAAATTTCCTAACGACGTAGGTAACCCCTGCGTCAAACCCTACAATCAAGTCCTGTTAAAATGTTTCCTCATCCCACCAGACACCCCTCCCCACCAAACATCTCTGTCCCCACTCCTCCAGAGACCACCACCCCACCAAACAACTCCTCCAACACCCCCATGGAAATTGTGCAGCCTGGTCCCCAGGAGACGAAGAGGTGAGTGATTTCTTTTCCTCTTCTTTTAACTTTTCAGCACCAACATGGCCAATATAAGAGTTGGATGTGTGAATGTACGCGGCCTGGGGGATGCCCTGGAAACAGGGCAAACTCTTAAACAACCTCAGGTCGCACAGTATGGATGTAGAAGCCATTTGCGAGTCCAGGATCCACAGTGAGCGACAACTGGCCCCCATCTTCGACGACTTTGAGATCTACGCATCTCTGTCAGCCGGGAGGTGGGGGTGGGGTTGCCGTTTTGCTGCGGAAACACCTGGACCTCGTAACACAGACGGTACATCTGGACCCGGAGAGTCGACTGGTCGTCCTAGACGTTGACGGTAGTGAAGGTGGAGCCTTCAGGCTGGTGGCCGCATATGCCCCATCCGGGACACCGCGGCCAGACTTCTTCAAACGTCTAGAGACTTTTCTGGGAACGTCCCGCTCCCTGCTGTTAGTGGGGGACTGGAATGGAATCCTAGATGCACGTTGGGACTATGTGGGAGCATGTCCCGATAGAGGAGGGTGTAACAGCCTCAAACAGTTAATCAGCCGATGTGATCTGGCCGATAGATATCGACTAGATTTTCCGGCTGTGTCACTGTGGACGTGGACTAATCGCAGCGGAACATCTAGATCGTACCTAGATAGAGTTCTAGTCAGAAAGAAGGATAGGGACATGTTAAGCTGTCCACAAATCTTCATGGTTGCCTATTCAGATCACAAATTAGTGATAAAACCCATAGACAGGGATCCGGCTACTGGAAGCTGAACTTGTCGTTACCGACATGCAAAGCCTACAGTAGACGGATTAGCACTTTAGTTAAGCAGCACTTGACGGGGGCCATTGTCAACAACAGATGGTGGTACTCTCTCAAGAGGGCAGTTAGATTAGACTCGATAGGTTTTAGTAAAGAATTAGTGTTAGATAGAAATAAGACCGAAAAGGAACTGGTAGATAAAATAGAAGAGGCACTTAGGAGTGGCAACGTAGCCAGCGTGCTAGCGACGAGAACGGCCTTGGACCAGTTCTTTGACGCAAAGCATGAAGGCTGCATTGTCAGAAGCAAAATACGTGCCCTGGGAAACGAGGGAGCCAAAGCTGTTAGCTGGGCCCGAGTGACGGAGGCGAAAAGGGGCAACAAGTCCATGATTTGGTCTTTGAAGGACCAAGACGGACGCGTGATACGTGAACCGAAGCAAATGTGCGCTGCCTTTCAGCGGCACTTTGCTCAACTGTTCAGGCAGGGCGGTGCGCCGGGAGGAGCTATGGATTTTGGTTCCTACTGCGACTCTCGGACAGTGAGGCGAAGTTCTGCGAAAGGCCGATTTTGGCCGCTGAGATAGGGTACGCGCTGAGCCAATGTGGCAAACGCAAATCTCCAGGTCTCGACGGTCTACCCTACGAATTTTACGTAGCAATGCCGGACTTGTTCTTCGGTCTCCTGGAAGCGGTCTACTGCAACTGGCAGCAGAATGGGAGAATTCCCAGTTCTGTGACCAAGGGCGTAATCACGTTAGTCAGGAAGGACGAGAACAAGGGGGATGACATAGGCAACTTCCGGCCCATAACTCTGCTCAACACAGAGTTACAGATTTTGGCCAAGGTGTTGGCAAAGAGGCTGGCGCTTGTCGTCAAAAACCTGGTGGGAGAAGCGCAGACATGCGCAATCCCGACCAGGTCCATACACGACAACCTCCACCTCATGCGATACATCATAGAGAGGGTAGGGTGTAAACCCGGCACCGGTGGGGCCCTGATCAACTTGGATCAGTCTAAGGCTTTCGATAGGGTTGACCATCGTTACCTGGATGCGGTGCTCGAGGCGGCAGGCTTCGGTCCCGTGTTTTATAGCGTCCGTCATCTACTACCGCTTGACCGTTGTGCCTTGTCCAGCCAAAACGCTCACCAAAATGGAGCGCACGCTCTTCCAATTCCTTTGGAAGAAACGGGCTCCTTTGGTCAGAAGATCCATCTGCTGCCAACACCCTTCAAACGGAGGGCTGAGGATGCCGTGGCTGACGATGCGCAAACACGTGCTCAGGCTGCAGCACTTCCACGTATTCCTCACCAGACAACTGGTGTGGGCCCCGTTCATGAGGCGAGCCTTCCCTTGACTCATCTCGCTGACCGAGCTGCAGTCCTGGGTCAAGCAAAGACCGAGGAAAATGGGCGACTGGCACATCGTATGTGCTCAGGCGCTCACAGTCCTCTGGCAAACGGACCCGGCGATCAGTGGTGACTCCACTTTGACATTCTATAGAGGGTTGGTCCGCAGCAAGTGCGACGACACGCTCGAAGAAACTCTAGGCGTAGAGGAGGACGAACTGGCCAGTCTGTTCGGTAGGACCTTCCGCCCGGGACCAATGGACAACTTCCAAAAGTCACTGGCCTGGCAGTGCTACCGAGGAGCTCTACCAGTTCGAGACAAGCTCTACAGACACGGGCGCCCGGGTAGGGACCCTTCGAAAAAGATCTGTCCGAGATGCGTGCGCGACGAGGAAACCGTCGCACACTCATTTGTACACTGCCTGGGCGTTACCGACCTGTGGGGCTATGTAGAACGACTATTGTCGCAAGTGGGACCAATCCAGTTGACCACCGAGTCCATTGTCATGATCAAACTGCCACCCTCCTTCAAAAACGAGAGAGAGGCGGTTTTCCTATGTGTTATGGCTATGGTGAAAGAGGTTATATGGTGGACGAGGTTAAAAGGGCTGAGGTCAGACACCTTTCTCTCCGGTGAGCAACTGATTCGTTTTTTCAAATATCATTTTGGAAGATGAATCAGGATGGAGAGAGAGGTGCTGTACCCCAGCAAATTTTATGAAAGGTGGGTGAATGTGGCAAAGATGGCCCGAGTGGTTGGGCGATCTATATAAGCCTGTAGGTTGAGGAAAAAGAGGAAGAGAGGAAGGGAGTACTCACTCTTGGTGCTCCTGGAGATGAGGGTTGTACATTTTTTTGGGGTGTGTACAACCCCTGTGTAACACCTCCCCCCTATTGGGGATTTCAATTGTTATTTGTTATTGTATTAATAGTTTTATTTTCATATACCTGTATGTAAACTCCCCACTTGTATTTGTCCCCTTCTTTTGTGCCCTTGTGGCAAATAAAGAAATATATCTATCATCAAATAAGAACAACCAAGCCCAAATCCCAACAGCAGAAAATAGATAGGTTAATAGATAGACAGATAGCTACATAAATAGAACAAGTTCATTGTAATTTAGTGGATATATGTTTGATAATGATTAAAGAAAATGTGGAAGAAAATTATTGTAATTGGTTTATTGAATGAAAATGAAATACAACAATAGCCAGAGGGACAAGAAGAAGGTCAAGGAAAACTCATGGATTCAAGTATTTCTACATAGAATGTTGTAACCAAGGAGTTATTAATTTATATATCGCTATATTTTGCTCTAACTTTTTCACTTAACCTTTGTCAAGATGACCGTTCCCCCCTCCTCCTCCAGTCAAGTTGCCATCATACAGCGCGAAAAGGCAAGCTAGCTTTCCTTTTTTCCTATCTCGTCTATTTCTCAACATTTAGCATGAAAGAACCAAAAACCAAAGCAGATAAGATAGTCCTCTTTGTCTTTCTGTATTAATCCCTATCATGTTTTTAAACATTTCTGTTCACGTGCTTTTATATTTATTATTATTATTTTGATGTTTAACATCCACTTCTCTCACCCTAACTTCCCGTTACAGCGTCTCCGCATAAATCCCCCCCATCCACCACCTACCGGCTCGCTGTTTGGCTGACATGGCCTTGCACTCTACCCTTTCCACTACCTTCCCTCTTGTTACTTTTCACACCATCACACTTATGCCCCACTTCTACATCAACAATGCCAATTTGCCACGAGAAATTTAAGATTATGATTCATGTTCATGGGGCAGATGCTGAGCTAGTGAGATGGCAGATTATACAAGATGGTAGAAACCCCAAATTACAAATGACCTTTTGGGGTAGATGTGGACCCCACACCTGAAATGAAGCTAGCCTGTCTAAGAGGGCAGTGTTTATGATTAAAAACAACTTCAGGAAGGGAAGACTTTGTATGTAGAAGATGCACAGGGTAACCAAGGGGAAGAGAGACAGTGATGTAAACCTATTCCAGTCACAGGAAGGATCCATAGATATGGTTGATAGCTTCTGCTATTTAGGTAATGTAAATAGCAACGGAGCATAATAGCTAGAATAAGGATAGGATGGAAAAAGTTTAGAGAGCTACTCTCACTGTTGAGCACAGAAGATTTCACCTTACGTACAAAAGAATGACTTTATGGCGTAGTGCAACATGGGCTGTGACTGAGGAGGACGTGCAATGTAAGTCTGAGAGAAAGGCAGTGCTTGGATGAGTTGAAGGAAAAGCTGGGTTTAAGGGGAATCCAAGGTGGTGTGCAGGAGAGAAGACTGTGTTAGTTTGGGCATGTGATACGCATGGACAATGATTGTTGGGTGAAGAAATGCCAGGAAATGCTGGGGGAAGGAAGTCGCAGTAGAGGTAGACCAAGAAAGACCTGGGCAGAGGTTGTGAGAGCTGACCTCAAATCACTGAGACTCACAGAGGAGATGACAAAGGAACGTGAGTTAATAAATACAGTGCTGAGAAGGACCTGTCCAACCCATGCAAACATGGAAAAATGGATGTAAAAACGATGATGATGATATACTTTAACTATAAATTCCATCATTTTATTGAATATTTGAATATATATTAGATTCGTTAGCCAAGTTTTCTATACCTGGATGCCCTTCCTATCACTAACCACTTTACAGAGTGTACTGGTTGCGTTTATATAGATCACCAACACTAGAGAAGTTGTGCCCTTGACATAACTAAGAATCTTCCTACTCTTGACATTATTTCTACAGTGGGGTACTTTTCCTATCATCAACCACCATACAAGATGTACTGGGTGTATTTATCATGGCACTAGAGAGGTTGTTGTCATTGACTCAGCTGAGGAGCCCTCTTTACCCTATGGGCAGAGTTGGCAAATGTGGAGAGATTTGACAGAGAGATGATGGATAGGAGGGGCGGGCAATCTCTTGCAGTGTGGGAGATATTGTGGTGTTAATAGCTACTAGGGAGCCATCACTGGTGTATCTAGAGTAGAGTGGTAGGATGATTGGGTGGTGACCTTGGGTAAAATGTGGATATTAGAATTTAAGTGGAGTGGAAGTGACCCAGAATAGGGTATGGGTGGGGGGTATTCAGTGATACTGAAAATAGCTGCTACAGGGGCAGTATTTTGTGCATGGGGATGCAGTAATAGCAAGGATAGCTGCTAAGGGGTGATAGTACTGGGGACAGGGGTGATACTTGGATAGGTTGTCAGGTTTAGGTTGGTAGATCGGTTTTCACTAGCATAGCATGTTGCCACTCCTCTCAGTCATCTCTGTTGTAAGTTTCAGCTTCTTAAGTTCAGTTTTTACTACTTCATCCCATGTCTTTTTGGGTCTGCCTCTTCCACAAGTTCACTCTATAGCAGTTTATTTGCAGTTCTTTATACAGCTGTCATCTTCCATACTAAAACAGTCTTCTGTTTTGCACACTACATCCAATTCCTTTTACGCTAAGTTTTTCTTTCAGCTAGACATCCATTGGAGCATACTTGCTTCATTTATTTCTAGCCTTCTCATGTCTTCTGCAGTCAAGACCCAATAATAGTATACAGAAAGAGGTTGAGGTGTGAGTGGTGGTCGACCCCCACTTGCATACTAAACTTGTCATTATACTCATTGTTTACTTTAGTCTTGCTTACTGTACTTCTGTACATGGTTTGTACTGCCCCTCGTTTCCTAAGAGCCAACATGACTATGGAGTGAGGTAACATCAAAACCTTTCTCCAATTCAACAAACACTAGATAGAGGGCCTTACTCTTAGCTAACTACTTCTCTTGTTGTTATCTCACAGGAAAAAGGTCATTAGTGGTACCTCTAGTTGCCACAAAATGGAACTGCTTTCCATCTACGTTAACTTAATCCCTAATCAGTAACTTTCATGACCTGGCCCACCAACTTGACACCTCTATAGTTTCCTCTATCTAGTGCATCTCCCTTGCTCTTGTAGCAGTTGACAATGATACTGCCACTCAAGCCATTGGGTATGACACCCTCTACTGTTATAAAAATATCTAGGATAGTAGGTTATGTGTTGGTCAGATGCATTATTAATCAAGTAGTACAGGATTGTCATATCCAATGATTGGTGCAGCAGTATCATTGTGAACTGCTAGAAGGGTAAAAGACGTATTAGAGGGAGGAACTACAGTGGTATCAAGTTGATGGATCAGGTCATAAAAGTTACTGAAAGGGTTATAGCACAACTAATTAGAGACAGAGTTAAGTTAGATGAGATGCAGTTCTGCTTTATGCCCACTACAAGTACTATCGCTGTCCTCTCTTTGGTGAGCCACTGTACCTGGCATTTATGGATCTGAGGAGAGCTTTTGACAGCTGTAATATGGTGGGTAATAAGGGAGCTATGTGTAGACAAATGACTTGCGAGGGCTGTAGAAGCCACGTGTAGAGGTGCAATCAGAAAGGTGAGAATCGACAGTGAAATGGATTTGAAATGCAGATAGGGGCCCACCAAGGTTCAGTCCTCAACCCACATCTGTTTATCATTGTTCTTCCAGCCATTATGTAGGAGTCAAATTGGCATGCTATTGGAACTCCTGTATACTGATGATTTAATCCTTATAGGAAAGTTAGAGGCAAAATTCTAAGCTTTCAAAGGCCTAAAAGTAAACTTAGTAAAGTATATTGACAATTTTATCATGCTAGTGGAGGTCCACCAGAGCTCTGTCCTCAGCTCCAACCTATTTATTATAGACTATTAGAAAGGAGTTTATGGCTGGCTACCCGTGGGAGCTCAGATGACCTAGTTCTCATAGGAATCTGTGGCAGATGAACTAGAAAATAAAATTCCAAACCTGGAAGCAAAATCTGGAATTGAAAAGCCTCAAAGTCAATTAGGCTCTGATGCATGTGTAATGTCTGCATGAACCATGCAGCATAAGTAAGCTAGAAGAAAAATGTGGCATAGAAGTAAAAAAAATTGGGTATAATGTGCAAGTGAGATGACTGCATTAGTATGGACACAATTCATAAAAAGTGCAAATAAATCTTTGTGGATGGGACTCATGGAAGAGGCAGACCCAAGAAGGAATGAGATGAGGTAGTGAAAATGGACTTTATGAAGATGAACCACACAATGGAGATGACAAAGGACTGTGAGAACTGGCGATATGCTGTACTGGAGAAGCTCCTCCAACCAGCATAAAATGTGACCTGATGTGACCCATGCGCATGCTCCCTTTCCACTCCTTAGAAGCTACTCTCTTTAGGATCACTTCCACCACTCTCCTATTCTTCCCAGGTTACCATAGCCTCTAAAATCCTAAAACATCTAACATAACTTTTTATTATCTATTAATATCTCAGTACTTTGGAGGTTACCACTCCCTTCCTACTCATCACTCTGTCATTTCCCACCACCTCATCACTCTTGACATACATCCATGACATCACACTTATTCCCCTTCTTAATCTCCACCCCACTCCCACCCATATAAAATGATCAGATGAGGTTTGGAGAGGTGTACAGCCATAGAGGCCATGCCATAAAGGGAATGTATGAATTAGATGTAGCTACCTGTCTGATCTAGTCTCAGAGAGTGACAGCCAATCCAGCCCAGGTGGGCATGGAAAATAGATGTTTAATAATAATAAAGGAACATTTAAGGTACTTGTAACTGGAGAAAATTTGCCTACTGGTATAAAAAATAGGATTCCCAGTATACTCCTAATAATTACCCACTGTCTTCCTCAGAAACAATCATTGTTTCTGAGGAAGACAGTGAGATGGATCTAGGATATCAAGACTAGAAATAGGTGATGACATAACCACTACCTGTTAGTTGCCTTGATAAATCATCCCTCTGAAACGATTGTAAAACAATCAACTAATTAAGAACCTATCTTCGACTTTTGTTATATTTTTCATTGTTCAATATACGCGCGCACACACACACACACACACACACACACACACACACACACACACACACACACACACACACACACACACACACACACACACACACACACACACACACACACACACACACACACACACACGCGCGCACACATATATATTGATGGATGTGGTATGGAGACAAGGAAGACCACAAAACAGAGAAGTATTTGAAACATGGTATGATGCAGGGTGGGTATATTAGTTAAAGTAGAATATCAATCATGCTTCTTAATATGTGTGCACGTGTGTATATGCATGATGAACAACTTGACTCCCTCCACCTCTAACCACCATCCCTCCTCCCCTTTCTCCCTTTTGCTATCAAGTTATAGCCAATGACTGTAAATTTGCCCATGCTAACAATAGCCCTGTGACCTGCCAATGTAATCTGCCTGTGTGACACTGTCCTACACACCCACTCCCTTCTGTCATATCTTTTTTTATTTCTTTTCATTCCTTCTTCTCCACTTTCTCACTACTCTATCTATTTTCCTTTCTTTTTTCCTATTTTTCTTCTCTTCATTCCTCTCATTCCCTTAAATTTGAGATGCTTTCCTGGCGATGGAAGAGGTTTTCTTCTTCTTTGCCCACTTATTCCTGAGAGGGTCGTGGGGGCAGAGTCCTCAAACACTCCTTCCACCGGCTCCTATCAGAAACAACTGTCTCCAACTCATCCAGCTGGATCTCAAGCGAGACTAACCAAGCTCATGGATGTTATCCAACCATCTTGCTCGGGGTCTACCCCTAGGTCTCCTACAGGTTGGTTTTGCCCAAACACTACCAGGAGGCTTGGAGAGAAGCTAGCTGACAAGTGTATTTTGCGAAAAGGGAAGCAGAAGATAAAAAATTTAAGCATGTTCTGCAACACAAAGGTATGAGGTGTTCAGGATTGCAAGGCAATGTGTCAGGGAAAATGTGATGTCATTGGGGAGATGTGTGTCCGTGATGATAATAGTGTACTTGCCCACATTGATGCTGAAAAGAAGGTAGCATGGAAGTGCCACTATGAAAGACTACTAAATGAGGAGAATGAATGGGATGAAGATAGTTTGTCCCAAGTTGAACCAACAGAGGGACTGGCTGTGCAAGTTAGCAGTAGTATAGTAAATAAAGCAAGCAAAGATATGAAGACAGGCAAGGCAACTGGACCTTTTGGGATAGTTGCTGAGATGCTGAAAGTATTTGGGGTGGTGGGTCAGACCATCCTCACTCATATTGTAAACCAAGTAATATTAAATGGTGTCATACCGAATGATTGACATAGCAGCATCATTGTCAATTGTTACAAGGGTAAAGGACATGCACTAGATAGAGAAAATTATTGAGGCATCAAATTGATGGACGAGGTCATGAAGGTCACAGAAAGAGTTATAGAACAGCTGATTAGGGACTGGGTTAACCTAGATGAGATGCAGTTCAGATTTGTTCCAGGTATAGGTGCCACTGATACTCTCTTCCTTGTGAAGTAACTACAGGAGAAGTACTTAGCTAAAAGTAAGCCCCTCTACCTGGCATTTGTTGACCTGGATAGAGTCTCCCTTGCCATATTCTAATGGTCTCTAAAATAAACTAGGAATAGATGAGTGGCTTGTGAAGGTTATAGAGGAGCAGTCAGCAAAGTTAGGATTAACAATGACTATAGTGAAGAATTTAGCGTGAAGGTAGGTGTCAACCAGGGCTGTTATTAGCCTTCTTCTGTTTATTATCATCCTGCAGGCTATAACAAAGGAGTTTAAGACTGCTTGCCCATGGGAACTCCTGTACACAGATGATCTTACACTTATAGCTGAGTCTATGGCAGAAATAGAGAAGAAATTCCAAATCTGGAAGTATGTCCTAGAATCAAAGGATCTTGAAGTCAACCTGACAAAGACTAAAGTCCTAGTAAGTAGAAGGGAACCAGGGCCCCTGATCCGCTCAGGGAAGTGGCCTTGCTCAGTGTAGAGTAAAGGTGTAGATAGAAATTCCATCCTCTGTCCCAAATACAAACTATGAGTACATGTGGGATCTCAGGTATGTTAATTAAGAACATAGATTTTACATGTGGTTGTTGTGCAGTAGCAGTAAGCAGCAAACGCCCACAGGAAACAAACTCTATTAAATTCTTGGAGGGTTCTGTAGAAGCAATAGACAGCTTCTGCTGCCTGAGTGACCAAATCAGCAGTGGAGGTGGATGTTCTGAAAGTACTGTAGCCAAAGTGAGAATGGCATGCTAGCTACTAAAGGTTTTTCCCTCAAAACGAAGGGCAGTTTGTTTAATCTGTGCATACACACTGCCATGTTGTATGGTAGTGATGCCTGGGTACTGTGTGCAGATTGGAAAGAAATGAAGCTTGCATGTTTCAATGGATGTGTAATAGTACAATAAAGGAACAGCAAAGCATAAATGAACTGAGAGATAAACTGGGCATAAGAGGGATCAGATGAATTGTACAGAAGAAGAGAATGTATATGGACATGGTATGGACATATGATATGAATGAAGGATAACAGCTGTATAAAAAGGTGCTGAGCACTGAAAGTTGATGGAACTTTGGAGTAGGAAGACTTAGGATAAGATGATAAGAGCTGAGCTTGCACAATTGCACCTTTCAAAGGTGATGACAGAGAACTGAGATCTCTGGCATTATGCAATAATACAGAAAATCCACCTTCTCCCGTGCACGGGTGGAAGCATACATCTAGTATGCACTTTCACCTCACACATCCTAACACTCTACCCACACCTTAACACCTCATCCCTCACTCATGTCCCTAGATCTCCCTCCCCAATCTCCATGCACCTCCCCCACACAGTAAAGTGGTCATTTTGGTGGTGCCATGACAAAAAGCACCCATCCTACGCTATAAAGTGGCCGTGCAGGCGTCACAGTAAAAAGCACCCAGTACACACTGTAAATATGGTTGAGATTAAGAAAAACATCCAGCCGTAAAAACCAAGCCCGAACCAGTTCTGTTTGAGAAAGACATGGTCATCAGATCTGATTTGTCTCACAACGAGACAACTCGTCTAACCCATACTAATGCAGAAAAATGGATGTTAAATGGTGATGATGATGATGATATATATATATATATATACACACATATAAATATGTATACATATATATGATGGCTGTCCCCTCGTTATCGAGTATGGCAATTGCACGATATACCATTATTAATAATTATTAATTAATTCTATCGTGTAATGCCTGTGCGTGAAGATATTTTTTAAAGTGAAGAAAGACTGTGCACTGAGCCAATCCCACTCTCTGAGCGACAGTAGCTATAATCCGAAAAGAAGAAAAGATCAACATCATCAATAACTACTGAGCCGCAGGTTTTATATCGGAGTTATCCCAGTTTTCTGAGTTGCCTTCTCCTAGAAGAATGCCCTGAGAAAGGCTAGGGGTCCTTCACTCCCAGTGGTTTAACCGCACGGTACATGTGTATATACATATTTATATACACACATATATATATATATATATATATATATATATATATATATACATACTTACACACACATATGTATATATACAAATATACATACATATATATATATATATATATATATATGTACATATATATATATGTACATATATATATATATATATATATATATATGTACATATATATATATGTACATATATATATATGTATATATATATATATATATATATATATATATATATACATATATATATATATATATATATATATATATATGGTGGCTGCCAACTCGTTTTCGAGTACGGCCACTACTTTATATCCATGTAGGAGAACCCCCACCGATGCGCCGAACGAGTGCGACTTCTTAGTCCAGCCAACGACTTGAAAACTCTGGCACAAACACTGCACCTGTGACAATTATTGACACATAGTGCTGGGCCCATGGCACCATGTGACGACAAATGCAGAGAGATCTCCAGATATAAAGCAATGCCTGTGCCGTGAAGCTTTTATAGTGAGCAAAGGCACTGCACAAAGCCAGTCCCACTCTCTTAACCAAGATGATATTTACCAAAAAGAAGAACAAGTCAACATCATTGGATACCATCAGGGTTGTAGGTGTTATATCAGAGTTTTCCTTCTCCTAGAATTCTGCCTTGACAAAGGCTAAGGGGTCATCTCTCTATATGTATATATATATATACATACATACATACATATATACACATATATGCATACAGTACATATGCACACACACATACATGTATGCATGATGGACTCTCCCGTCGAAAAGGACATGTGAGTATTCAAAAGAAGATGAAACAAAAGTAGTTCCCAGGTAAGAAACGAAAAGAGAATTGCAGCAAAGAAAATCTTCCGTTATTCCATTTGATGAGCACACATGTGTAATTTCAGGCCTGTAGCATTTTTACAGCGATGGTTACAGACACTGCATGTCAACTTTTCCAAATTTTCAGGAACGATGTGACCTTCACGACTTGTTCCATCAACTTGATGCCTCTATAGTTTTCTCTATCTAGTGCATCTCTTTTACCCTTGTAGCAAATACTTTTGCGTTCCAAACATTCGCGGCATTAATTCACTGTCTAATACAATGATTCTGCTATGCCAATCATTAGTATGACACCATTTAGTATTACTTGGTTTACAATACAAGTGGTTAAGATATGACTCACCATTTCAGATGCTTTCAGTATCTCTGCGACTATCCCTGATGAACCAGATGTTTTCCCTGTCTTCATATCCGTAATTGCCTTACTTACTCCACTGCTGCTAACTTGAATGACTTAACCCTCTGTTGGGTCTACTTGGTAGACCATCATGCTCCCATTCATTCTCCTCATTTAATAATCTTTCATAATGGCTCTTCCTTGCTACTTTCTTTTTAATGTATATATATAAATATATATATATATTGTATTAACTATCAGACACCAGTTGAATGTACATATGTGTATAAATATATGTGTCCCTGTGTATGTGGTTTAGAATAGGTACACCATATCTTTGCATATTGTAAGAGGTAGCTAAAAGTTGGTGTCAGGAAAGCCATTCAGCCATAAAACTGCTAGAAAAAGAATAATACGATATGAGCAGGGTTCAGTAAAAAGTACCTCATGGGGTTCCCCACTCCCTCTTATCAAAACTCCAGGTAAGGAACTCCATTGAAACAAGGGAGGAGTTCAGTCTATTTATGATGGCCAAATGCCTGATGTTCCCTGTGGAGACCAGTATATTATGTGAAATTTGGGACATGGAATGTTGGGGCGATGTCAGGGAGATTGGAAGAAGTGGTGGCAGTACTAAATTGAAGGAGAGTGGACATGAAGGCAGCCAACCACATTATCACCACTCCCAACACCATCAACTTTATCACTATTACCTTCACTGCCACCACAAAATATACACTCACCACTCCTAGAGTTTACCATATCACTAAAACTGTTCTATATATCCATATTACATAATCATTCCAACCATTCCTGTCCAGTTTAAAGTAGTTCATAGACTTCCGGCCTACCCCCTCCCCCCATACACAATAAATACACACACACTGCAATTCACTGTTTAACAATTTTTCAAGCAAAGATTTTTTTCTGGGATTCTTCTCTCTTATCTTCACTTGATATCTCACACACCTCTCTCTCTCACTCTCTCTATCTCTCTCTTTCTCTCATCCCCCTCTCTCTCTTGTTCCCTCTCCCTTTCTCTCTCACCCAGCCCTTGATTCACTAATGTGTTTAGGACGTCAAGTAAAGAGGAACTTCAAAATAATCAAAATATTATATATTTTCATTTTTTTGTGTTGTTTTATAATGAGGGTCCTCCATTACCCACTACACCACACTTTATATAGTTGAGTACCTCACCAAGCTTTTATTCAGCTCTGCTTTCATCTTTATCTTTTTACCACCTTTCCTCTCTCACTGTCTTACCTACATTTCCCTTACATAACTTTCCTTTCATTGCTTTCTAGAATTCATTCACTATATCTCTTTCTAGTCCCTCTGCTCTCTCACTCCCTGCCTTAACCTATGGCTCCCTTACATAACTCCCCCTCTCTCTCTCTCGACTCTCCCAAACCTTTTCTGAAGAGTGACCAAGTGTCAGTTTTGTGTTTTTGAACTGAAAAAAAAAAGTATATACATATATATATATATATCCAGCCGTAGAAAACCCGCCAGACAGTCCTATATGAGCAAGACAACCAATCTTGCCTCAAGTGGGAAAACTCCCGTCCAAACCCATGCAAGCGTGGAAGATGGATGTTAAACAATGATGATGATGATGATATATATATATATATAGAGAGAGAGAGTTAAGAACTCTTACAATTAAATAGCTCTAAGAAAAAAGCTTTTCCAACCCGTACAATATAATTGAATAAACAAGAGAGATGAACACTTTTTTCACCCTAGCAAATTTTAGTCCTTACGATTCGAACACATATATGTTTATATTAGTGTTCATCTCTCTTGTTTATTCAATTATATATATATATATATATATATCACGATAAATTAACGGAGCCATAGAGCTTCGCCATTCCCTGTAAATAATGTGCTCGAAGGAGAAGAAATCCTGAGCTCTTTAAAATACAATATGTTGAAAAGGTAACACACTAGAGATATACAGTGCGCTATCAATAAAACAGGGAAAAAACCACCAGTGTATGGAATCTATAGTCTGCCTTTCATAGGTTATAGATTCCATACATTGGTGGTTTTTTCCCTGTTTTATTGATAGCGCACTGTATATCTCTAGTGTGTTACCTTTTCAACATATTGTATATATATATATATTTTAATATAGAAAAGCTTCTACAGGACTAGAACTGTTTCATTCGTGGTTACCCCCGATTGAACCCAGAATAACTTATCTCTCTCTCTCTATATATATATAAATGTATATATAAATATATATCTGTATATATCTATATATATATATATATGGTTGGCTGTCATTGACTTGATTAAAGAGCTCTCTACTGTATGTGGGGGAGATGGGTCTGATGGTGGAGGGGTGGGGGTTAAGATTGACTGGGTCAGGTCACAGTTGTAGAGATGATATGGTAGAAGGTGGGTTTGGGAATATAAGGATGTGGCGGCTGCTATAGCATAAAAGGAGGGTATTATTAGGTGGATTGGCAGTATTGGTAGAGGGTCGGGCGCCATGCTTTGAAGCATGGAGTTACATCCCTTTATGATCTGAGTTCAAATCCCACCGTGGTTAAAATAAAGTACCAGTAATGCACTGGGATAATTGCTGGCCTTGTGCCAAAAGTAGAAACAATTATTAGGGGCGTACTGGGCATCTCATTTGTTATACCAGTTGGCAAATCTGTCTCCAGATACATCTACCTTGAATTTTTCTTAATTTTCAAATATGTTCCAGAATATTCATTATATAATTACAGCATCATATGATAATCAGTTTTTCTGTGTTACCGAGTAACATTTGTAAGAGTTTATACTTCACAACTAAGGATTCTAATTAAAAAACTGAAATTATATATATACCTTAACTTTAACTTTATATATATATATATGTGTGTATATATATATATATATACACATGTGTTTGTTTATATATGTATATATATATATATATATATATGTATATATATATATATATGTATATATATATATATATATACATATATATATATATATGAAGGCACATGGCTTAGTGGTTAGAGCATTGGCCTTGCAATTGAAAGGTTGAGTTCAATTCTCAGACCGAGTGATGTGTTGTTTCCTTGAGCAAGACACTTTATTTCACATTGCTCCAGTTTACTCAGCTGTAGAAATGAGATGATAGGGACTGGGGTCCATATCATTCCACTGCAAAGTGGTCGTGGAGGTGCCACAGAAAAAAAAGCACCCAGCACTCACTGTAAATGAGGTTGGTGTTAGGAAGGGCATCCAGCTGTAGAAATCAAGCCAGAATCAGTTCCTGTCCCACCCTTGCAAGCAGGGAAAAGCGGACGTAAAATGATGATATCATCATCATCATCATCTTCGTTTAACGTCCATTTTCCACGCTAGCATGGGTAAGACGGGAGTTGTCTCACTTGAAGCAAGGTTGGTCGGGTGACCATGTCTCGCTCATATAGGACTATGTGGCAGGTTTTCTACGGCTGGATGCCCTTCCTAACACCAACCACATTTACAGTGTGGAACTGGGAACTTTTTACCGTGTTACCTACATGGCCACATTACAGCGTGGACTGTGTGTTTTTTTCTCGTGACACCTACACGATCTCATTTATCTAATTTATTTGGACTGGATGTTGTGTTACCAACTTTATAGAGAGAGGTTGGTGTTGGTGGGAGTGGGAGGATAGGGTAAGGGTAGTGGATTGGGGTGTATATTTGGTTAAGAGGTCCCTACTGACTGTAGGTTTCACTTTGTACATAGGCAAGGCAGGTCTTCTGTATTACTGTGTAGCGCCAAAGATCTCGGTCCAGTGACATTGTCTTAGAGAGGTGCAAGTGTGTAAGGTCGGAATTTATCAGATCGTCCCAGGTTTTTCTGGGTCTACCTACTCCGTAACTACCATCAATTTTGATCGCCCTGCACTTTTTTATACAGCTGTCGTCTTTCATGCGCATCACGTGGCCATACCAACGTAGTCTTCTCTCGAGTAAACATCTGACCTCTTATTCCTAATTTCTGACTAATTTCTCATTTATGCTTTGCCGTTCACGTATATTACTATTACACATCCAATGGAGTATGCATGCTTCGTTCCTTTCCAGTCTACGCAGGTCCTCTGCACACAATGCCCATGTCTCACTGCCATGTAGCATTGATGTTCGTATACAAGCATCATACAATCTGCCTTTCATTTTTAGAGAGAAACCTTTTGTGGCCAACAGCGGTATAAGCTCTCTGAACTTTTTCCCTCCCGTTCTGACTATGGCTACTGTACTTTCAGAACACCCTCCACCACTGCTGATTTCGTCACCCAGGTAATGGAAAGTGTCTACTATTTCTATAGAACCATCTGGGCAATAGAAGGGGCTAGTATCTTGTGGACACTTGCTACCTATGGCACCTGAGCATCGGCCACATATAAAGTCTACGTTCTTAGACAGTTTACCATCTTTTATGTACCCAAACTTTGCATTTGGGACATAAAATTGAATTTCTGCCTACTCCTTTCCTACACACTGAGCAAGGCCATTTCCCTGAGGGTACCTGTGCCTTATTTTCATTTCTACAAACTAGGACTTTAGTCTTAGACAAGTTAACTTTAAGGCCTTTTGATTCTAGGCCATGCTTCCATGTTTGGAATTTATTTTCTAGTTCAGCCATTGATTCAGCTATGAGCGTTAGATCATCTGCGTATTGGAGTTCCCATGGGCAGCTGGTCTTGAACTCCTCTGTTATAGCCTGAAGGGCAATAATAAATATAAGGGGTTAAGGACAGAGCCTTGGTGAACACCAACTTTTACACTAAATTCTTCACAATATTCATTGTTAATTCTAACCTTACTGACTGTTTCATTATACATGGCTTGTATAGCTCTCACAAGCCATTCATCTACACCTAGTTTTCTAAGAGCCCACCAGATAATGGAGCGGGGGACTCTGTCAAAGGCTTTTTTCAGGTCTACAAAAGCTAAGTAGAGGGGTTTACTTTTAGCTAGGTACTTCTCTTGTAGTTGTCGTACAAGGAAAAGAGCGTCTGTGGTACTTTTACCTGACACAAACCCAAACTGCATTTCATCTAGATCAATTCGCTCTCTGATTAGTTGCGCTATAACTCTTTCTGTGACCTTCATGACCTGGTCAACTAACTTAATGCCTCTATAGTTTCCTCTATCTAGAGCATCTCCTTTACCCTTGTAGCAGTTAATGATGATGCTGCTACGCCAGTCTTTTGGTATGACCCCATTCTGTATTACTTGGTTAACTATACGGGTGACCATAGTATGTCCCACCATTCCAGATGCCTTCAACATCTCAGCAACTATCTCTGAAGGCCCAGCTGCCTTGCCTGTCTTTATATCTTTGATTACCTTACTTATTATACTACCTTTAACTTGCACCGCTGGTCCTTCTATTGGATCGATTTGGGGCAGACTATCTTTTTCCCACTTATTCTCCTCATTTAATAGTCTCTCGTAGTGACACTTCCAGGCTATCTTCTTATCAGCATAAGTGAGGGCAAGTACACCGTTATCATTACGGACACACTTCTCCCCGACAATATCATGGTTTTCCTTGACACGTTGTCTAGCATTCCTGAACACCTCGCGTTTTTGGTCCTCACGTTGTAGAACATGCTTGAACTTTCTATCCTCTGCTTCCCTTATTGCAAGGTACACTTGTCTCCTAGCTTTTCTCCTGGCCACTTGATAGTGCTCTCTACTTCCCCCATCCTGCCATACTTTCCAAGCCTGCTTTTTGGTCTTGATTGTCTCTTCTACCTTACTGTTCCACCACCAAGTTACTCTCCTCCTGCCAATAGGTCTGCTCCGGCCACAGATTTCATCCGTTGCTTTCAGCAGGTTCACTTTCAAGAATTGTCACTGTTCCTCTATATCGCACGTCTCTAATTGCTCTTCCTTATTGTCAAAGGCATCAAGTAATAAGCTTTTAAATTTGTCACTGGCTATGGGGTCCTTCAACTTCCATATTCTTCTCCTCAAGGTAGGCCTCCTCTGTCGTTGAGTACGTCTATTTCTGACTGTGAGGTCACTAACTACTAGGCTATGTTGGGAGGTGCATTCTTCACAGGGGAGGGATTTAGTGTTTACAACAGACACTTTGTCTCGTCTTCTAGTAAGGATATAATCTATCTGGCTGGCATGTTCCCCTGATCTATAGGTGATCAAGTGGTTTTCACGTTTTTTGAAGTTTGTGTTACAGATAGTTAGGTTATTGGTGTCACAGAATTCCAGGATTCTGAAGCCTTCCTCATTTCTATTTCCAACCCCATAGCCTCCATGGATTCCATCATAGCCATCACTATGTTGTCCAACGTGGCCGTTTAGATCGCCAGCAATAATTAGGTAGTCGCTGTCGGTTATTTGGGAGGTAGTGTGCATTAGCGTCTCATAGAACCTGTCCTTTATAACGTCAAGTAGACCAGATTGGGGTGCATAAGCGGATATTATTGTCACAGTAGTTTTATTTAGAACTAGCCTTATTTTAATTATTGTCATTTACTCTATTTACGTCGATTACCTTATCTACCCATTTTTCAGCTAACATAATTCCTACTCCACCCAGTCCGTTGATGGAGGCACATGGCTTAGTGGTTGGAGCATTGGCCTTGTAATCGAAAGGTTGTGAGTTCAATTCTCAGACCGGGTAATGTGTTGTTTCCTTGAGCAAGGCACTTTATTTCACATTGCTCCAGTTTACTCAGCTGTAGAAACGAGATGGCAAAAAAGCACCCAGCACTCACTGTAAATGAGGTTGGTGTTAGGAAGGGCATCCAGCTGTAGAAATCAAGCCAGAATAAGTTCCTGTCCCACCCTTGCAAGCACGGAAAAGCGGATGTAAAATGATGATTATGATGATTATATATATATATGTATGTAAAAGGAAAACAGAAATAACAACACAATCGGTTCAGTATATGGGAGGAATATATTAGGTTAACGCTTGAAATAGCAGGAAGAGAGTCTTAACGTTTCGGACACTAGTCCTTCATCAGCAGAAAGAATGATAAATTAGATAGATTGAAGGGATGGGCAGGGTGGAATTGGAAAAATGCATATGTATATATATATGTGTGTGTGTGTATGTATATGTGTATATATATATATGTGTACGTGTGTGTATATATATATAAAAACAAAATTAGAATTTGATTTCTCTCTCTCACATAGCTGATTTATGAGTTTTATATTGAATATTAATAATTGTTTCTATTTTTGGCACACGGCCAGCAATTACCCAGTACATTACTGGTACTTTATTTTATCGACCCCGTAAGGATGAAAGGCAAAGTTGACCTCGGCGGGATTTGAACTCAGAATGGAAAGGGCCGTAACTCTATGCGTCAAAGCATGACGTCTGACCCTCTACCGATACTGCCAAATAATATTTGATTGGTTTGCAAGCAAACAGCCTCATTACACTATGTTTTTTAGATGACCATCATCAGCTGTTCATTAACATGTTTCTGGGTTATTGCCCTTTGTCAAGACTATGTATTTCTCTGCCACTAGCTTGGACTGTCGAAAATATATAGTATTTTCTGAAGTATATTTATGTAACCCCGCTATGTGAGAGCGAGAAATCAAATTCTAATTTTGTTTTTAATTTTTGGCAAAGTCAGCTATAAAATTGCCTGGTATGCAAATGAGGCTAATCAGCCAAAGTATACTTCAGAAAATGTTATATATTTTCAACAGTTCTAGCAAGTGGCAGAGAAATATAGTCTTGACAAAGGGCAATAATCCAGAAACATGTTGACTGTTTTTCTATGCCACCGCTAGAAAGAATGGATGATCATAGTCATCTAAAAACCATAGCATAATGAAGCTATTTGCTTGCAAACCAACCGAGTGTTATTATTAATATTCAAATCCCGCCGAGGTTGACTTTGCCTTTCATCCTTACGGGGTCGATAAAATAAAGTACCAGTAATGCACTGGGATAATTGCTGGCCTTGTGCCAAAAGTAGAAACAATTATTAATATTTGATATAAAACTCATAAATACATTTATGTAGCCCGCTATGTGAGAACGAGAAATGAAATTCTAATTTTGTTTTTAATTTTCAGCAAAGCCAGCCGTAAAATCGCTCTGTATGCAAATCGGGCTAATCAGCTGATGTATACTTTAGTGTGTGTATGTGTGTGTGCATGTGTGTATATACATGTATTTGTGTTTGTATAGTATACACATATACATGTATAGGTGTAAATATATGGTCATTCTACTACCAGGGTTACCTAATTTCCTCACAGAACATTTGAATGATATTTGTTACCATAACACACTCTAATCGATTTAATCAGCCCCCATGACTTTCGGAAGCATGGAACAAACTACCTTCATCAGTTGTTATCTGTTGGGATATTGCATCCTTTAAAACCTCCATGCTTCCTGAAATTCACCAACACTACTCCTGATATTCCCCCCTCCATACCAACGCAAGCATGTATCTGTGTGTATATCATGACTCATACACTGTACACTTTCCTGACATTTGTACATTATTCTATGTACTATACATGCACCTTTGATGAGTTGTAATGCACCTGAGCACTGTACACAATAGTTTTCATTATTATTATTTTACTATATTATCTGTCTTTTATGTAATCCTTATTATTTTACTTCTAAATTTTTTCTCCACTCTTCATTTGACCACACTTCTTCCTCATAGACGAGATATTCCCATGTGTCCTTTTACCTGTATTTTTTGTATCTTTTTAATAGAATTTCCTGACCCATTGTTTCTGAGGTAAAGGACAGAATGGATGTATTTTATCCAGACTAATACTATGATCTCGATTAGTCAATATATCAATATCTTAATTTATTTTGCCCTTTGAAACGATTATAAAACAATGGATTAATTAAGTACTAAACTTTGTTTTATTTATTTTCATTGTTCAATCTTCTATATATATTATTATTATTAAGTATATAGTTCATTGTTTGCGAAGATCAATCAACACATATATTGAATATATATATATATATATATATATATATATATATATATATATATAATAATTATATTTATATATAATAATATAAATAAGATAAGGGTAATATTATGTGTTACCCGATTACCAGTAAGAAAGTAGCTCAATGTAAAATATCAAGTATAATACAGAGCAGAAATACAACATTAATAACAATCAAATTGTGTTTAAAACATTTAATAGCTTATGATTGTTTCATCCAGATATAGGTCTGGAATCATCAGAGCATATAAAGGTTAAAACAAATATATTCCTAATCACTAGAACATTAGCAGGATACATTATAGGTGAGAAGACTAAGTATAAGTGTTAATATCAATATATTAAAGAGCAAGAGCATAAGAAAATTGAAGAGATATAAACATTGTAATGAAAGATTATAATGAAAAATTGTATTAAAGCTATAATATAAATAATTGGAGGTATATGTTATTTATAAGGATATGGTTATTAATTATAGCAAAAAATTATAACAAAAATATTATAGCAAGAATATTATATCAATATATGTAAGAGAATGGTATAGTGAAAGCATATAATGTAGGTATTAAAAATTATAAATATCAAAAGATATATTGATTTTAGGCAAAAGGTTTTATAATATTAGTTATAATGTTCATGCAATAGAATATATAGCCCATGCATAGAAAGCCTAGAAGCATTGAGTACAGAATTGTACAGTCCGAAAACATACAGTCAAAAAACATATAGTCCAAAAATATGGAGCTTAAGAAGTTTGATTTTAACCTCAGCACTGTAATGTAAGTGGGAAGTCATAGTCAGTTAGGGGTGGTGGTGGGGAGACAGTTACAGTTGTGTGTGTGTTGGAGGGCTGGGGGCGTCGAAGGACTGGTCAGGAGAAAGTGGTCAGTACACAGGATTTTGAGGGTGAAATATAGTGTGGAATGTGTGAGGAGGAGAGACAGATGCATAAAGTGGGTTTAGAAAGATGATGATATGGAGGAAGAGGTACACAGCTTTCTGGATGAGAGGATCAAGAAACCATTATAGTAACAGCAGAAGAAACTGCTTGGTAGAAATAGCAGCTAAATTCCTTTGAATTACACTCTACTGGCTTAAAGCAGAAAGACATGACATGTAGTCCTAGATATACAAAATGACTGGAACTTATCAAGGATGGGATACCCCTGATCATAGATCTGTTCAATTTTAGATGACCTAGGGCTAAACAACAACAACCAAACAATACATCAGTGAGTTTTGAGCTGTTGCAAGCTCCATGAGTGAATGGGTTTGTCTGTCAGTCAGTCAGATTGACTATTTTGGTATGTGATTCAGAATTATGTGCATGTGTGTGGAGAGAGTGAGAGTGGCTACACTGCCCTAGATAATATGTGAGCTGTACTGTAATGTGGGTCACATTCTGTACCTTGAAATAGGGTCAACTGTGCATATATATACTTGTGTGTGTGTGTGTAAGTGTATGTGGATGTGTAACTTGGTCTGTAACGACCCATCCAATTTCATGCCAACATGGAAAATTGGCCGTGAAATGATGCTGATTATGAGGTTGTGTGCGTGTGTGTGTGCGTGTGCTTATAAGTGTGCACATGTGTGTGTGTATGTGTGTGTATTTGTGTGTGTGTACCTGTGCATGTGTGTGTACAAAAAGTAGACGCAAAAATATTTAATGGGGGGGGGGGGGGGTACCTTGGCATAAAGTATACATACAGAGTTTCTCATTCTGAATATGGCAAATAAGAAAATTCTTTGATCAGCTGAGACTATCCTCAGAATTTCAGAACCAAAATCCCTTTAGGAATGTTTGGATCCCGAGAAAAGGAGAGGATGCCTATAGCTTGAGCTGATCAAGTTTTTTTTTTGTAACATTTTTAGACAATGCAGTGGGAGTAGAACTTGTCTATAAGCCAACTTGGTGAAAGCAAAGGACATGTTTCGATCTTATTAGATCTCTTCAGTGAAGTATATTTACATAGCAAATTGGCTAGACTAGAACACAGTTAAATATATATAGGGAAGGAGGAACAGAATTATGTACTGAGTATGTGTGTCAACAAAAAAAAGAAGTGAAAATGCCTGAGTGGAGTGCCTCTGTATTGGAGTGCCTCTGTATTGGAATGCCTCTGTATTGGAGTGCCCCTGTATTGGAGTGCCTCTGTATTTGAGTGCCTCTATTGGAGTGCCTCTGTATTTGAGTGCCTCTGTATGATGTGTATATGTACAATTCTAAATATGGCAAAAAGGAAACTTCATAGATTAATGCAGAATTTCTCCGGAACATGCATACAGATGGCAACACTTATTGTGATACATATGTGTATATTTATCTAAGTAGGTATACTTGGATATATATCAACATTTATACAATACACTGAGGGACTGAACTGCAGGTATATCATCAGTATCAGTTTGTTTTTCTTTTCTCATTACCTATCCACCGACCACATATTGAAATTAATGGCAATTTTGTTTTGTTTTCTTTATTTTTATCACTTAGACAGAAAAGAAGGGCCTGAAATCTTTTGGTGGGAAAGGGGGTGGAGGAACGTATCTAAGCTAGAAACTGCTCTGAATGCTTGCAACAGATTAAACTATTTGAATTTAGAATGCAAAGTGACAGAAAAAACCCAAGGCATCCTATCCATTGCACTAACAAGTATACCACCCTTGACTAGTATTTTATCATATATTATATTAAAGCCTATCGACCCCATAAGGATGAAAGGCAAAGCTAGCCTCGGTTCAAATCTTGCATGGTCGATAAAATAAAGCACCAGTAATGTACTGGAGTCGATTTAATCGACTTTTACCTCCTCCCAAAATTGTTGGTCATGTGCCTAAATCAGAAACTTTTATGTTAAAGCTGGTGTGTCTGTGGTGTAAAAAGTCTGTCACATTGGAAAGGGGATGGTAAGAGTATGTGTGAGAAAGAGTGTATTGCTGGTGGTGGTGACAAGAATGCTGAAAATTTGTTTCCATCTCATATATTTCTAGAAAAAGGATGGTGTGTGTATGTGTGTGAGAGAGAGAGCGTGGTTCTGGTTCTGAGATTTATTTTTCAAATTCCACACTGTAACAAGTTTTTGAAGAAATGGGGTGGCAAGAGAGAGAGAGAGGAATTTTATGTAAAATACTGTTTATCCTCAAATTATAAATGAGTAATATATTCTGTTTTGGTAGTTTCAGTCATTTGTTAAATTTATTCAATTTATTTTGTTGTGTTGTAATTAAGTACTGTATATAATTATTTGTGTATAAAACATTGAAAATGTTCTATTGATCTTTAATATTTGGTGCTTGTCTTTAATTAAATTGTGGAATTTCCATGGGGTCACTTACTAAGGATAAAAATCGAAGTTGACCTCATCAGGATTTCTTCTAATGTTTCTGCCAATATGTTGTCTTCTTAAAGAAGTATGCCTGCTTTCTGGCTATGATCAAGTATTGATGGTCACAACTAAAATAGTACAGATGTGAATAATTAAAAACAAAAGGTAAAATCTGTCCCATGCCATCAGGCTCATCAGGTCGGTGCTTATTCCTGGTTTCCTTATTCATCAGTGTTAAGTGATTGAGAGTACAAGACTCCTTCGTGGACAGGATGCCAATCCATTGCAGTGTTAACCCCCAGCTACTGCTGGTACTCATTTTCAACTGAGTGTACTGGAGAAATGTGAAATGAAGTGTTTTATTCAAAAACATAACATGCCACCTAATCCAGTAGTTGAACCCATGATATTATGATCATAAGTCCAACACCTTAATCACTAAGACAACACCTTCACTAATTAATGGGTAAATTGAGAAACAAGTGCATTTCTACTTTTCTTTTAAACCTGTAATGTCAAGTCTTAACACAGCTGTTTTCTTCCAGAGAAAGAGGGTGATAGAGAAGAAGTAAGAAAGAGATATAGAGGAAGAATCAACCCCAGTATTAAATTGGTACTTTTTTTTTATTGATTTGAAAGGATGAAAAGCAAACTTGATCTCAGCAGGATTTGAACACATTTTATCTGATGTTCTAATGATTCTGCCAATTTGCCTATGCATCTCTACAACAGAGTAAGACATATCCATGCCAATGAGGGAGTCTCTATACTATTGCTTGCCCTGCTACAAATAACAGCCAAATCACTCTCAAATCACACACACACATCTTTGAAAAATTTGATAATGTAGTTCACTGTGCATGAAGTAGACATGGGATGAACACATCTGGAATGCTTTTGGTAATAGGTTTGCTTGAACAACAAATATTCCCTCACTTCAACTCTGACTATACAAATTTAAATCAAATTTCTTGCTTAAAACTCTCTCAGCAGAGTAGAGTGTGTGTGAGGGAAACAATAGACAAAGAGGAAGGGCAGTGATAGAGTGATAGTGTGTGTCAGTGTTTGAAGAAAGGAAAGAAGAAAGTGTATGTCTATTGGAAATATGCAGAAAGAGGGAGAGTGGGGGATAGCAGATCATTAAGCAGAAAGAGGGGAAAAAACTAGAGTCCAAGGAAACGATTGATCGTTTCTGCTAGCAAAAAATAAAAAAAAAAGATAAATAAAATTATTAATATTGATTTTTAATATATGCATAAAGGCGATGATTTGTTAAGACATTGGATTATAAACCCCTCAGTATTTGTTCCGAATCATTGCGTTATGAATTTAAATCCCACTGAGATCAACTTTATTTTTTATTCTTTTGCAGTCGATAACTAAAGCACCAGTCAAGTATTGGGGTGGATGTTTCTCTCCTTCTCTTTATCTGGAAGAAATCAGTAGTGTTTCAACCTGAAGAGGGATGAACTCTGCCAGGTTTAAAATGTCCAATACTTACTGTGTCAGGACAGTGCCCCTATAACTCCATCAGATAGGCACAAGGCTGCAATTTGTTTTCTTTCTTTTTATGGTGGAAGAGAACTGTCGATTATATTGAGTGAAACACTTGACTAGTACTATATTTTCTCAACACCAGAAGGATGAAAGACAAAATTAACCGTAAGAAGATTTGAACGTAAAGGGCTGTAACTAAATGCCACTAGGATGCTCTAACGATCCTGTCATTCTTTAAGATAAGTTTGTGTGCTGTGTGAAGATATATTCTGGTATCATGACAAAAAGCACCCAGTCCATCCTGTAGGATGATTGTGCTAATGACTTAACAGAAAGCACATAGTACACTCTGAAGGTGGTTGGCATTAGGAAGGGCATCCAGCCATAGAAAAATCAGGCCCAAAACGGATCATATGTACAAGATATGGTCACTTGACCTGTCTGGCCTCATCGAGCTCATGCAAGTATAGAAAAAGTGATGTTAAACAGCTGATTACGATGATGATCTATATGTATATGTGTGTGTGTGTGTGTATATATATATATATATATATATATATATATACACACACAGATGTGTGTGTATGTATGTATATATGTATAGTGGAGAGGAGAGGAAGATGAACAAATACCTCCAATAGTGGTTTGGAATTCCTCCAACCTTCACTAAAGATGTCCTGTACATAAAGCCAGGAAAAGTTCCAATTTCCTCTGTCATTTGTGTTGGAGGAATTCAAGCTGGCCAAGTGTAGAGTAGCAATGATGTTCAAGGAGTCACAGGATGCAGAAGTCAAACATACAGGTGTCACTACAAGCTCAGGGTGCAAGTGGGCAGCTTACACCTCTGTCTCACAAACAGAAAGCATACTGATGCTACTGGAAGCATGGGAAGAGGTCTTGAATTTCCCATTTCCAACTATGAAGAGAGGCCAACGAAAAGGAGAGGAGAGCTATTATTCAAGAGGAAGGACAGAAATCAAGGGCTGTGGAGCTAACATCTCAGGGAGTCTGTACCAAATAGAAGATCCCAAAGAGGAAGATCACTTGGGCAGATCTATGGAGTTGGAACCATTAGAAATTTCCTTTCTGTTGTGAGCAATGTATGACACTTCTAACTCCAACAAATTTGCACATGTGAGGAATGAGGGAGGTTGAATCAAGTAAGCTTGGTGGAAAGAGAGGCCTATGGCATACATTATATCAGTATGTAAAAAGCACTCACACCACAACAAAGTGTTCATAGCTCTTGTCAATACTCTGGATCAAGAGAGTTGCAAGAAAAACAATACAGAAGAAAACAACAGCAATCAGGTTTGTGAGAGAGGTTGAGAAGCCATCTACCATAGTTAGAACAATATGTGGCCTGCTATAAATGGTCTAATTGTGGAATACGATGGTTGATCAAGGAGAAAGATTGCAGTTTTCCCAGGTGTTCCAGGGACAAAATGTGGTTCTATGGTCTTGAAAAGGCAAAAAAGATAATGCTGACTGAAATCACAGCGAAGAGTGTGGCCATACTTTTGAGCAAAAGGGAGCAGGAGTGGAGGGAGAAAGGATGGCTAGAATGGCTATTTCCAGTTGATGTGAGCTGTGGAGGATTCTTCGTTCAATCAGTATGGAGAATGGTCAATGTCATTGGAATGACAAGAAGAGATAAGTGAGTAGCTCGCAGAATAGGGGAAGCAGCAGAAAGGGCCTCTTCTTGGTTATGGAGCAGAAGATGGGCATTGATCTGGCCACCATTGCTGACTTACTAACAAGAAGGTGTTGCAGTTAAGGGTTGAAACACCCAAAGAACGTTGGACACCGTCTGATGACATCAACACTTCCTGGTTAAGGATATATTCACCAAAGGTGAATGAATGTGAGATATCTTCTTTAAGATGTAATTATGCTTAAACATGTGTGGTGTGTGTGTGGCAATGCACTTGTATGACCAGAGTGGGATGGTTTAAACCAGTAAAAGAGAAAAAAAGAATATACATGTATCTATGTATGTAGGAAGACGTCTGTATATATTTCTTTATCTATCTATATCGGCCAACTGCAGATGGAATAATATAGTAACAGTTATTGTATTCAAGGGGGACGAAACAGGAAGACAAATTTGAGAGAAATCGAAAGATGAATAGATAGAGAAAGGGCGAAAGAGAGGGTATAAAGATAAAGGGGCTAGAAAACTAAAAATTGAACAACGTAGAGAGAGAGATTAGAAAAAAGTGCATATACTAGAATGGGCGTTGGGTGGTGGTAAGAGATTTAACACTTCTTGAGAAGGCCTTACATATGTGTGTGTGCGTGTGCATAAACTTGTGTTTGTATTGTATGTATGCATACACATGTTTATATCTTCAACATATTATGGAAACAAAAAATTAGACGTAAAATGTGTACATGGTTATTTATGTATGTGTACACACACACACACACACATATATATATATATATACACACACACATACACATATACTTCTATGCAATTCTCAGAAATTGTGTCAACAAATAATTGCAAATATCAACAGTTGGCCCGTGAGTGGGTGGGTAGTGACTGACTATATACATGCACAGAACGCACGCGCGCGCACACACACACACACGCACACACTCTCTCTCACTCACGCAGAGGACTAGACATACAATCATGATTTACACACACCACAAAAACCGACGAGCCGCTGTGTGGTTCTTCGACATACTAGAAATAGAAGCCAAATTACCTTCAAATCACAGCATACTGTCATAAAAATAGGAGACATGTCAATTCAGGATATAATGTAATCCTGGATACAATATACTTTTAAATTGATAGGATGGTCACGGCTGCAATGCTTTTGACCATAGGTCTACTCGATTTAGAGCTAACCTGAGGTTAAACAATAACAGTGCAAACAGCATACAAGTTGTTGCTTTTGACCCCAGGCCAGACTGATCAAGCACATATATTCAAAGATATTCCAGCCGAATCCACTTCATCATTTTCCCTATGTACAGAAAAACTAAGACCACATTGTGTTGTTTTCTGAGAAAATGGGGCATGCTTTGGCGGAAATTCTGCTGCCATTTCTTGCAGTTTAAGCGACTACATGATGGCTTGCCCCGTTGGGTCGGCTGCACACAAGTTGTTCGTGTGGGTGTGTACACACATATTCAAAGAAGTTTATCCAAATTGTTGTTTAGCTCCAGGTAAGCCCTAGCTAAGCAGACATCATTCATGTGTTTAAGATAAGGAAATGGCTTGAGGGATATTTGGCTGTTACTTCTAGCTCGACTGACGATCTGTAAGTTGTCGATTAACAGTCTAGCCATGACTTTTTGGGTGGTGGTGGGGTGTAGAATTATATTAGCTAATATGTCCTTTCATTTTTTAAGTATAGAGTGAACTCACTACTTCTTATGTGTATCCAAGAGGAGACTGAGCAAGAGAGATGGCTTCTATTTCTGGCAGGTCGAGAGTCCACATAGAGGCTCTCTTGGTCGGTAGGTGTGTATATACAAACGCGCGTGCACAAACATTAACGCAATTATATGCACACACGATCATGACATATATCACAATTTACTACATAGAAGTTGTTTAAGTGTGGGTGTATTTGTACGTTTACATACATAGACTTTCTCTTCCTCTCTCTCACACACACAGCCTTTAACACAGACAGACTCTCTCACACATACACACAACTCCTCTCTTTCTCGTCCACAGTCCTTAACATATAGAGACTCATACACAAACAGCCTCTTACACAACCTCTTTTTCTCACGCACACAGACAGCCTCTCTCTGTCTGTCTGTTTCTCTCTCTCACTCTCTCTCTTTCTCTCACATAAGGTTATATACTTACATTCATTCACACACATACACAACCTTTCACACGCACACGACATCACACACAGACGTACAGGAATTGTTTGATTGCATGAGATGATGGCAAAAGCAGAGAAGCAATGCTGAACAATTAAACAGACCAATGAGCGCGCACACACACACACACATTTAGAAAGTGTGAGTGTATGTGTTGTAATAACGAATGTAGTAATTTCTCAGAAATACACTCATACGCACATTCACACACACATATATGTTATTCATTACATGTAAGCTTGATAACCAACCTTAAACATCTTGTATGTATAACCCATGATAGCATGGGAAGGCCCATGTAAAGGGTTGATGATGATATATATACATACATATATATATATGTGTGTGTTTAGGTAAAAAATAAATGCAGAAATACATAGAAATATATTTAAAAATCATTTTTTTCAGCATACCCTTCTTAGGTAAAAAATGATTGAAATTCACATCTTGCAGAGAGGAAAAAATAACTCTCACTAAGCTGTAATAACGTAATAACAGTTAATGTGGTATGGTAAATAAATATATACATCCCTTCTATATGTTTGTGTAATTGGGGTGGTGGGGATGAAAGTAGAGTTTAAATATTCAACCTTCAGTATTCAGGATCCCATTAAATGTTAAAAGTTTTCAGTGTTCTGGCCAGTAGTGTGTATATATGTGTGTGGGTAAAGTTGAGTCACTAACAGTTAATATCTTCTGTAAAATGACCCTTTACATGACAATAACAATAGAAATATGAATACAAAAAATAAATAATAATAAGCCAAGTGAAGGTTTTAAAGGTGTGTGTGTATATATGTATCTACCTGTAACAGATCTTAATATCTCTGACACAAACTTCAGAAAACCAGCCAACCTTTTCACTAATAGATCAGGTGAATACATCAGCCAAATAGAATTTATGCTTGCTGGAAGAAGAGATAGAGTGATAGTTGTAAACACAAAATCCCTCCCTGGTGAGGAATGTACCACCTGACATAACCTAATAGTTAGCGACTATAAAGTTAGGGTTAGATGAACTTGGAGACAGAGGGCAACTTGGAAGAGAATAATATAGAAGTTGACGGAGCCCTCTGCCAATAACAAATTTAGAGGTATCTTGCTTAACACTTTTAGCGGTAAGGCAGAAAAAGTACAGACTTTCAGTTTAGAAGAACAATGGGAGTTCCTGAGAGATAATCTGCTGAAGGCCATAGACGAGATCTGTGGCTGGAACAGGGTTCCAGGGATAAGGAAAGTGACCTGGTAGTGGAATAATAGGATGGATGATACAATTAAGGCCAAGAGACAGACATGGAAAAAAGGGAAGAATGGGGAAAGCATGGTGCACTACCTGGAAGCTAGGAGACAAGGATTCTTTGCAAGGGGGCAAGCAGAAAATAAAAAAATTATGCATGTTTTGTGACATGAGGGCCAAAGATGTGAGGTGTTAAGGATTGTAAGGCAGTGAGTCAGAGAATATCAGGATGTTGGATAAGTGTGTACTTACCCTCACCAAAATTGTGCCATTACAAAAGAGTCCTGAATGAAAAGAATGTATGTGAGGAAGATAGCCTGCCTCGAGTGGACCCAACTGAGGGACAGCCATATAAGTCAGTAGCAGTGTAGTAACGCAATTATGGATATGAAACAGGCAAATCAGCTGGACCATCGACAATAGTTGCTAAGATGCTGATAGCATTTGGAATGGTGGGACATATCTTAACCACCTGTATCATAAAACAATATAGAATGGTGTTATACCCAATGACTGGCACAGCAACATCATTGTCAACTGCGACAATGGCAAAGGAGATGCAATAGACAGAGGAAACTATAGAGGCATCAAATTGATGGACCCAGTCATGAAAGTTACAGAAAGAGTTATCACACAGCTGATTTGGAACTGAATTAACTTAGATGAGATGCAGTTTGGATTTGTGCAGTGTAAAAGTACCACTGATATCCTCTTCCTTCTGCAGAAGTACCAAGCTAAACATAAGCCACTTTACTTGGCATTTGTTGACCTGGAGAAAGCATTTGACAGAGTTCTCTACTCCATATTCTGGTGGGCTCTTATGAAACTAGGGGTAGACGGCTGGCTTGAGATGGCAGTACAAGCCATGTACAGAGGAGCGGTCAGCAAGGTGTAGTGATAAATTTAGTGTACAAGTGGGGTTCCACAAGGGCACTGTTCTTAGACCTCTCTTGTATATTATTATCCTCCAGGCTATAATGGAAGAATTAAAAGCTGGCTGTCCATAGGAACTTCTATATGCGAATGGTCTAGTCCTCATAGCTGAGTCATTGGCAGAGTTACAAAAGAAATTCCAGACACAGAAGCAAAACTTGAAATCAAAAGCTCTTGGCAAAGAATAAAGTCCTAGTAATTAGAAAAGAAACAGGGCCCTGATCCCTTCTGGGAAATAGCTGTGCTCACTGTGCAGGAAAAGTGTGGGTAGAAATTCCATTCTATGTTCTAAATGCAAACTATGGGTACACAAGAAATGTTGTGGGATTTCAGGTAGGCTGGCAAAGAACGTAGGCTTTGTATGTTGTTGATGCATAGGAGCAGTCAGCAGCAAAATCTCACATGAAATAAGCTCTATCAAATGCCCAAAGGGTTCCATAGAAGTAGTTGATAGCTTCTGTTACTTGGGTGACCAAATTAGCAGTGGAAGTGGGTGTTCTGAAAGTACAGTAACCAGAGTGATAACAGGATGGAAAACGTTCAGGGAGCTAATACTGCTGCTAGCTACAAAAAGGCAGATTGTATGAAGCTTGTGTATGAACAGCAATGCTACATGGACATGAGATTTGGACAATATATGCAGAAGACCTCTGAAGATTGGAAAGAAATGAAGCTTACATGCTCCAATGGTTGTGTAATAGTAGTGTACATGAACGGCAAAGCATCAATGAACTGAAAGAGAAACTGGGCATAAGAGGGGTCAGATGCAGTGTGTATGAGAGGAGTTTGCGGTGTTATGAACATGTGATGCATATGGTGGACAAAAGCTGTATAAAAAGCTGCAGAGCGCTCAAAGTTGACAGAAACTATGGAAGAGGAAGACCTAGAAAAGCTTGGGATGAAGTGATAAAAGCTGACCTCACATAATTAAACCTCTCAAAGGGGATGACACTGGATTGAGATTTCTAGCATTATGCAGATGACCTGCCTTCCCATGTGCACAAAATAAAATGAAACAAACATATTGAAGACACTAGCTTGCACCAATCTTCCCTCTCCCTCAAACACACACTTCCCAATCTTAATATCCACCTCACAAGCTAAGTATTCAATTTTAGACCACACTTCATCATTGTCCAACTTGCATACTTGTTCCCCTCGTTCCAACCCCTTTCTTTTCACATCCCTGATACACTTCTCCCGTTCAACTGATGCTGCTGATATATATATATATATATATATATATATATATATATATAGAGAGAGAGAGAGGGTGTGAGATAGATAGATGTCCTCATCATCTTTCTATGTCTGTTTTTCATGCTGGCATGGGTTAGATACTTTGTTATAGTCTGAATCAGTTCTTATTTGAAGCTAATGCTTTCATATATGAATCAGAGGACCATGTGTCATTCATACATTCCAATTTTTTAGCAGTTTCTATGGCTGGGTGCCCTTTATCATACAAACCACTTAAGAGAGTATATTGGATGCAGTTTATCATGGCAACCACACCAGAGAGGTTGACTTCTTCTCAACATGTCTGGAAGACTCTCTTTACTCTACATTGTCCACAATCATCAATCACTTTACAGATTGTAGTAGGTGCTTATTATTGTGCTGGAGGGGTTACTTAGCCCTAACATAGCAAAAAAAAAACAAAAAAAATCCTAGAATGTAATTTGAAGTGGGGTGATGGGCAGGAATTAAAGTGAAGATAGAATGTGTGTTGCAGTGCGGGTGGGAGTAGAATGTTAAAAGAGAGAGAAAAACAATGGTACTTACATGCTAGTTGGCAGGAGGAAGGTGGGTTAAGGAATAAGGGAGCTAGTGATGGATAACAGAAAGGTGGGGAAGGTGAGGGTGGGAGTAGTGAATGGCAGCTAAGAGTCTTATTGGGGAGAAGCTGAGAATATCAATATGAATTTAAATAGGGTGGGGGACAAACTAGTAGGATTGTAGGGGGGGGGGGGGGGATAATAGTTAGATACTGCTTGTGGGTTGAGAATTGAACTAAAGGAGTGTATCATAGTGGAAGAGAGCTAGTGATGTATAGTAACAGAGAAATGTGATGGGGAGAGTTGTGGATAAGAGCTACATTTCATGGAGAAAATGATGATGAGGATTGATTGTGCTTGTGTGTGTGTGTTTGTGTTTGTGTGTGTGTGTGTGCATGCGTGTGGTAGCTAGACATGCAAGAACTTCACAAAGTTATTATTGAGAGTGCTTGACAACTAATTAGGAATGAGATGGTGCTATGACCAATGTCTATGTTAAATAAATAGAAAGAAAGACTATCCATTATCTGTATAAAGAAAATTGTGTGTGTGTGTGTGTGTAGCTAAGGAGTGATTCTGGAGGGAGCATAGATCGAGTGGGCGTTTGCAGTGATGGGGAGGATAACTACTAGTAAGTGCTAGTGGACGTTTTGGGGACATGGGCATGAGTCAGACATTGCACATGGGTGGCCAGGTTTTCACTAGCACGACATTGCACCAATCCACTCAATCTTTTATCATCTAAGTTGTGAGGTTTAGTTTCTTAAGGTCTTCACTAACTCATCCCAAGTCTTCCTGAGCCTGCCTCTTCCATAAGTCCCAGTCAAGTCACTGGGATATCTCTGCATATTTTTCTTTTGTATAGCTGCCATCGTCCGTACACATCCATGTCCATACCAACACACTACAGCCAATTCCTCTTATGCTGAGTTTTTCTCTCAGTTCACTTTGCTATATCAATCATGCACACTAACATTACACATCCACCAGAGCATACTTGCTTCATTTCTTTCTAGCGTTTTCAGGTCTTCTGCAGTCAAGGTTTATGTTTCACTGCTATGTAGCATTGCAATTTGCACACAGGCATCATAGTCTACACTTCACTCTGAGTGAGAAGCCATTTGTTGTCAGGAGAGTTACCAGCTCTCTAAATTTCTTTCAGCCTGTTCTTATCCTGGTTATCATACTTTCAGAGCCTCCTTTGATTAGATCACCTAGGTAACAAAATCTGTCAACAATTTATAAGGAGCCTCCATGACAACTGAGGGTTACAATTTCCCGTGTAATCTTAGTGCTTACTTCTCTTATGCATCATACAAAGTTTATATTTTCCATTAGCCTACCTGCAATCCTACTCCATAGATTACATTGTGAATCTTATAGACTTTCCACCCATCCCTTTTTGACATATGGAACAGGGTCCTTTTCCCAATGGTATCAGCTTCATTTCTTCTTTTGTACTTATTAACACCTTTGTCTTTGTTAAGTGTACTTTTAGATTTCTCAACTTTAGGTTCTTCCATGCTTGAAACTTTGTCTCTAACTCTCTTATGAATTCAGCTATTAGGACTAGGTCACCAGCATACATGAGTTCCCATAAAGTGTTGTCAGTTTTAAACTCCTTAGCAATGGCCTGAAGGACAATGATAAACAGAAGTGGACTGAGGACTGAGTCCTTGAAATTCATCACGGCACTCAATAATAACTCTCATTCTGCTGGTTGCACCTTTATACATAGTTTGCATGACCCTCACAAGCCATTTGTTGACACTTCCTTCCTGAGTGCCCACCAAATTATAGAGCATGAGACCCTGTCAAAAGCCTTCTCCAGAACTACTATTGCTTGATATGGTGGCTTACTCTTAACTAAGTAACTCTCCTGTAGTTGTCTCACTGAAAAGAGGGCATTGATAGTAGCCCTGCCTAGCATAAAGCATCTCATCTAACTTAACTCTATCCCTAATTAATTGTGCTATAACCCTTTCAGCAACTTTTATGACCTTATCCATCAACTTGATGCCTCTGTAGTTATCTTTCTCTAGGGTGTCTCATTTGCCCTTGTCGTAATTTACTATGGTACTATTGTGCCAATCATTGGTTATGGCCCCTTCCTGTATTACTTGATTAACTATGCAGCTCACTAGCTCATAACCTACCATTCTTGATGTTTTTAGCATTTCAGCAACTATACCAGATAGTCCAGCTGCCTTCCCTACCTTCATGTCTTTAATTGCTTTATCATACTGCTGTCAAATGTTATGGCTGGTCTCTTGGTTGGGCCTACATAGGTTAGACTCTTGCTGTCCTCTTTATTCCCTTCTTTCAGCAACCTCTCATAGTAAGTCATCCATGCTTCTTTCTTTTTGGCATCAGACAGGGCAAATGCTCCACTATCATTTCAGACACACTTTTCCCCAACTACTTCATGATTTTCTCTAGCATACTGACTTGCTATCCAGAACACTTCACACGTGTGATCTTTATGATGCAGGACATGTGCAAACTTTTTCTTTTCTGTTTCTCCCCTTACAAGGTATACATGATACCTGGCCTCTCTTAGGTATTTTGTACTGCTCTCTGTCTCTCTCTTTCCTTCGACACTCCAGTTATACCTTTTTGTTTTTATGGCTCTATCTACTTTATCATTCCACCACCACATCACCCTCCTTCTTACTGGGATCTTGCTCCAGACACAGACCTGGTTTGTACTTTCCAGAAATTTATACCATAGAAATTCACAATTTTTCTCTGGAGTTTTACTGTCATAAGTGTCAATCGCATAATCATCATCATGTTTTACATCTGTTTTTCCACGCTTGCATGGGTTGGATGTGTCTTTTCAGCACAACATCTCTCCACTCACTATGTTTCTTCATCATCCCCTCTGTAAGTTTCAGTGATTTGAGGTCAGCTCTCACAACCTCTGCCCGGATCTTTCTCAGTCTACCTCTACTGCAGCTTTCATCCACTGGTAGCTGTCAAGTATATATATATATTCATTCGAAAAGACTCACTCTATATTTTGTTGTTTTGTCTTGTATTGTAACCCTGTGGCACTAGAGAAAGCAATACTGTCTTCAATGTACCATGATTGTGACAGTCTCCAGCAGTCATCTAGAATAAAGGGATGTGTCTTTGTTTTTTCCATTGTCTGTCCATGTCATGTGTGCTCAGATTTTGAATTAGTATATATATATTGCTAGTATATATATATTGTGGAAAATAGACGTTAAACGATGATGATGATGATGATGATGATGATGATGATGATGATATATATATATATATATATATATATAAAGGGTGAGGCACAAGTCGTGCACCATAGGGATAACTTATTGATAAGACAATGATAAATGTTATATTGACCAATTACATAGAGTAAACAATATGTAGAAAAATACCCCCCATATGATAATTACACATGAAAATTTAAAACATCATTAATTAATTAACCCCTATGGTGTGCGACTTTTGCCTCACTATGTATATATATATGATATGTATAGTAATAATAATAAATGTGAAGACTAAAATCCAAAGAAGGCTCGATAAGGATAAATATATATCAAATATATAAGAACCCTAGAGCAAATATTTATTAAAATATTTATTAAAATAACAGATTAAAGTTTAAGCAAAGAATCGCTGCTTTCACCCTTAACAGGATCTTCAGAAGATACCGTTAAGGGTGAAAGCAGCGATTCTTTGCTTAAACTTTAATCTGTTATTTTAATAAATATATATATGATTATATAGCTGCCTGAGTGTGGGGTTGTAATCACTAAAGAATGAGCCCTCAATACATGAACATAAATGTTATATTATGTAAAACACATGGCTAACTTGCTTTGGGAAATTCCAAGTATCTAGGAAAGTATATGTCAATTTGCTATGAGTTTTACATAATATAAAATGCATATATATATATGTTAAAGGTAAACAGAAATAACAACACAATAGGTACAGTATATGGAAGGAATATATTAGGTTAACACTTGAAATAGCAAGAAGAGGGTCTTAACGTTTCGGACACTAATCCTTCATCAGAAGAAAGAATGAGAAATAAGATAGATTGAAGGAACAGGCGGGGTGGAATTGGAAAAATACATATGCATCTGTTTATTATTTGAACATTAAAAGTTTAAGCAAATGACTTTTGTTTTCACCCTGTTCAAATAATAAATATTTGCTCACGGGTTATTTACATTATTATAGACACTCACACACATACATTTATTATGATTCATACACATGTATTATGCTACCTTATGTTTCAAAGCATATGCTTTGAAATCTAATTTAGATTTCAAAACATAGGTGTGGCAGCGACTGCAGTCTGTTCACAATGGCACAGAATACATGAAGCAGTGGTACAGTTGCTGTACATGTTACGTGTATGAATCATAATAATTAGCTCTCTTTCAGTAGATGGACTGCTGTTTTTCTTGTCTTCTCACAGACACACACACATATATAATATACGTGAACGGCAAAACATAAATGAACTAAGGGAGAAATTAGGAATAAGATGGATCAGATGTTGTTTACTCGAGAGAAGATTACGTTGGTACGGTCACGTGATGCGCATGAAAGATGACAGTTGTATAAAAAAGTGCAGGGCGATAAAAAATAGACGGTAGCCACGGAGTAGGCAGACCCAGAAAGACCTGGGACGACTTGATAAATTCCGACCTCACACACTTACACCTCTCCAAGACAATGTCACTGGACCGAGATCTTTGGCGCTACACAGTAATAGAGAAGACCCGCCTTGCCTACACACAGCGAAACCTACAGTCAGTAGGCACCACTAACAAAAATACACCCCGTCCCACCACCCCCACCCCTTTCGATGTGAAGTTATGTTGGTACCACAACATCTAGTCCGAAATAAATGAGGTCATGTAGGTGTCACGAAAAAAAAAATACACAGTCCACGCTGTAATGTGGCCGTGTAGGTAACACGGTAAAAACCTCCCAGTCCACACTGTAAATGTAGGTTGGTGTTAGGAAGGGCATCCAGCCGTAGAAAACCCGCCAGACAGTCCTATACGAGCAAGACAACCAATCTTGCATCAAGTGGGAAAATTCCCGTCCAAATTCCCATGCAAGCGTGGAAGATGGACATTAAACGATGATGATGATGATGATGATGATGACAGGATGTCCCCCCAAAATGTATACACACTTTGATTACCTGTACAAGCAGTATTTATTAGAATGCTGTTGAAGTGTGTAGACATTTTTGGGACACCTTGTATATATAACTCCAAGAAAACAACACATCACCCGGTCTGAGAATTGAACTCACAAACTTTCGATTGCAAGCCCAATGCTCTAACCACTAAGCCATGTGCCTCCATGTGTATATATGTATATATATGTTTATATATGTATATACATGTGTATATATGTATGCATGAATGTGTGTATGTATGTATGCATGATGGCTGCCCCCTCGTTATCGAGTATGGCCATTGCACGAGAAAAAAAAAATAATATATTAATAACAATAATTGTTTCTACTTTAGGCACAAGGCCAGCAATTACCCAGTGCATTACTGGTACTTTATTTTATCGACCCTGTAAGGATGAAAGGCAAAGTCAACCTCGGCGGGATTTGAACTCAGATCATAAAGGGACGTAACTATGCTGGAAAGCATGGCGTCCGACCCTCTACCGATACTGCCAATCCAATAACAATAATAATAATAATTGTTTCTACTTTAGGCACAAGGCCAGCAATTACCCAGTGCATTACTGGTACTTTATTCTATCGACCCTGTAAGGATGAAAGGTAAAGTCACCCTCGGCGGGATTTGAACTCAGATCGTAAAGGGACGTAACTATACTGGAAAGCATGGCGTCTGACCCTCTACCGATACTGCCAATCCACCGAATAACAACAACGACAACAACAACAACAATAATAATATATATATATATATACACACACACACGATAGCAACTAACAGCGCTGCGATCGAATGTGGGTTTTTAGCCCGCTGCGATCGAATGTGGGTTTTTAGCCCAGCCAATGATCTAAAATGTCTTTGGGAATAGCCGGCTTTGGTTGGAGTTCATGTACTTTTGCATGTCGTTTGAGCCCTCCTGCTGATTTACATTCTCTACCACATGCTTGGCAATCATGATGAGTAGCATCTCCAACAGCAGCCTGGTCGTCAACCACTGGTCTTACTTTATGACTGGAAGATGACTTTCGAGTCCAGCTTTGCTTAGGCAGAGTCTCACACAGACGCTGCATGTCAGCACCATAGGAGGACCCTCGCCGTCTGGAAGTGCAACAGCAATGCCCTTCCTCACATCCCGCTTTACTTTCTCGCATACGATTCGAGATGCCCCAAAGGCAACTTTTCCCTCATATACAGTCTTTCTCCATTTATTACGACCAGCAGCAATATTTTCCCATGTATCAGCAGAGATGTTAGCGTCTTTCAAAGAGGCTTTCAAGGAATCCTTATACCTCCCTTCTGGTTTATGTGTGTATGTATGTATGTATGCATGCATACATACATACATACATACATACATACATACATACATACATACATACACACACATTTATAAAATGTTGAAGTATATGTAAGCAGACATTTCAATGTTTTGGTGTGTGACTAATTTAAATAGATTTGGTGATATGTATAATTTTTAATATGGGTTTATATTTGTATGTATTGATGTGTATAGTGTGTATGTGTGATGTGTGGTGTGTATGTATGGCATGTATGTTTATCTACACTATTATGGTAGTGTAGCATTAGATTGTGTGTGTGTGATATAATATTTATGATAATAATGAAAATATTGTGTACAGTGCTCAAGTGCACTACAACTCATCAAAAGTGTATGTATAGTACATAGGGTAATGTACAAACGTCAGGAAAATGAACAGTGCATGAGTCATGATATACACATGTGTGCATGTGTATGGAAGGGGGACATCAGGTGTAGATTTGGTGAATTTCGGGAAGCATGAGGGTTTTAAAGGATGCAGTGTCTCGGCAGTTAACAACTGACGAGGCAGTTTGTTCCATGCTTCAGCAACTCTAAGCATGAAAAAATGTTTACGAAAGTCATGGGAGCTGTGCTGTTTTCTGATTTTGTAGTCATGTCCACGTGTGTTAGACACATGGAGACCAAAAAGGTGCTCAGGGTTGTTGTTAGCGAGATGGTATGTTATGTATGTTATGTCTGTATATGGTACACGTGTGTGTGTATATATATATATATATATATATATATATCATTATCATCATCGTTTAACGTCCATTTTCCACACTAGCATGGGCTAGATGGGTTGTCCCATTTGATGCATGCTAGGTTAGGTGACTGTGTCTCGCTCATGTAGAACTGTTTCTGGCTAGGTTTCTACAGCTGCATGCCCTTCCTAACGCCAACGACATTTACAGTGTTTACTAGGTGCTTTTTGTCGTGACTCCTACACGACCACACACAGTGTGGGCTGGGTGCTTTTTGTCATGTCACCATCATGACCACTTTACAGTGTGGGCTGGAGATATTTTGTTCAGTGTACGGGTGGTGTAGACAGGATTGGGTGGGTGGGAGTATAGTGGTTAAGAGGTGCCTACTAGATGTATGTTTGAGTCTGTGCGCATGGGGAGGCATCTCCTTTGTATTACTGCATAACGCCAAAGATGTCGTTCCTTTGTCATTGTCTCTGAGAGGTTCAGTTGCACAAAGTCAACTTCTATTACTTCATCCCAGGTCTTCCTACTCCACAACTTCCATCAATTTTGATTGCCCTGCACCTTTTTATACAGCTGTTGTCCTTCATTCACGTCACATGACCATAACAACGCAATCTCCTCTGTAGCATACTGCATCTGATCCCTCTTATACCTAATTTCTCGCTTAGTTCATTTACGCTTTGCATATAATGTGATGGAAGAAGTTCAGGGAGCTACTACCACTGCCAGCTGCAAGAGGCTTTTCCCTCAAAATAAAAGGCAGACTGTATGATGCGTGCATATGAACAGCAATGTTACATGGTAGTGAAACCTGGGCGTTGTGTGCAGAAGACTTGTGTAGATTAGAAAGAAACGAAGCTTGCATGTTCCGATGGATGTGTAATAGTAATATACACAAACGACAAAGCATAAACAAATTGAGAGAGAGACTGAGCATAAGAGGAATCAAATGCTGTGTGCAGGAGAGGAGGTTGCGTTGGTATGGACATGGGATCTGTATGAAGGATGACAGCTGCATAAAAAGCTGCAGAACACTAAAAGTCAATGGAAGCCTTGGAGTGGGGAGACCCAAGAGACCTGGGATGATGTGATAGAATCTGACCTTGCCCAATTGCACCTCTCAAAGGCGGTGACACATGACCGTGACCTCTGGCGTCACGCAATAATACAGAAGACACGACTTTCCACTGGTATAAGCCGAAGCTGAACCATATAGACAATATCCCCCCCCCCACTGCAAAGTGGTTGTGGGGGTGTCACGACAAAAAAGCACCCAGCCCACACTGTAAAGTGGTCGTGGAGGTGACACGGTAAAAAAGCACCCAACACTCACTGTAAATGAGGTTGGTGTTAGGAAGGGGATCCAGCTGTAGAAATCAAGCCAACGTTAGTTCCCGTATAAGCAAGACAAGGTCACCCGACCTGGCACTGCCCACAACAGGACAACCCGTCTAATCCATGCTAGCATGGAAGAATCAACGTAAAACAGTGATGATGATGATTATATATGTTTGTGATGAATATGTTCCATAATTTGCAAACTTGTTAAAAGTACTTGTTGCTGTGTGAGAAATAACTGTTGTTGTTAGTCAGTAACAGCTGTCATCATCATCATCATCATTAGCAACAGCAATGTGTTTGTGTCCTTACTATTACCATCACCATCATCACTATCACTGCCTCAGCAGTCAACAGTAACACTAAGCTCCACCATTAATGGTGGAGTTGCTAGTGATGATGATGATGGTTGTTGCTGTTATGATGATTGTTGTGGTCGTGGTAATGGAGATTGTTTTAGTGGAGGTGATGATGTGCT